>CM060680.1:140665768-141035768 GCA_030686995.1 Artemisia argyi | reverse complement strand
CAATCATAAATATGTTTTTACCAAAACTCTAACATCATATGCATTTATTTATACAAGTCGCTAGAAAGAAATTCACAATCAAACTCAGTCAGGCATGTCATATTTCCATAGTATTTAAATTAAACGTGGCCCACTTGCATAGTATATAAACCATCTGTTAAGAGAACACACTATTTAAATAGACACATGAGCTCGCAATTTCAAAATGCATTGGACGTATGCCACGTCTTTTAAACCAAAAGTGAAGAGATACTTAAATTGATATATTTGTAAGTTAAATAATTGTGCATGAAACTTAGATGGTAAAACCCACGGTTTAAAAGAACTCAAATGGGGCCTCAGGGTGAAAGTAACCCATAATTAAAAAAGAGATAAAAAGTAGCACATGTTTACAAAAGAAAATGAAAATTGAACTATATTTGCAAAAATTCTTTAGAAACATAGAGGGAGAATACGTTCCTGATTAAAATCTTAAATATTTCGTATCAAATTTTTGATCAAGTGTGACTAAATATAAATAGTGGTTATGTCACTAATAACAAATATATATGTCACGTAATTACAAGTATGTTTACCAAATCAAGACTCACGTATCATCAATACAAGTAAACACATAAACATAAGCACAACACAAGGTTAAAAGAATTAATTTATTTCTGATTCAACTGTGGACGGTCCCTAAAATGTATGGACTGTCCCATATATATGTGGGATCGCCTGTCGATTTACAGGACCGTCACCAATATCGTTTCCGGGACATGTGATTAAATATGTATTTGCATTTTTTAAGTTGTTTTAGTTTATATCTCAGGCACAATCACAATCTAAGCAACAAGCCACACAAACACAACCTAAATGTAAAAAAGATAAATGCAGGAATAAAATGCAAAGAGATAAGGTAAAAAAAAGCGCAAACCATACACAGTGATTTATAGTGGTTTGCTATGAAGCACCTCTTCGCCCTACTCCACTCCCCAAGTACCCAACTCGATAGTTACTTCATAGTAAAGTGTACTTGGGGAGTTACTAGTTTACACTCCATCTCCCTTTTTGATGTTGACAACATATGTAAACTTGTAACTCATAGTAAAGTGTAGAAGTTACTAGTTTACACTCCATCTCCCCCTTTTGTTGAAGCAATAAGGTTTATCCAATGTAAAGGTAGAAAGAAGATTGGCGAGAACTTGAGAGGTAGACTTGAGAAAAATACTCGAGCATTAAGGAGAAGACTCGAGAATATGACTTGAGAAGAAGAGATGTCTTTACTTGTACTAGAGGAAGACTTGAGAGGATAACTTGAGCATAAGACTTGAGAAGATAACTTGAGAAGAAGACTTGGGAGGAATAGATGTCTTTTCTTGTATTAGAGGAAGACTTGAGAGGACAATTTGAGAAGAAGACTTGAGAAGATAACTTAAGAGGAAGACTTGAGAAAATGACTTGATGAGAAGACTTGAGAAAAGATTGGTGTCGCCAATGTAGAGATAGAAAGAAGATCAGCGAGAAGACTTAAGAAAATTCCTAGTTGATTGTGGATGATTCCTCAATGTATTTGACGATCCCAAATCCCATTATTCAAAGAAGTAAGCTTGCATCATCCTAGTGAAGCCTTGCTCCTATCGCCGTGGTTTAACCAACTCCGAACCATGTACCCAGCTACTTCCGAGCTCCCCCTAGCTCATTGCATCCCCATTGACTTTAGCATATCCATGAATCAAATATGTTGCAAATGCTAACCTATATCATGGGTTAGTTTCAAGCAACAAAGTATGTAAAAGGATATGAGTAGCATTATAGAGACGGACTACACATAGCAAGGAATGTGTAGATGCGTCAACGATTTGCAAATGAGTTTGACATTTGCAAATGCTCCCCCTTGTTTGGGCTACCAAAGAATCGAGCGATGAAAGAATGCTATAAAACAGAGTTAGTAGACAAGGGCACATATATATAATAATGATATATATAGCAAGACATTATCGGAGATTAATACATGCATGACTCAAATATGAGTATTTTAAAGTATGGCACAAAAGGAATTGAAACTAAACATATATAATTATTGATTATATATTAACACACCATTCTCTAACTTCTTCCAAGATAAGTGTCTATTGTCTAGGTGATATAGAGTGAAGATGATATGCTCCTAGATGAGAATGAAGACGACTCTTTAAAGTAGAGAAGTGGGAAAGGATGAACGAATATAAAGAAAGAAGGTTTTAAGCCAAGATTGGAAAGGATGATTTGAAGATGAGAAGAAATTAGGAAGATAAGAGACTTCAAATTTGAAGTTGTTGATTGGATTTAGGATTATTTTGAAGAGGATGAGAAGAAATGTGTATGAGGAGACAATGAAAGGATCGTTTACACTTACAATGAGTGAGGATGAAAACAAGTGAGGAAGATGGGAGACTTTAAAGATGGTACATACTATCCTAGTTTTGTTGGGTGTTTTATCAAGAAAAGATGGATGTGAGAAAAGAAGAGGGATGGTACTATGGACTCTTAATATGGTCTAGAGAGTGAAGAAAACGAGGAAGAAGTTTTTGAAGGAATTCTCATGGGTGATACCAATTGTATGAATAAGTCCTAAAAAGAAGAGAATGAAGGAGATGACAAAGGAGAGTGAAGAGGGAAGTGATCAAACTGGCTGTTATTTTGGACAAGGTATAGTATAAGATGGTTCAAAATATTGTTTAAGGAGAAAGAAACTGCTCCATAAGGTGGTGAGTCAAGGATACATGAAAAAAAAAATAGTGAAGCAGTTCATGACACATTTACTTGGGACGGTCCTATAAATAAGGGACGGTCCAATATATATAAGGGACCGCCTGTATATTGTTGGGACTGTCGATAGTGGGGTGCAGAATCTTTCCAGTTTTCTCTGTTTTTCCCAGATGCAAGGATAGAAATAATCATATGGTTGATTATGTGATAATCATATTGCCATTAAAAAAGAAAAGAATTAGGCAGTAATGATTAAGGAATGTTTTAGGGTGTAATACCTCAAATTCTAAAATACGTAAAAAGACCAAAATGCCCTAAGATTAAAATTTTCAATAAATATTTATACAATACCAAATAATCTCTAACAAGTTACTATTAAATTATATATGATCTAAAGTATTTGGAAACTAAAAATAGAATACGAAAATTATTTTTATACAACCCGAATAATTATTGTTGGGCTGTTTTATTTTTGTACACAAACTAGTAACAAAACAATGATCCAAGTAACACTCCAAGCCCATGAGTCCTTGTTTTCTATGACCCATACTCAATCCATAACACTCCAAATAAAAGTTTCGGATTGTCTTTGTTCTCTTCATTCATACGACTCACAAGAGAAACACCATGAAACCCTAAGTCTTCTTCTACAATCGATTTCACTTCATCTGGTCCCATTCAAAAATTTTGGCAAGAAACTAGGTATCATCTTTAAACTTATTTTGTTTTATTGAACTTGTGCATGAACTAACTTAAGAAGTGTAGTCGAATTATATATATGTATGAATTGATTTTAAGAAGAAAATTATGAAACTAATAAGATTAAGTTGAACTTATCATTGTACTTATAATAAGATGTGTTAATACATGTCGAGCAAGGCAAGGGTGGGCTAGGGTTAGTTTGTCGAGAGGTGTAGGGGTTGGTTTGTGGCTCGATAGAAAAACAACAAGAAGAAACTAAGGTTGTTTTGGTTACTGTAGGTCACGATAAAGGGTGTGTTGTGTACTAGTATATCTCTACCAGGATACAAAAACAAAAGAGTGTAGTGTTTGTGTATGCCGATCAACAAGTGAAACAAGGGTGTGTTGGTGTGCTTGCATTGTGATCAAAAGAAACCACAAGGGTTTGTGTTTTGGGTTGTGTCGAGACAAGAACAAGAAAAGGGAATTAGGTTTTGTTTAAGTTTAAGGTTATGGTTTGAAATTGGTTATGGATATTAATGATTAATTAGGTGTAATTAATGAGCTAGGGTTAGGGTTTGGGAAGTTAATTTGGGTCGAATGGTTTTGTAGAAAATAAGGGATTGTTTTGAAAAATCATGGAACTTGGGGGTAAAATTTGTGAACTAGAATTATTGGAGGGTAACTCGTATAAATTAAGTTTAGGGGTGTAAAGTGTAAATTTTGATATTTAAAGGGTAAATTGATATAATTATATAATTAAGGGTTAAACTAGGAAATTGTATATCTTAAAGGGGTGAAATTGTAATTTTTATAACAACAAGGCTTATTTTGTAAATTTCTATAATATGAGGATTTATTTGTGAATTATAAAAGTTAAGGGTTAATTTTGGATAAAAGTGAAACTTGTGTAAATTATACTTAAAACCTTGTAAATTAATAAAATTACACTTTGAATCTTAAAATATTAATAAGTGTATAAATGTAACCCTAGAAATCTATTTAATAATTAACCTAATAATTATTCTTACTAAATATGTAAAATTACCATTTATGGAAACTTTCTTAATTTGGAAACTTACTAATTTTAGAAATTTGTTAAAAGTGGGAAGATATTAAAATGGAAAATTGACTAAAAGAAGTAATCTGATTTAAGATTAAGTTATTAAAAAATTAAATGATCACTAAATCAGGTGGATACATTAAAGAAGAAGTGAACTTTTCCCTTCGTGAATCTTTCTTTGATCTCTGTTAGCTTTGCTTTTGAGGTAAGGATATTCTGACCTTACTTTTAAGGTTTCCTTCATGATACAACTTTTGTGATGAACTTTCTGTTTTGAAACCTCTGATTTGAACCTTTGCTATGAACCTTCTGTTTTTAAACCTTTGATATGATAAAACTTGTTATGAACTTTCAGTTATGAAAAATATTTTTGAACCTTTAAATATGAACCTTTTGATTACCTGA
Source organism: Artemisia argyi (assembly GCA_030686995.1). Lineage (NCBI taxonomy): Eukaryota > Viridiplantae > Streptophyta > Magnoliopsida > Asterales > Asteraceae > Artemisia > Artemisia argyi. The sequence goes on along the minus strand of CM060680.1, from coordinate 141,030,889 downwards.
GTTTTACTAGGCATGGGGGTTCCATGTCCGCGTCATGGATGCACCTCCGACATGACTCTAGGGCAGTAGAGTGATGTTCTGCCACGTCCCTGAGTTGGCTGCAAATGTATATGTTGGGAAGGGGCGTATGGATGCATCCTAGATCTGTTTCTGTTATCTGTTATATGTTATATGTTATCTGTTATCTGGTGAATGTGGCTGTGTGTGCAATATACGTCCTTCACAAATTCTGGGAGTTAGCTACTCCATTATGTTGCCTTATATGTGTTTATGATATGATCTATTTCTGAGCTTATGGTTTGATTATGGTTCTGACTCTTTTTATACAGGTGACTGTATGAATTCCTTAACTAGCCTACCATTTTTATTTCCATATTATCCGTTATACCTAAACATGTTTTTCCCAAAAATATATTATTTGTATTTTAGCATTTACATTTCGTTTCATTTTGTTATATATCTGTTCACTGGGCTTTTTAAGCCCAGCCGCATTTTCTTTCACCGCGGTAGGTATTCAAGTTAGCTTTGGGATGGTATTCTGATATTGAGAGTAGAGTTGAATTGAATATTTTGACCATAGTCACTTAAAGTAAGTTATTTATTTAAGATTTCCGCTTTTGATCTGTTCTATTTGTTCTGATGCAACACCATATTATTGTGACATTTTTACCCTTGTCGGGTTGGGGTGTTACAATTTATGGTACCAGAGATAGGTTGGATCAGCGGATTAATAATCGGTAGAGCTTAGGCTATGACCTGTGAGTAATAGGCCCTAAGGTTTTGCACCATAGGAGTTATGAAACAATTTTTGAGGATTTGTTTTAAGACTTTCCTATATGAAACTTAAGTTATGATCGGTGAGGATTGGGCAGACTAGGATATTCGTTTAAGTAGCATCGTTTCCGCATCACTCTGATTCATGCCTTTGCCTTTAGATAAGCCTGATAAGATCATTCTTTCCGAGGTTAGAAAGTTATGCATGACCTAAAGTTCAGTAATTTAGTAAGTTTAGAATGCCTTAAGGACTATATCATTTAAGTTTCACTTTTGATTTCCATCTCTGACCTGTTGACAATTAGTTTGATGTTATTTGACCATTCGGAAGATTATTACAACCCTAAGCATTTGATATATTTTAAGAATTCTTCTGCTTATGTTGGGCATACTAAGTTTTCTTTGACAGTAGTTGATTTTTCATAAACCTTTTCTATTCCTATAAGAGATCTGGAGGTTATTAGTCACGAATATAGGAAATTGTCCACTCCATTTTGATAATGAAACTATGTTTACTAAGGGTTTCCTTTGGAAGGTTATAATTCTGACAATAAACCGGGTATAGGTTGATTTCCCTAAGTTCTTCCGTTAATAATGATTAGGACATCACATGATAGTGAGGAAGATTGACAATGGTGTGATTGAATCTTTAGACTATTAAGTTCTCCTTTGGAAGTTTTGTATTATGACAATTATACGTATGTTCGCTAAGTTTGTGGTTATGAGCATTTTGGTGAATTTGGAAGTATTGGTGCTCTAATAAGATAGATCTATTAGATTTAGGATATTTTCTGATACATTTCGTTTTCCATTCAACCTTATTGATGATAATTGATTCTGCTAAATCTTGGGAAGAAGAGAAGGATTGTTAGGTTACCATTAGGTTGTTTTATTCATGACTTGAGATAAAGTATGGTCGCCATGAAGGTATAATTATGTAATGCAAATATTATGACGCCTGGCCAACGTGATAATATTTCCATCATATAAAGTACTCTCATTGTGAGCATATGATATCTTGAGAAGTGATTGTGGAGCATTAGATTTCTGTTAGTTGACTAATTCGCGATAGGTGAGACTTAGGATTTATTCTATCCGTCTGTACTCAGTTTTCATCGTTAGATATCTGGATACGTTCGAGTTCTCGTCGTATGTTTGTTGATCGTTGTTCATCCGTTAAGAAATTTAGAACTCATTATAAAGTTTCCTATCGTCTGAATTTCCGCACTCAATCTGTTTTCTGATATTAATTGCAAGTACGCGTCCGTTGAATTAATTTATGATCTGATTTGAATAAGATATGAAGTTATGGGAATCTGATAGGAAGATCTGTTTGTCCGTTTGAAATCTGTTAGAAAAGTTATTCTGAGTTAAGGTTTTTTCTGTAACTGAATGATTCTGTGTTTGTTCCGTTCTGGCAATTTTTGCAATTCGATTTGTTTCCGTCTAATGTGCTTATTCAATTTTCGCGGACGGAAATTTCTTTTTAGAGGGGAAGAAGTTGTAATACCTCAAATTCTAAAATACGTAAAAAGACCAAAATGCCCTAAGATTAAAATTTTCAATAAATATTTATACAATAGCAAATTATCTCTAACAAGTTACTATTAAATTATATACTACCTCCGTCCCGTAAAAACTGTCCAGTTTGACTTTTCACAGTCAAACTGGTTCAACTTTGACCTTATCTATTTTTGTGAGTATTATATAATAATTTATGAAAAATATATGAATGGATTGAGTTTTAAGTGTGTTTTTCATTGGTATAATTTTTCATCAAGTATTATATAACACATAAAAAATATTTAAGGTCAAAATTGAACCAGTTTGACTTTGAAAAGTCAAACTGGACAGTTTTTATGGGACGGAGGGAGTATTATCTAAAGTATTTGGAAACTAAAAATAGAATACGAAAATTATTTTTATACAACCCGAATGATTATTGTTGGGCTATTTTATTTTTGTACACAAACTAGTAACAAAACAATGATCCAAGTAACACTCCAAGCCCATGAGTCCTTGTTTTCTATGACCCATACTCGATCCATAACACTCCAAATAAAAGTTTCGGATTGTCTTTGTTCTCTTCATTCATACGACTCATAAGAGAAACACCAGGAAACCCTAAGTCTTCTTCTACAATCGATTTCACTTCATCTGGTCCCATTCGAAAATTTTGGCAAGAAACTAGGTATCATCTTTAAACTTATTTTGTTTTATTGAACTTGTGCATGAACTAACTTAAGAAGTGTAGTCGAATTATATATATATATATATATATATATATATATATATATATATATATATATATATATATATATATATATATATATATATATATATATATATATGTATGAATTGATTTTAAGCAGAAAATTATGAAACTAATAAGATTAAGTTGAACATATCATTGTACTTATAATAAGATGTGTTAATACATGTCGAGCAAGGCAAGGGTGGGCTAGGGTTAGTTTGTCGAGAGGTGTAGGGGTTGGTTTGTGGCTCGACAGAAAAACAACAAGAAGAAACTAAGGTTGTTTTGGTTACTGTAGGTCACGATAAAGGGTGTGTTGTGTACTAGTGTATCTCAACCAGGATACAAAAACAAGAGAGTGTAGTGTTTGTGTATGTCGAGCAATAAGTGAAACAAGGGTGTGTTGGTGTGCTTGCGTTGTGATCAAAAGAAACCACAAGGATTTATGTTTTGGGTTGTGTCGAGACAAGAACAAGAAAAGGGAATTAGGGTTTTGTTTAGGTTTAGGGTTAGGGTTTGAAATTGGTTATGGATATTAATGATTAATTAGGTGTAATTAATGAGCTAGGGTTAGAGTTTGGGAAGTTCATTAGGGTCGAATGGTTTTGTAGAAATATAAGGGATTGTTTTGAAAAATTATGGAACTTGGGGGTAAAATTTGTGAACTAGAATTATTGGAGGGTAACTCGTATAAATTAAGTTTAGGGGTGTAAAGTGTAAATTTTGATATTTAAAGGTTAAATTGATATAATTATATAATTAAGGGTTAAACTGGGAAATTATATATCTTAAAGGGGTGAAATTGTAAATTTTATAACAACAAGGCTTATTTTGTAAATTTCTATAATATGAGGATTTATTTGTGAATTATAAAAGTTAAGGGTTAATTTTGGAGAAAAGTGAAACTTATGTAAATTATACTTAAAACCTTGTAAATTAATAAAATTACACTGTGAATCTTAAAATATTAATAAGTGTATAAATATAACCCTAGAAATCTATTAAATAATTTACCTAATAATTATTCTTACGAAATATGTAAAATTACCATTTATGGAAACTTTCTTAATTCGGAAACTTACTAATTTTAGAAATCTGTTAAAAGTGGGAAGATATTAAAATGGAAAGTCGACTAAAAGAAGTAATCTGATTTAAGATTAAGTTATTAAAAAATTAAATGATCACTAAATCATGTGGATACATTAAAGAAGAAGTGAACTTTTCCCTTCGTGAATCTTTCTTTGATCTCTGTCAGCTTTGCTTATGAGGTACGGATATTCTGACATTACTTTTAAGGTTTTCTTCGTGATACAACTTTTGTGATGAACTTTCTGTTTTGAAACCTCTGATTTGAACCTTTGCTATGAACCTTCTGCTTTTAAACCTTTGATATGATAAACCTTGTTATGAACTTTCAGTTATGAAAAATATTTTTGAACCTTTAAATATGAACCTTTTAATTACCTGAGTTTTACTAGGCATGGGGGTTCCATGTCCGTGTCAGGGATGCACCTCTGACATGACTCTAGGGCAGTAGAGTGATGTTCTGCCACGTCCCTGGGTTGGCCGCAATTGTGTATGTTGGGAAGGGGCGTATGGATGCATCCTAGATCTGTTTCTGTTATCTGTTATATGTTATCTGGTGAATGTGGCTGTGTGTGCAATATACGTCCTTCACAAATTCTGGGAGTTAGCTACTCCATTATTTTTCCTTATATGTGTTTATGATATGATCTGTTTCTGAGCTTATGGTATGATTATGGTTCTGACTCTGTTTATACAGGTGACTGTATGAATTCCTTAACTAACCTACCATTTTTATTTCAATATTATCCGTTATACCTAAACATGTTTTTCCCAAAAATATATTATTTGTATTTCAGCATTTACATTTCGTTTCATTTTGTTATATATCTGTTCACTGGGCTTTTTAAGCTCAGCCGCATTTTCTTTCACCGCGGCAGGTATTCAAGTTAGCTTTGGGATAGTTTTCTGAGATTGAGAGTAGAGTTGAATTGAAGATTTTGACCATAGTCACTTAAAGTAAGTTATTTATTTAAGATTTCCGTTTTTGATATGGTCTGTTTGTTCTGATGTAACACCATATTATTGTGACATTTTTACCCTTGTCGGGTTGGGGTGTTACATAGGGATTTGATAAAGAATGTTTATAGAAATTTTGGGAATATATAGAAAAGTGTGTATAATCATTTGTTGGGTATGAAGAGAATTTACAAATGATTAGAGAATGTCTGGAAAGAGGAGAGGTGTAGGTTATAAGTGAAGAATGTAGAGAAGTGTGAGAATAATCTTTCCTCGACAAAAGAGTTGATTATTTGGAAGTTAGCGAGATGGTGATTAAGGAAATGTAAGTCATTTAAGCAGGCATCACATAATAATCAAAGATATTAACGTGTAAGAATATATGACATCTATGAAGCTATCAAGATAGGCATACCTTGTAACACCACAACCCTATAGGGGTAGAAGTACTACATTATGGTGACATATCAAAGCAAACACAAGCATACATCTTAAGTAATACAAATGAATTCCAACGGTTACAAAGGAAAAACCTGAAATACATGATTACAATAGTGAACAACAATAAATACTAAGTCTGATAATGTAATCACTTCTACTCATCTATAGTCCGGAATAGCTATCAAGGTGTAGTCTTCTAAGTCCAAAGTACTCTCCACTCATAACCCAACTTCCTACCAAAACCTGCCGCAGGAAAAGAAATGCGGCTGAGCTTAAAAAGCTCAGTGAACAGATATATAAACAAAGTAATGATAAGGAATCAGAAACAGAAACAGAAATAGATATGGTGCTATGGGTAATATCATAAGGTATAATCAAAGTGTAAAGGTAATGAAAGGTAGGTCAGTAATCCTCCCGAGCCCAGAACAAATCAGGTAATATCATATCACATGTAACCATAAGTCTTCATCATCATATAGAGGGGAGACCTCTTAAGTAGCCAGATAATATTAGGGGAGTCCTCAGTAACCAATGGAGTAGCTAGCTCCCAGAAATGTGAAAGATGTGGACTGCACCCAGCATCTGTCACCAGACAATATATCATATCATAATCTTCATATCAGATACAGAAACAGATCTAGGATGCATCCATACGCCCTTGTAGAAAATCATAATCATAGTGGCCATAACATATAACAGATAACAGATAAGGGAAGGTGTGGCACATCACTCAACCATACTGGAGTCATGTCACTGGTGCATCAATGACACAACCATGTTACCTTCATGGCTAGGAAAAATGGCTCGGGTATCAAACTAAGGTTCAGATATCATCTCATATAGTTCATATCAAAGGGTTCATATCACAATGGTTCAGAAAGTCATAACAAAGGTTCATAAATCAGAGGTCCATGACAAAGGTTCATAATCAGAGGTTCAAAAATAAAGGTTCATAATCAGAAGTGCATAGCAAAGGTTCAATAATAATGGTTCAGAATCAGAGGTTCATAATCAAAGGTTCATAAATAAAGGGATCAAAAGGTCTCAAAGTTAGAAGTTAAACAAATCAGAGATGAGAAGAGTTCATGAGAAACCTGTGAGAAGGTCAGAATATCTGTACCTTAGACCGCAAGTGCAAACATAACAGAAAACATAAATACAAGAAGCAACTCCCTCTTCAGCAATCTACACGAATTCATGATCATCTTATTATTAATAACTTATTTTAAATCAGATTACTCATTTTAGCCGGCTTTCCATTTTTAGTAACTTTCCTTTTATAGCAGCTTTCCAAAAATAGTAACTTTCTAAAAATAGCAAGTTTCCTCTTTAAGTAGTTTAACCGGTTTAAGTAACTTTCTATTTTTAGTAACCTTCCAATTAAGTTTCCACTTTAAGTAAGTTAACCATTTTAAGTAGCTTTCTATTTTAGGCAGGTTTCCCAATTTAGTAAATTTCAAGTAAAACTGCATATAGATCATTTTTAGGGTTACCTTTATCCTAATTAGGGTTTACAAATGGTCAATATTTAGTTTACTTACTAATTATAGCAATCTATGCACTTTTCAGGTTTCATGACCAAAATAGTTGCTTATGATTTTATTAAACGTTTAACCCTCCTAAACACACTAACCATGTTTCATATAAATTTGAGTTATGAAATGTATTTAAGTCTCTTAGTAACTTCCTGGAATGTCAAATTAATTGAAGAATTATAGCTTATGATCAATTTCACTTTTTATGATTAAGTTATACCCTTATTTAGCCTTTTAGTCGTATTATCAACTTTTATCCATAAAAAGGTCACAACTTTACGAATTTTAGAACCACATCAGAACTTAAAAATAAAATTCACAAAAATTCACACAGATACTTCAATGTCTTTACAACCCACAAGAATTTTCCCAGAATTTATTAGCAAGTACAAATACCCTTTCAAAAATCGTTTATCAAAACCATTCCAGAAAATGAACTGCAGGAACATCCGGAAAGTTTGCACTTAAGAGACATATTCAGACCCTTCAGAAAAATCCACAAACATTCTTGGAAGTCCCACATAACCCAAACATTACCCCTGTAAAAGGAGAGACCTTAACACTTTATAGTTTGAAAATGAAAAATCAAAAACTGCTACTGATTTTCAGACCCGATTTACTCAGCTTTGACACTTAATCTTATAGAAATCAAAAAGCTTACCTCCCGACCTCCAATCGCCATGAAACTTATATTTCCTAAAAGTAGACAAGTAGTACTTATGTTTAGACTAATAAATCAAGCAAAAACACGTTGGTATTATTAAAATAGACCCTCTCGAACACAACTCAAATTCCTGACAGCATGTAGGTGGGACAAAAACAAACCCTAATCCCCAATTAAAACCCTAATCGACCTTTAATAAATTCATAGGATTTATTTCTAGGTTTTTAGGTCGAATATCATTAAGTTTAAACTTCATCAAACACACGTTAACATAACCATATTATGGAATCGATTATCAAGGTTCTTGATTAGTTATTTTATGTGACTATGATCATGATTTTATGTGATTATCTTTTACGTATAACATGTATCATTGTAGCCGATTCATTTAGAAATAAAAACCATGAAAACCATACGTAAAAAAGAGATCAAATGAATAAGAAAATAGGATGAGATGATACATGATATTCTTGAGGATTTGTGGCAGAATAACGAGTAACCAAGGCACCAAAACCAACACCGAATTAAAGCAATTCCTACCCTTCTCGTACCAGCCTAATACCACGATCAAAAACACCCTTCTACACCCTCTTGATGTCGAACAGAAGTGAGGAGGAACCACATAAAAAATATGCCGCTACTTACCTTTAGGGTTAGGGTCTTAATATTTTTTTTTTATTTTTTTTTGTTGCGTATTGTGTGAGAAGAAAGCACCGTTCCCCCCTTTTTTTTAATTGTGTTGTGGGTCGAAATGGGCCAAGAAGCCAAGGGAAACATGGGCTCACTTAGTTGGGTTCATTTGGTTGATTATTGTTTGTATACAAAAGAAAAATGGCCTAAAACGGTATTCGTGTCGAGTAGAATAATCCTTCGAATTTTATTTTAGGTTTCTAAATATTTTCGGATTCAAAAATATGTTCAGAATTTTAATTGTGAAGTCTCTTTTTAATTATTTGGATATACGGTTTATTCGTTTCGTCATTCTCGAGTTTTATTTTAATTTACAGATTTTAGGTCGTTATATACCTAGTCCATTATATATTAAATTGACATAGTGTGGGTGCACAAATAACACGTAAGTCATGTAAAGAGATGCATACAAGGCATGATTACTATGAATGCGAGCATTAAGTAAAACATGTTATTTAGCACATAAGAGCATGTATCATGGGCATATATCAAAAAATATAACATTAGAAAAGCTAATTCAAAGCAAGTCTTTCTAATGAACAAGCATTCAATAATTAAGCAAGTAGTCATTGAGCATTTAGGATAACATGAAGACAATTAATCATATTTCACAAGGACAAGTTGTTTTCAAATATTAAACACATATATGTAAGTAATCTAGGTTTGTCAAGAAGAATCCTACTTACTACTTGTTTAAAATGAAATTCTAACAGGTGACAAATATCATCGATGTAAAACATCTTTAGTCAAATGTAGAAATGGAAAATTTTCAAGTTAGAGAATGGATATGAGACTATCACTAGCAGTGCTCAATTAAGGCTAGATACGACCATTTTTACGGGTTTACCACAAACCCAACTTCTCTCCTGGAATCAATTCAACTGTTAGGTTAAATTGAATTTCTAATACAATAGGTTCTCAAGTAGCCATTCTCATATTAGAACAATTGGAATTCCTATATTTTCCCATCAAAGTTTTCCAAAGATGATATTAGCCGATTTCGCTAATACATGTCCTAACCATATTTTAAAAGCCGGTTAATGAAGACGAGATGTCTTACACAAAATCCTTACAAAGGTAAGCACAATATTTTAAATATGTGTTTGGGATTTGGAGGTTGTTTGGTTTAGATGGTGTATTACATGACCTTACGGATGACATCTTTATTTGTTGAGTTGTTATTTTAACATGTTTTGGTTTCAAGAATACCCCATAGTAAATCTTGAGAAAGAGAGTCTAATTAAGGTTACTTTCCTTAATAGATCTTGTAATGTTTTACGTTGTATCATTGAGAGAAAACATATTGTATCTTTTGACAAATATGCTTATTTAAAAGGATAAAATTTTCACTCTTATGAATTGCTTATGAAAACAAGAATTTTAGTTATAATGTGATTAATGAATTTTACTTGTTTAAGTAGTGACATACGTTGTATTAGGTTGCTTACAAAATCTAATATCCTATAATTTTTTTGACGTGTTCTCTTGTAATATAACCATTCATGTTACAAGGAGAATGAGATGCATAGGATATAAATTATCCTTTTGAAATTATAGTAACCCACTAACTTCCCCACTAACTCCCCTTTAGGTTAGCAATACCTTACTAGCTTAACTTAGGCCATCACTAAGCATAATCTAGGTTAGAAATGCCTATAGCTATTTCCCGAGTGAAATTTGTTTGCTTTGCTATACTACTATTGCCTAACTAACATCTAGACAAGCTCATGTATCCACCTATGCAAACCACCACTATGTTTACTTGATGTAAACATCCAGGTATGTCAATTCAAGGTTACAAACACATTTTCACTAAGTAAACTATCACTTTAATACACAATACACATCAGAAAACCCTAATTACACCTATGTGTTCCCGGTTAGCTTTAAAACCCTAATTGCTTATCTGAACTAACTTGAAAGTGTTCAAGGCTTAGGTATGAGTTATATTAGTAACTTTAGGGTATATTAGACTCCATATATCATAGTACAACCCTCTAGAACCTTGGTACAAGTCCCTTATGCACAAAACCCTAATTAGGTCATAACTTCCCAAAAAATTAGGTTAAATTTTCCCAAATCTTCACCATAAGTTACCACCACTTAGTATAAGCCTCCTAGGACTTAATATTAGTCACTAAACACCCATAGGACCCTGATTGGAACTAAACCCTAGGCTAGGACCAAATCTTAAACTATATAAAACTAGGTCAAAATTAAACCTAAAGCTTAAACCTAGCCACCTTAGCACCTCAAATGAACCAAGCAAGCACACTAGCACCTCCCTAATACTAAGCTAGCACCCTAGCACCTCTAAGCACCCAAGCAAGGAGGTGGATCACCTCCTTGTTACCTCCTTTGACCAGCGGCTTCACCATGGCCACAACCGGCCTAGGCAACCCCCTAGCTACCATATAGCTCATCCCCATCACCCTATAGACCCTCCACACCACCCTCTATCTTTGCTTACTCAACCCTCCCCATCCTCGACACCTAGCTAACCATTTATTACTCGCTACTCCTTCGTACACTATAAATACCCACGAAACCACACCATTCCTCTTCACACCTTCCCTCTTTTCTTTATCTATAAATTTTTGTATTATAAGGCCCTTAGAACCCTTAGAAGTCGAGTAGTGAAGCTCTTGAGCCTTGTCGAGTTAAGTTTTGGCCGAGAAAACCCTAACTAGTCACGTTAAGCCTTGCACGACCTAGGTAAGCCTCAATCTTGATCCTAGTAGCCTTAGTACTGATATAGGACCCCTAGGAAATGCCTTAGAACCTTTAGAGTAGCACTGAACCTTTTCTTTTAGAAGTAATCATTTAGAAACCCTAATATTGGTCGAATTACATGTTTATGTGTTAAATTGCTTATTTACATGTTATAATCTGATTTAGGTAACTTAATTAAGTAAATATATGTTAATCATAAGCTAAGAAACCTAATTATCTCATTAAAATACAATTTGCATGGAAAAAGGACTAGTTTTGCAAAAGTTTTCATGAATAGGGGTATATACTGTAAATTTCTAAAAATATAAAGTTTAGGGACTGTTTTTGACAATTCTTAAAATTTATAAGTACAAGGACCCCTTTTGCAAAGTTTTAAAACCTTAGAATAATAAGAAAAATGAAATATAAACTTAAAAGGACTAGATTTGCAAATATTGTTAAGTTAAGGGTATAAAGGGTAATTATTGAAATTTAGTGTAGTTTAAGGATTTTTTTGACATTTCTTTTAAATATGTAAATATAGGGACTAGTTGTGTAAAAGATAGAAAATTATATGCCTAAATGTTATAAGTTTATAAGTTTAGGGTAGAAAATGTAAATATATAAACTTGAAGGGTTTAAATAGAATATTTTCATATAAAATATAAAAACCTATTTTGAGTTAGAAACATAACACAATAATAGGGAGCTTCATGTGAGGAGTACCATGTGGATATTTCGTTTTGACGAGTTTGCTGGGTTTACGAATTAAAGTGCCCTGGCTCCTCAAACGATTATTGCATGTACTTCTGAATTATGATGGCCCGAACGGTGTTATGTTGTAACTAAAACTTAATAACAACATAACTCAATAGTAGGGAGCTTCATGTGAGGAGTATTAACTTCTGAATTATGATGGCCCGAACGGTATTATGTTGATGACCTAATACAATAGTAGGGAGCTTCATGTGAGGAGTCATATACTTTTGAATTGTGATATTTTACACAAGTGAACGCGAATATAATTGATAGATCTATTGGGGTTTGACAACTCCTGTTGGTACTACCTCACACTGGAGGGTACTAATAAGTATTATATTTGAACCCTCTCTGAAGGATTAACTTTGGAAAGTTATCCTTCCCGTCCCATCATGGATTAGTCTGTAGACCCCATGATCTGGACTGTTAACGTGTGGTTCATGAGCTTAGTGCAATACACCTTCTATAACTAAACTTTTCCACACATATGGTTTAAGTTGAACCCTCTGGAACTTGTATTCACCACCCTATCTACTTAAACCTATGACTCTCACTCAACATTCGTGTTGACTTTTAAGCATGTTATCCTAGGTAATTGAGCTCTTTAGGAACCCTGGCACAAAGAAGTACTGGACATGAGGACGTCCAGAATAGTTATCATTCATCAGTTTTGCCTTAAAACGTATATTTTGGGACCTCTCTTTTGGTAAAAGTATATCTTTTACTGTAAAAACTCTGATGAATAAATGAATGATAACACCTTTTTCTAAAACGTCTCTTTTCGAGTCATTTTCTATTATCTTGTCTTTGTTTCCATGAGGTAATACCCTAAACTCTTAATCAGTTGCGATCAGTGAAAAATGGGGGTGTTACAAATTGGTACCAGAGCCTCGGTTATAGAGAACAAAAGGATTTTTCCTAAACTATAACCACTTTTTCAAAAAGTCCTCCGTGCCACTAGAATCCCTGAACTTGCCTTTAGACTCCCGACTTGCCTTTAGGTTAAGATTCCTGACTTGCCTCTAGGTTAGATTCCTCGAATTGCCTTTAGGTTAGATTCCTCACTATTGCCTCTAAGATAGATACCCCACTATTACTATTGCATCTAGGATATAACATAGGTTAGAATTATGCTAAGACATTTACCCAGGAATGGTATTACAGTTAGTTATGTCCTCCTTTAACATCCTATCATCTTGTTGGATACCGATGATACGGATACCTCATCGGATACTTATGAATATACCCCGGCTACCCCTACTCACTCATCTTCTGGTTCTAATTCTCTGGAAGAATTAGCCCAGAATGCCTTAGTTAGCTTAGGTTTAGAACTTTCCCTGAATGATCCCTATATGCAAGCGTATAACGGTTATATGCAAGCATATGGTGGTGATATTCCTACCGTACCTACTATAACCCCTACCCCATCTATACCCCACTATACTAGTCAAGATCGTTATGTTCCCGAAATACCTTCCCCTCCCCGTAAGAAATTACGTATTATACCGCCTTCGCCTCCCCTACATTTGAGATAGGAAGTTGTTCTTATAAAACGCCTTTAGAAAGGCATGAGGAACAAATATAGGATATACTTAATCATTTAGATAAGTTGTCCTTAGGACGTATTGAGGAAGTAGAAAATAAGATAAGTGCCCTAGGAAAAGGTAGAATTATAATACAAAAAGACTATAATAGGTTAGAAAATGAATTAGAGAAAACATGTAGTCAAATCTTTAGGTTACAAACAAGTATGAAGGACTCTCCGATGAAGTAGTTACAGCACATGTTAGGCTTTCCACTATAAAAATGATCATTGAGGATATTAGGAATAATCATAAGTCTAATATAAGAGATCTATTAGCAGCAATCCACGAACTCAAAAACAATAAAGAATCAAACTAGTAAGGTTATAGGTTTAGTTTTATAGGTAGTTTAGCTATAGATAACTTAGTTATGTACGGGTACTTGCTAGGTTTCACTCTATAAAAATAAGAAGTTATAGTTTGCCTACACTTAGTTCTCTTACATCAAGTATCCCCGTATTAGGATCCCCTATGCCTTAGGAAAACACTATAGGCCTACCTTAAGTCTTAATAACTCGAGGTCATTAGAAAATTTTAAAACAAATAGACTTACCTAGAAATACTAAAATTAGGATCCCTTAGACTAGTACCACTATGTCTTTAGACGGGGGGAAGTGAATTTCTGAGAATATAGTCAATCTTGTTAGGAAATTCGCCCTTTTAGTTTTAGGATTCACTACCTATCCTTTTCCCCGGTATCAGACAATGTTCTATGAGTTAGAACTTGTACCATCCGTCCAAACGCAAGCTTCTATTAGTTAGAACTTTCAAGAATGTCTAAATTGGAAATGACATTATTCTTATCCCATCTTATTCCTACGATCGTCTATAGAATGGCACGTACGAGAGCCAATACTCCCGCTACTCCTACTACTCCCGCCATGTCTCAGGAAGACATTCGGCAACTAGTTGCTGACAGTGTAACCGCGGCACTAGAAGCTAAGAATGCTAACATGGCTAGAAACCCCGAAATTCCTGTAGTGAAGAAGAGTAACTACAAGGAATTTATGAGTTGTCAACCCTTCAATTTCAAGGGGACAGAAAGGGTCATAGGATTGATTCACTGGTTTGAGAGGTGTGAATCGGTATTCTCACGTAGTAACTGTACTGAGGATTGTAGAGTTAACTTTGCGACCGATACTCTTACTGAGGAAGCATTATCTTGGTGGAACTCGTATGCCCAACCCATAGGAATAGAAGAGGTATACAAGTTATCCTGGGCTGAATTTAAGAAACTTATGATTAAGAAATATTGCCCTCGAACGGAAGTCAAGAAAATGGAGGATGAATTTTATAACTTGATTGTGAAGGGGAACGATGTTAAAACTTATATTAGGAGATTTCAAGAGTTGGCAACTTTGTGTCCCACAATGGTGCCAACTGTTGAAAAGACGATAGAAGTTTTCATCGGAGGTTTGCCCCGAAGTATCGAAGGGAATGTTACTGCCTTAAGGCCACAAACCTTAGAGGAAGCCATTTACATCACTTTGAGGTTAATGGATTAAGTAACAAAGCACAACCCTGTTCCAGTGCCCAACGATAATAAACGAAAGTTCTACAATGGGAGAGCTTTCGGTAACACCCGTAACACTTATGGTAATCACCATACCAACCCCTATCCTTAACCAAGGCAAGAGACTGCCAGAGCATATGTAGCCACTCCAAATGAGGGAAGTGGTTATGCTGGTAAAACCCCTCTGTGTAAGAGGTGTAATTGGCATCACACAGGGCCTTGTTCCATTAAATGTAACACATGTAACAAGGTGGGACATCAGACAAAGGATTGCAAGCACAAAGGACCAGCCACTGGGGGTAATCTGCAACCAGTAACGGTCATTCGTCATGCTTGTGGAGAAAAAGGACACTATGCAAGTAGATGTCCAAAGAAAAATACTGATGGTGCCCAGGGAAGAGCCTATATGTTGAGGGATAGGAATGACCTACAGGATTCGAGCATAGTCACGGGTAAGTTTCTCTTAAACCATCGCTTAGTTAGAGTACTACTTGATTCAGGAGCCGATAGGAGTTTCATATCTATACCTTTTGCCTCTAGACTTAGGATCAAACCCGTAGCTTTAGATACCTACTATGACATAGAAATGGCTGACGGAAACTTAGTTAGTACTAACACCGTTATCAAGGGTTGTACCCTAACTTTACTCAACCACCCTTTCGAAATCGATCTCATACCAATTAGACTCGGTAGTTTTGATGTTGTTGTGTGAATGGATTGGTTGTCCAAGAATCAAGCTAAGATTCTTTGTGACGAGAAAATCATCCATGTACCTATCAACAGTGAGACTTTAACTATACGAGGAGATCGAAGTAAAACCCGACTTAACCTCATCTCATGTATCAAAACGGAACGATACATATCACGAGGTTATCAAGTCTTTGTGATCCAAGTAACGGAACGGAGACTAAGCCAGATGAAAAACAACTGGATGAGATCCCTGTAGTCAGGGAATACCTAGAGGTTTTTCCTAAGGATTTACCTGGCTTGCCTCCCGTTCGTCAGATAGAATTTCAAATCAATTTAATTCCCGGAGCGGCACCTATAGCCCAAGCACCCTATAGGTTAGCCCCTTCAGAGATGAAGGAACTCTCTGAACAACTCCAGGAATTAACCGATCGAGGTTTCATTCGTAAAGAAGAAAGACGGCTCTATGAGGATGTGTATCGATTATCATAGATTGAACAAACTTACTATCAAGAATCGATACCCATTACCCAGGATTGATGACTTATTTGATCAACTTCAAGGTTCGAGTGTATATTCGAAGATCGACTTACGATCAGGTTATCATCAACTGAGAGTAAGCAAAGAGGATATCCCTAAAACTGCTTTCAGAACAAGATATGGGCACTATGAATTTCAAGTTATGCCATTTGGTTTGACAAACGCACCAGCGGTTTTCATGGACCTCATGAACCGGGTGTGTAAACCATACTTGGATAAATTTGTCATAGTGTTCATAGATGATATCCTTATCCATTCTCATAACGAGGAAGAGCATGCTCAACACTTAAGAATAATCCTAGAACAACTTAAGATGGAGAAACTTTATGTACAGTTCTCTAAGTGCGAGTTCTGAATTAGTGTTGTGCAATTTCTCGGACACTTGATAGATAAACAAGGACTTCGTGTCGATCCTGCAAAAATCGAAGCAGTTAAGAATTGGCCGTATCCTAAGAATCCCACCGAAATACGACAATTCTTAGGACTCGCGGGTTATTATCGAAGGTTTATTGAAGGATTTTCAAAAATAGCAAAACCTTTGACGGAGTTAACCTAGAAAAACAGGAAGTTTGACTGGGAAAAAGACCAAGAGATAGCTTTCCAACTTTTGAAGAGAAAGTTGTGTGAAGCTCCTATCTTAGCATTACCAGAGGGAAACGACAATTTCGATGTTTACTGTGATGCTTCGCGTCGAGGTCTTGGAGCAGTATTGATGCAAAGAAATAAGGTTATTGCTTATGCATCTCGACAACATAAACCGCATGAGGAAGACTACACTACACACGATCTAGAATTAGGAGTAGTAGTGTTCGCTCTGAGAATATGGAGACATTATCTGTATGGCACAAAATGTACGGCTTTCACCGATCATGGAAGCCTACAACATATTCTTAATAAAAAAGAGTTGAACATGAGACAACATCGTTGGATAGAACTGCTCGCTGATTATGATTGTGAGATTCGTTACCACCCTGGCAAAGCTAACGTAGTAGCAGATGCTTTGAGCTGAAAGGAACGAATCAAACCGATTAGAGTTAGGTCATTAGTAATGACTCTCCATTCGGATTTACCCTCTCGAATACTCAAAGCCCAAGATGAAGCTCTCAAAGAGGAAAATCTTAAAATGGAAAACCTATGAGGGATGAATAAGGATTTTGAGATACGTTCAGACGGAACTCGTTGCATTAAGAATCGGAGATGGTTACTGATGATGTACCCTCCGATTAGCTCGAAGGATCCCCCTTCGAGTCTGATCGCAACCTACATAATCGAAGGCTCTGGCTAGCATCTTTAAACTTTCTTTGGCGTAAAACTAATCATCAATGATCTAGTTACCAAGTGGGAATTCGCCAATCGAAGGATTAAGCCCTTCGGGGTATTTCTCGATAAGTTTTAAGGACGGAACGATGCCAAATCCAAATATTGGTGAGACCAAGTCTTACCCACGTCTCTTCTTTCTCTTTAGCTCTCCCGCTAAACCAGGAGGAGTGAGACACTAAACCCTAGCGGTTACCACAAATCATGGGACGCCCCCATGATCTCTCTCAAACGTGTGACCACTCTCCACGACCGTTTTCTTCACCTACAAATAGTCCTGGACGATGACAAATCTGGTATGCAATCTATCTCACCTTACTTTACTACATTTACACTTAAACTCTCATACCAATCACTTATTCACACGCCGGAGGTGGTTCACAGGGTCCAACCCCTGCGCAATCACTTAACGTAGTGTTTTAGTATTTCTTATTTCAGGTTATATCCAAGCTTGGCGTAACACAACACCCCTCATTTCCTTTGATCCCCATCGAAGGCCTGGTAGTGCGAAATATTGTACAATCAGTGGCGCCATCCGTGGGACCCGCTGCAATTAGTCCCATTATTTCCAAGTAGAATAACCAAGTCAAATACACTCGCTATTATTACGGCATGAATCTAGAAAGAGAAGTTACACCCCCACCGGGTTTCTCGTCTTTAACCCCTTTACCCGTAACTGACACCAACAACCTTACGCCAATCACGACCTCCACCATTACCACACGATCTCACCCTGAAATAACGCCCAACCACCACGCATCGACATCAGCTAATCCAGAGCTCATCATTAGCCCCGCCTTTGTCGATGCTAATTACGAAGAGCTAGAGTCCTTGCTAAGGGCTCGAAGGAGGCAAGTAAGAAACACGGAGATGCGAAGGGAGTTAGAATATTCCAGCGATGAGTATGATGAGGAGATTGAGATGGAGCCGAGGCCTTCCGTCCCTAGGGCTCATCACCACATCCTGCATATTGGGTCTCCTGCGGGTAGAAGGGCAGGAGGAAGGAATGTAGGCTTTGAGGGAGTTCCCGAAAGAACTCCCACAAGGAGGGAAGGAACTGTTGCTGAAGGCTCTAATGGGAGGAGCCAGCAGAGGGAGAATACGAAGGTAAACCTACCTCTATTACTAGCGGTACCTTTGGGGAGAACCGAAGGAGGAGTTCCACTGTAGCCCTCCCACGTATCTGGTGTGGGAGGTAACCCAGGTTCAGTCAACACAGGAGGAAGTCTCCCTCCCGTTGGCCTGTATTCCCAGTTTTCGGTTCAGAGTTATCCTCCAAAATCTTTATCCCCCCATGAATGGGCAACCTGGAAATCAGTATCCCTCACAAACTGTTGTATCCTATAACCATCCCATGATATACCCTCCGTATACCATGTATAATGGTTACCCTCCAAACACGAGTACACCTCATCCTTTCTACACTAATCAACCTTCTTCAGGGGTACCCCCTCCTTATAATCCATACCATAATGTTCCCATGAACATACCACCTTACACCCACTCATACGCAGAGCCCGCAGGTCCTACGACACCCTTTGTAAGATGGATCGAAGACTATCCCTTGCCGGATGGTCTAAAGATGCCTTCACATATAGGCACCTAGGATGGGAAGGGGGATCCAGATAATTTCTTGCATTTGTTCGAAGGAGCCATAAGAATGCATAAATGGGTCATGCCCGTAGCCTGTCACATGTTTACGTATACCCTCCGGGATTCCGCACGTATTTGGTGGAATGGGCAGAAACCAGAAAGCATCATCAACCTTGATGATTTGAAGGCCAAGTTTTGATCCCACTTTAGCCAATAAAAGAAGTTCACAAGAACACACCTCACAGTGCACAACATTAAGCAGAAGGAGAACGAAAGCACAAGAAATTTCATTACTGGGTACACTGACGAAACTCTGCAGATTCTAGGCTTACACGAAGAGCAACACATTTCTGGCTTCGTCCATGGCCTACGCAACTGGACTCTTGTAGAATTCTTATCCACAGATCTTCCGGCAACATACAAAGGCCTGATGGAAAAAATATACACGTGGATAGAAGCCAAAGAAGTATCTACCAATGGGGCTCCGATGGAGAAGAATAAAGGAGCGAAGCCGTCTTCGTGGGAAGGACCGAAGAACAAACACAAAAGTCATAATAGGTTTACTCCCTACAATAAGGGTCCGAACCATGGTTTATTGGGAAATCTCACGAAGTCTCCAAGAGAGATTTTAGCGACAGAGAAAGATGCCAAAGCCTTCGAACCACCCCCTCGCATGGTGGGAAAAAGCAAGAACAGAGATACTACTAAGTATTGCCACTTCCATGAAGACTTTGGTCATGAAACAAATAGCTGTCGAGAGTTGAAAAAGCAGATAGAAGAGGTAGTAAAATCAGGGCAATTAACACATCTCATAAAAGGGATAAGAAAGGGCAAAGAGAAAGCCACTGATATGCAACTGGGAAAGGATAATACCCCTCAGGAAGCTCCTATCCTAATGGTTCGATGGGATTCCTCCCGATTGAAAAGAAAGGCCTCCGAAAGGGAAACATATGATGCAGGGGAAATAACGTTCCCGTCCGAAACAGGAGGATTCCCTTCAAAGGATCCAATGATCATTAAGGTCGCAGTCTCGAATGTGGAGGTTAACAAAGTTTATATGGACTGCGGAAGTTCTTGCGAGGTAATCTACGAACATTGCTTTAGGAAACTCAGCCCTACAATCAGATCCAAATGAGTAGAGTCAAGAATGCCTCTGGTAAGTTTCTCGGGGGAACGATCGCGGCCCTTGGGAGAAATACCTCTGGAGGTAACACTCGGAAGTGGAAAGCTTGCGAGAACAGAAATCCTCAAATTTATCATCGTAAAATCTAAGTCACCCTACAACATGTTAATCGGATGAACTACCATGCAAAAGATGGGCATTGTGGTCTCTACGGTGCATGCAACAGTGAAATTCCAAACCGCGAATGGTGTCGAAACCATATTCTCTAGTTATCACGAAAGGAAGCACCAGGAAGCCCAAAAGAATAAGGAAGAAGGTAATCGAAAGCGTACGATGGACATCAGAGAAGGCTCCGGTCCCAAGGGGCATGTGGCACTAGACGAATCTCACTCAGTACAAAAGGTGGAAATAGGGAAGCGACTCCCCGCCACTTTCAGAGAAAGATTGGAAAAACTGCTCGAAGCTTATGAAGATGTGTTTGTAGGAAAATATTCAGACATAACAAGAGTTCCGAGATTGCTCACAATCGGCGGCAGGCCTTTTCGCACGGAATACAAGCTCAATGAATCCAAATACATCAAACCAGTCAAGCAGAAGCCTCATCAGGTGACACCTGAACGAAGTGCAGCAATTAAGGAAGAAGTGGACAAACTCACAGTGGCAGGGATACTCCGAAGGGTAGAAAACCCACGGTGGGTTACTAATCCAATTGTAGCCCAACGGAGAAATGGAGAATGGATAATACAGGTTAACTTCAAAGACATTAACAAAGCTTTCCAAAAAAAGCTATTTGTCAGTAGAAGAACAGCAACCACTGCCTGGTGTTCGTTGGGAATGCTTCCTTAGTACAAATATGGGATGTCATCAAATACAGATGGCGAAAGAAGACGAAGAAAAAATAGCCTTTCATTTAGGCAGAAGCTCCTACTGCTTCAAACGCATACCCTCCGGTTTACGGAACACCGAAGCCACTTACAATAGGCTGATTCGAAGGGTTTTCGAAAAATAGATAGGGAGGAACCTGAGAATTCGCGAAGGATACTTAGTCACGCAAAGCAAGACAAAAGAGGATCTCCTCCATGATGTCGAAGAAACCCTCATACAACTAAGGAGGATCAACCTAAAGCTAAACCCAATAATTTGCTCCTTCGGTATTGAAAAGGAAGGGTCAAACGAACGCCCGTTTGTAAGGCAAAGGATTCGAACCAATCCAAACAATGAAGAAACCTCCCCAGAGATGCAAACTCGGAGAACGCAAGGGAGGATTCAAAACCTAAAAGACGACTTAGAAACACTAAAAGCGTTTTTGTCAAAGGGTGTCAACAGGTCTTCATCTCTCTAAAAAGTCTGCAATGAAGTCATCAACAACATATCCTATCAATGGAACAAGGAAGCCGAAACATCCTTCCAAAGATGGAGGAATTGCATGGAGATCTTGCCAACGGTTGCGCCCCAACCAGAGGAGAAGTGTTGTTCTTACACATAGCAATGTCCCCTGATGAAATCGGTGCAATGCTCTTCGCGGAGAGAAGACGCTTACAGATACCAATATATTTCGTTAGCAGAGCTCTACCAGTAGTGGAACAAAGCTACACATCATCAGAAAAGCTAATCCTAGCCTTGATTCACGCCAAAAGACGTCTCCGAAGGTATTTCAAGGATCACCCCATCAGAGTACTTACGGATAAGCCATTCGAAAGGGCATTCATGAACCCTGATGGAACACGGAGAATGGTCAAATGGGCTAAAGAATTGGAGGAATATGACATAGAAAATGGAGAAAATGATCCTTCCGAAGGACAAAATGATGAACCAGCTGAAACAAGCGAATCGAGTATGTCCTCCAACAAAATAGTCTTCCAAACTAACCGAAAGGAAAAACACCACATAGGTGATTCAAAGACACGTTCGGTCCTACACAATCAAAAGAAAGAAGAACGTCTCAAATCCGGAGCGGAGCAGCAGGCTTCGACAAAGTAACGAACCTTTTACACTTCGAATCACAAGCTTCATAGCAATATGCTACCTGTTTAATTGCAAGCATAATAAACAAGGGAGCTTCCTGGAACATACTTCGAGGAAGAATATGTGGAACAAGTCCAAATCAAAAGTAGCGAGGCTTACGCGTCAGCAACCCTCCTTCAGCATACGAATGACTTGCCATATCCTTCGTAAGTCCTACGTACAAGACTTGCAATTTTTTCTTATTATGTATTAAACTCTTCTCTTTCGGGAAAAAAGCATTAATGGTAGGTGTCTTAGTGTTCATTTGTATAAATGATGTAATCCTCCCCTACCCACTTAATGATATCACATATTTCCCTCGAATCTTTTGTTACATCTAACAAACAAAGATTTGCTCAGCCAAGTAATTACAAGTTCAATGTTCGAAGGATGGTACAAGATACTTATGTCTTGTATGCTATTAAACATCCAACACAATTCACATTAACTTTCCTAAATGGTCTTAGGGTATGCGAAGCCCTTCGCACTTAAAGGATGGAGACAGAGCGGGTCGCAACCCTCTGTCAGCAATTAAATTATACGATTTCTATAAAATCTTGGTTCAAAATACACACAATAAGGCTCCTTTTTCTAAGCCTTAGGATGTATATTAACGTTTAATTAATAAATGATGAAGAGAAAAACATATAAGCAAAGATGGGAGCACACCCATTAAATTTAACCATTACGCAGCATATACTTTACGCTGCTCAAAAGATGTTAAATATTGTCTAGATGCAACATAAACGTAAATTGTTCAGGACATAAGGCCATAGCCTACATAACATAAATAAACATTGTCTTAAAGGGTACACGCCACCCTTGGAGCCAAATTACTGCAAACATTGCAGCCTTCACTTACCAGGAGACTTGGGGCTTTCTTGTTGAACCTGGGATGCCTCGGGACTGGCTTTGCTAGGGGAAGTTGCTTTTACCAAATCAGTCTTCGGAGAGGGGGGCTGCACATCAGAACCTTTGCCCGGAGACTGGGGCTTGTCAGTGACCACTTTCGGAGATAAGGGCTTCTCAGGAGTTGCTTTCTTAGATGCAGGTTTCACAGGGGTATCCTTCTTGCTCACAGACGTTGGCTTCACCCTACGCGGCTTCTTTGAAAGAAGCGTCTCAACTGAGGCCATTGGATCCTTGGTAGCATCAACAAGGAAGGGGTACTCTGCACATGCGAGGAGGTTGCTTGCATGATCATACTCTGCTTTATGAGTGGCACGGTAATAAGCTACCTTAGACAATCCACAGGCTTGCCAGTCGCAGCAACTTCTTCCAGTGTAGTGCATTTCCCATGATAGATGGCAGCATTGACAACATCACCTATCATTTTCCCCACCCCGTCGCTATTATATAACTCCATGGCTATGTATGGAATGACCTTCGAGACAACAACAGCCCTATCTTTTTTAAGCGCATTATACTTGCGCTTGAGGCCATCGAGATCTTCACGAAGCTTGATCTCCAGCTCACCCAACTTTGACCTCTCTTCCTCGAGACTCCCACATTTGATCTCCAACTCAGCAATCTCCTCGTTGTACCCTACAACCTTTGCTTCCTCTTTTCGGAGCTTCTTACATTCTGCTTTCACCTTGTTTAGATCCTTCTCCAAGCCTGCGATGTCAGTACAAAGGTCTTGAACAAGGGGATTTTGCTCAAGATCCCTCAAAGCCTCTTCACATTTGGCTTGAACCGCTGTAAACTCTTGGTTCTTTTTATTTTCTCTTTCCAAAATCTCATCCATCTTTTCCCTAGCAGAAGCAAGGGTCCGCACCACCTCTCTTGTCCAAGAATTGAGATGATTATCCAGCACAGCCTGTCTTGTATAACTCTTGTCATGTAGATCGCACAACTCCTCAATGGGCATGTTTTTTTAACACAGACTTCTAGCTTGGGGGAGTGATGTGCAAAGTAAGGCGATGGCAGGCTGAAGCATCAGGAAGCTCTTTAGTATTAGGAAGACCTGAGGAATACACAATCAATAAGAAGGCATGTAAAAATATTCTGGTTCAATTAATAGCACGTATACTTACCATGGATATCTTCATCCAACGCTTCAGCAGCCTTCTTGGTGGTAACTTGACCTTTCTGCCTGGTGTTCCTGGAGGGAGGTGTTGGTAGCACCAACTTCCTTTTGGGAGTGGCCTTTACTGCTTTGGCACTCGTACCCTTCCTGTTTCGAACACTGTCAGCAATGCCAGACAATGAGCCAACAATAGTCACCTGGTCATCCTCGGAGAGGGGGTCATCGAATTCAGCAACATTTTCCACCAACCGTGAAGTTTCCTCTGCGGTCACTGGCTTCGATTTTTTCACAGGTTTGGAGGGCTGAAGAGAAGCTATGGGCTCCACCATCTAAGGATCGTCCTCCTGATTGTTAACTGAAACGGAGGGTGGGCCAACCCCATAGCTGACTTCATCAGGGTTCTTTGGAAGGAAGCTCGCCTCTCTGGCACCATCGGCAACAACAAAGTTCCGGAATGACATTTCTGCAACACGAAAGAAAGAAGATAAATATCATCAGATAAGTTGTTTAAATTTATTTAAATAAGAGTGTACATACTTTTTCCATCACAAACTATTTCAGGCTTCATGGGGGAACCCTCCCAATGGTCAACAATACCAGCCATGTAAAGAATGGGCTCGGGGAATGACTGAACATTCACTGGATGACGAAAAAGACGCTGGTACAATGGATTCCTTCGAACAGTATAAGGTAACTCATCGTTGAAACATTTTTTGTCAAACTTGTATGCTTCGTTCACTAAAGCAGGGTACTCCGGAGGTATTATTGTATCCTGAATGTAAAAGAAACTCCCTTTCCAGTCCGTAATATTTGTGAAAGGCTTTAATAGTATGGTTGGAACATCGGGGTCACCTCTTTTTGCCAAAGTCAACCAATCCCCACCCGCGTACAAGTTCATAAAACCCCTAAGCACTGTTAGTGTAGGCTCATATCCATAGGCGTTACACATCACAATGAATGTTGTAAGCTTAGCCAGGCCAAATGGGTTGAACCTAGAGATGTGTACTTGGTAGTATTGCATAAACTCTAGAATCAAAGGATGGATCGGTATTCTAAAGTTTGACAACTTAAACGCATGGGTGTACAGACCTACATATCCCTCAGGAGCATCAAATATAGTTTGATTTTTACTAGGGAGCATAATCTTAAACTCTTTTGGAATAGGATAATCCTCAAGAAAGGCACGCAATTCATCTTTTGACAAAGTACATTTTTGTTCTTTAATCACAAACTTGTTATTTTTTGCCATATTGATTAACGAAGAATACTACTTCTACGATGAAATATAGCTTGACGAAGGGAAAATTTACCTTTTTTCTTGCGAAGGTTAATAACACGTGATGATGTGTGTAGATTTTGATCGAAATCTGCACACAGTGTTGGAAACAAGATTTTGGGTGCAAGTATAAAAGTAAATTAGGGTTGGGGTAATGAGGAATTTATACCGCTTGACCATTTAATCTGGACCGCCCACGTGCCCCCTTTTATTTCTCATCTATGCGGAATTCAAATTGATATTTCAAAATGGATTAGACTTTTTGGGTTACCAATACTATTATTATATTAAGTCTGACGGAAGTAGCTTGAGCAATAATTACCGCATTAAATGCGTAATTAGTTGGACACAACTATACTTCACAACATTTTTCGATATGAAGCAGGTTTCGTGTGTGATTGTGCTTTTAGAGTCGTAAGCAATGTACCTTCATTTAAATACATCACTTTCGACTGGGGGGCTTGATGATGTACCCTCCGATTAGCTCGAAGGATCCCCCTTCGAGTCTGATCGCAACCTACATAATCGAAGGCTCTGGCTAGCCTCCTTAAACTTTCTTTGGAGTAAAACTAATCATCAATGATCTAGTTACCAAGTGTGAATTTGCCAATCGAAGGATTAAGCCCTTCGGGGTATCTCTCGATAAGTTTTAAGGAAGGAACGTTGCCAAGTCCAAATATTGGTGAGACCAAGTCTTACCCACGTCTCCTCTTTCTCTTTAGCTCTCCCACTTAACCAGGAGGAGTGGGACACTAAACCCTAGCGGTTACCACAAATCATGGGACGCCCCATGATCTCTCTCAAACGTGTGACCACTCTCCAGGACCGTTTTCTTCACCTATAAATAGTCCTGGACGATTACAAATTTGGTATGCAATCTCTCTCACCTTACTTTACTACATTTACACTTAAACTCTCATACCGATCACTTATTCACACGCTGGAGGTGGTTCGCAGGGTCGAACCCCTGCGCAATCACTTAACGTAGTGTTTTAGTATTTCTTATTTCAGGTTATATCCAAGCTTGGCGTAATCACAACACCCCTCATTTCCTTTGATCACCATCGAAGGCCTGGTAGTGCGAAATATTGTACAATCAGTTACCATATTATGGTAACTTAAGGAACTTAATAATGCACGAGTTCCACAAATCTAAGTACTCCATCCATCCCGGTTCTGATAAGATGTATCAGGATATGAAGAAACACTATTGGTGGCCAGACATGAAGGCATCCACTGCTAGATATGTGGGCAAGTGTTTAACATGTTCTAGAGTGAAGGCTGAATGTCAAAAGCCATCCGGGCTATTGGTACAGCCTGAAATTCCCATCTGGAAGTGGGAAAGGATTACGATGGATTTTATCACTAAACTTCCTGGAACATCCAACGGGCATGATACTATTTGGGTAATAGTTGATTGCCTTACGAAATCAGCTCACTTCATTCCTATACGAGAAACGGATGATACGGAAACCGTTGCTAGGTTGTACCTCAAGGAAATAGTTTCCCAACATGGAGTGCCAATATCTATCATATCTGATCGTGACTCTCGTTTCACGTCAAGATTTTGGCAATCTATGTAAAAAGCCCTAGGTACTCAAATAGACATGAGTATGGCATATCATCCTCAGACCGACGGTAAAAGTGAAAGAACTATCCAAACACTCGAGGATATGCTGCGAGCGTGTACGATAGATTTTGGAAAAGGATGGGATAAACACTTACCGTTGATTGAATTCTCGTATAATAATAGTTATCACGCTTGGATTAAGGCAGCACCGTATGAAGCACTTTATGGACGTAAGTGCAGATCCCCTGTTTGCTGGGCCGAAGTTGGAGAAGCTCAACTTACGGGCCCAGAGATAATCCATGAGACTAATGAGAAAATAGTTTAAATCCGACAACGCTTACAAGCTGCGAGGGATTGGCAAAAGATTTATGCTGATATAAGACGTAAGCATTTAGAATTTAAAGTCGAAGACAAGGTTATGTTGAAAGTTTCACCTAGGAAAGGTGTCTTTCATTTCGGAAAGCAAGGAAAGCTTAATCCGAGATACATCAGACCATTTAAGGTTTTAGAATGAATTGGTCCGGTGGCATACCGACTTGAATTGCCGGATGAACTAAGTAATATATACGACACATTTCATGTCTCCAACCTTAAGAAGTGTTTATCGGATGAATCACTCACCATTCCTATGAAAGAGCTTCAGTTGGATGATAAGCTCAATTTCATAGAAGAACCAATCGAAATCATGGACCGAGAGGTCAAAAATCTAAAACACCACCTGATTCCTATCGGTAAGGTACGCTGGAACTCTAAAAGAGGACCAGAGTAAATATGGGAACGAGAGGATCAAATCCGTGCTAAATATCCCTATCTATTCTCTCCCTCACCCACTAACCTTAGCTAAATCTCAGTACGATATTTTCCTTTAGGATGGGAGACTGTAGTAACCAACTAACTTCCCCACTAACTCCCTTTTAGGTTAGCAATGCCTTAATAACTTAACTTAGGCCCTCACTAAGCATAATATATGTTAGAAATGCCTATAGCTATTTCCCGAGTGAATTTTTTTTGCTTTGCTATACTACTATTGCCTAACTAACCTCTAGACAAGCTCACATATCCACCTATGCCAACCACCACTATGTTTACATGATGTAAACATCCAAGTATGTCAAGTCAATTTTACAAATACATTTTCACTAAGTAAACTATCACTTTAATACACAATACACATCAGAAAACCCTAATTACACCTATGTGTTCCCGGTTAGCTTTAAAACCCTAATTGCTTATCTAAACTAACTTGAAAGTGTTCAAGGCTTAGGTATTAGTTATATTAGTAACTTTAGGGTATATTAGACTCCCTAGATCATAGTACAACCCTCTAGAACCTAGGTACAAGTCCCTTAAGTACAAAACCCTAATTAGGTCATAACTTCCTGAAAACTAGGTTAAACCTTCCCAAATCTTCACCATAAGTTACCACTACTTAGTATAAGCCTCCAAGGACTTAATATTAGTCACTAAACACCCATAGGACCCTGATTTAGGCACTAAACCCTAGGCTAGGACCAAATCTTAAACTATACAAAACTAGGTCAAAATTAAACCTAAAGCTTAAACCTAGCCACCTTAGCACCTCAAATGAACCAAGCAAGCACCCTAGCACCTCCCTAATACAAAGATATCACCCTAGCACCTCTAAGCACCCAAGAAAGGAGTTGGATCACCTCCTTGTCACCTCCTTTGACCCGCGACTTCACCATGGCTACAACCGGCCTAGGCAGCCCCCTAGATACCATATAGCTCATCCCCATCACCCTATAGACCCTCCACACCACCCTCTAGCTTTGCTTACTCGGCCTTCCCCTCCTCGATACCTAGCTCACCATTTCTTGCTCGCTACTCCTTCGTACACTATAAATACCCTCGAAACCACACCATTACTCTTCACACCTTCCCTCTCTTCTTTACCTATACATTTCTATAGTATAAGGCCCTTAGAACCTTTAGATGTCGAGTAGCGAAGCTCTTGAGCCTTGTCGAGTTGAGTTTTGGCCGAGAAAACCCTAACTAGTCATGTTAAGCCTTGCACGACCTAGGTAAGCCTCAATTTTGATCCTAGTAGCCTTAGTACTAATATAGGACCCCTAGGAAATGCCTTAGAACCTTTAGAGTAGCCTTGAACATTTTCTTTTAGAAGTAATCATTTAGAATCCCTAATATAGGTCGAATTACATGTTTATGTGTTAAATTGCTTATTTACATGTTATAATCTGATTTAGGTAACTTAATTAAGTAAATATAAGTTAATCATAAGCTAAGAAACCTAATTATCTCATTAAAATACAATTTGCATGGAAAAAGGACTAGTTTTGCAAAAGTTTTCATGCATATGGGTATATACTGTAAATTTCTAAAAATATAAAGTTTAAGGACTATTTTTGACAATTCCTAAAAGTTATAAATACAAGGACCCCTTTTTCAAAGTTTTAAAACCTTAGAATAATAAGAAAAATGAAATATAAACTTAAAAGGACTAGATTTGCAAATATTGTTATGTTAAGGGTATAAAGGATAATTATTGAAAGTTAGTGCAGTTTGAGGACTATTTTTGACATTTATTTTAAATGTTTAAATATAGGGACTAGTTGTGTAAAGTATAGAAAATTATATGCCTAAATGTTATAAGTTAATAAGTTTAGGGTAGAAAATGTAAATATATAAACTTGAAGAGTTTAAATGGAATATTTTCATATAAAATATAAAAACCTATTTTGAGTTAGAAACATAACACAATACTAGGGAGTTTCATGTGAGTACCATGTGGATATTTCGTTTTGACGAGTTTGCTGGGTTTACGAATTAAAGTGCCCTGGCTCTTCAAACAATTATTGCATGTACTTCTGAATTATGATGGCCCGAACGATGTTATGCTATAACTAAAACTTAATAACAACGTAACTCAATAGTAGGGAGCTTCATGTGAGGAGTCTTAACTTCTGAATTATGATGGCTTGAACGGTATTATGTTGATGACCTAATACAATAGTAGGGAGCTTCATGTGAGGAGTCATATACTTTTGAATTGTGATAGCCCGAACGGTGTTATGTTATATCTATAAACCTTAAGAGTAATCACTTAAAAACCTAGACTAAGACTTGACATATACACACCCACCTACACTACCTCAGGATACGTGAGTAAGCTGTCTAAACCCTACCGTACTTACCTTAGACCCAAGTGAGTTTCCATAGCCTTACTTTTAAATGCTTTACAACCCTGTGAGGGGGACACATGCTTTAAATCGAATACAACAAAATTCATAAATCTAATCACTTGTGATATTTTACACAAGTGAACGCGAATATAATTAATAGATCTGTTGGAGTTTGACAACTCCTGTTGGTACTACCTCTCACTGGAGGGTACCAATAACTATTATATTTGAACCCTCTCTGAAGGATTAACTTTGGCAAGTTATCCTTCCCGTCCCATCATGGATTGGTCTGCAGACCCCATGATCTGGACTGTTAACGTGTGGTTCATGAGCTTAGTGCAATACACCTTCTATCACTAAACTTTTCCACACATAGGGTTTAAGCTGAACCCTGTGGAACTTGTATTCACCACCCTATCTACTTAAACCTATGACTCTCACTCAACATTCGTGTTAACTTTTAAGCATGTTATCCTAGGTAATTGAGCTCTTTAGGAACCCTGGCACGGAGAAGTACTGGACATGAGGATGTCCAGAATAGTTATCATTCATCAGTTTTTACTTAAAAAGTATCTTTTGGGACCTCTCTTTTGGTAAAAGTATCTTTTACTGTAAAAACTCTGATGAATAAATGAATGATAACACCTTTTTTCTAAAACGTCTCTTTCGAGTCATTTTCTATTATCTTGTCTTTGTTTCCATGAGGTAATATCCCAAACACTTAATCAGCTGTGATCAGTGAAAAATGGGGGTGTTACAGAAATACATGTTACCTTCCTGAAGATTGATGATATATTATGTGTGATATTTTTACTTGACATGTGATTTTAAGTCTTGACTCGTTCATGAGCAAAGTCTACATATGTTGTTTCTTTGCTCGCGTTTTTTTCCTTCGGAAATGACACATTTACAAATTACGTTGCAATGTAAATTGCTTTAAATTTTGGATGAAACATTAAAGTCATCAATCCTAATTCGTTGTGTATTTTAAGCCTCTTTGAAAAATAGTAGTTTAATATTTGGAACACAACCATTGGACAAGAGGACTAAATATGACTTCATCAACACAAGTGTGAGTTATGATCCGATGCATATTCTTTTAGTATTGAGAAGAACGTCATTATTCTCATAACAATCGAGTGTGATTGAGTATGTAGATTAAAGATGATATGTTTTTTTATATCTTGAAGCTAGACAAATAATGACTCCAATTTCATGTCCACATTCAAAAACTTGTCAATTAGATTCGATATTGATATCAATCATAATTTGAATAATGAATCGATGTATGCTCTAAATCTATCTTGACCCTCACGACCACTCTTTTAATAAAGAAAATAAATAAAGATTTATGGAATGTGCTCCATTAAATTTAATATTTGTTGTATGTGTGAGGTTAATAATAATGACATATTAACTTCAAGATTTTCATTTATTTTTGTGAGTGAAAAACTATTTATTATTATGTATGTTAATGCAAATATCGTCTAAAACCGTTATTTATATTTTACTATCTTTGCTATATTTTCTTAACGACAATTATAAACTTTATTTTAGCAAAATATAAATATAGTTAAGTCTTTTACATATAAAGTGACAAGTCTTTCATAAACACAAATTAAAACATCACTTAGATAATTTATACATTCTATAAAATATACTTTCATAAACTAGTTTTATCTAAAAATGGAAATATATGATTACATCATGGCATGCATCATCTTTGAAATCTTTGGAAGACATTGAGATCTTTGGAAGATATGTTGAATATCTTGTTTAGAGTGATACTTAAAGAGTCAAGGAAAGATATAGAAAATATTTTGGTTAGATTTGACAAAGATTTTGGAGATTTTTTGTCAGGAGGTGGTGGAACCAAAACATAACACGGACGGAACCCTACTTTTGGTTTCGTCCCATCCGTGGGTTGCTCAGGCTGTTTGCATATAAATAGCAAGCAATGCATTAATGTTTTCTCATCACTTACAAGAATAAACATCATATATTACCTCATTCATCTTTACTTATATCTAACTCATTCATATTTCATTTTAGTGAACTTCTTTGTAGCAAGAAGATCAAAGCATTACAAGCTTCAACAAAACGTTGCAAGGCTTGTTAGTTTGTCATTGTGTGAATTATTGTTATTCATACATCATTGTTTTGAGCATGTGGTTAGAGATCTCACCTCATTTATGTGCATCCACTATTGTCATCATATTCATTGTATCAGGTGAGTTTCATAGCCCCATTTTTGCAAGTTATTATTTTTCATTTTGGTGTGTGCTTATTCACACACTTTTTCCTGTCCATTATAAGACCAAAACAGACACAAACTAACCATAAATACCAAAGATATTGTGTTTTTTTTATTTGTGATCGTGCAGGAACGGATAATTCAGAAATTGGCACAAATCAGGCCAAAAAGGACAAAAACGAGCATGAGTTTGGAAATCGTATGAAAAGTCAAAGCCGAGGAAGCAAATTATCATTTTTGAGCTCATAATGTCAAAACACACCTTGGAGAATCACCAAATGCCAAAAATAGTCCTTGGAGCAAAAGTTTGCAAAACTGGTAAGAACGGTCCCTCAACTTTGAAATTTGACAGAAATGGCCCCTGAGCATTGGATTTTGGAAGAAAAAGTCAACATTGGTCCTTGGAGTTCACAAATTGCCAAGTTTAGTCCCTGGGTGAAAGATTTGAAGAAATTACACATTTAGTTCCTCAAGTTTCAGATTTGGAAAAAATGGTCCCTTGAATTTGGAACATGGAAAAAATCAAAAGAGGTCCTTGTATTATTCAACCTTGGCAAGTTTTAACCTTGTAAGTACTTTGGAAAAGTGCCATGTTCAGCCCCTCAATTTTCAGGAAATACAAAATTGGTCCTTGTTAATTCCACAAACCAAACGGACCATTTTTATTAATAAAGCCAAAATCCAAATCCAATCCAAACATGCACCTGATCCAGTCCACCAACACCTTGGCCCAACATTACCCAAGCCCACTTCCTTTTTAATATAAACGTAGGGTCAAACTGCATTGACCCTGCTCCTTCCCTCCCACCTCCTTCCCACTTGCCCTGCAACAAACATCACCTCACCACCCCCACCATATCCATCACATCCAACCGCTCACACCACTATCCCATACCCTTAACCTCAGCATTTAATGCCACCACCCCCTTGCATAATAAAATAGACAAATTGCAATTTCCATTTTTGGCGCCAAAACACGTGGACGGTCTAGATTGCATTTCAGTGATCCAATGGTGATGGGAAATGATAAGAGGATTGCCACGAACCCTAATTTGAGCTTATAAAAGGAAAGAGAAGACAGAAGGAGTAGTAGCTTAATTAGTTAAAAATAGTGTCGATTAGCTTAATTTTTAATCTCCTTTTGTAATTTTCAGTTTAAAACTCTGTACTGAGCATTTTTATGATAATCTAAGTCTATTTCAAGTTTCAATTTCAGTTTGATTTTACGATCTCAGTTTATGCACTTTTCAAATTTCAAAAATCTAATATAGTGTAATTAGTGTTGAAACATGTTATTCTGGACTTCATAGCTCATGTAAGCTCCCTATATAGCTTCTAAAAGCTATTAGATACCTCAAAAACCAGTTTAGTTCATAAAAACCAAAAATACAAAAAAAAAAAAAGATAAATCAAAGAAAAATTTAAAATTTGCCGGTTGAAGTGATGATGGCTGGAGCATGGCTTATTTTGGATGGCCATGGGTTAGGACTCTATGGGGAGTGTTAGGAATTGGTAATTGGTCTATGGTTCATTTGGAATTGGCAGGAGTGCACATTGTGAGCTTCCTGTACCATTTTCACTTTTTACTACTTAACTGCTTAATCTAGCTTATCTCTGTGTTTTATATGCTTATTTAGTGTAACTTATTCATATCATCACTTAAAATCAGTTGCTAGTTTAGTGGAACTCATTTTGCTTAAAAATCTCATTTCCACTGATAGATTAGCATAAGTTGCATTCTTGGGGAATTGCACTTGTGATCCTTATTTCTGTGTTCCTTTAAGCTTATTGGGTAATAATAAGTGGTTTAGAAGAAGTCTCAAAGTCCTAGACATCCATTTGTCCTAAAAACCAAAAATCAAAAATAAACTCATGTTGTTTGGGATTGCTTGATTCTCTGTGTTCAGGGTGGTATTTATTGTTGCTTTTGGTTCTCCCAAGTCACATTAGGTTCTAATAGCTTAGAAGAACCATAAAAATGAATTCCCATTCAGTAAAAAGTCAAAATACTATTTAATCTCATCATATTAATTAACTGTTAGGATTTCTAGATCAAAACCTCATCAAATCTGTTCATAAGTAGTTAGCATAGCCTAATTTAGTTTCATTGTAACCTATAACATCATTTTCATTCACTAGGATTAGATTACAGTTCATTTAGGTCAACTTTGTAGTTTAACTTAAAAAGTCTAATTTCAAAGTACTTTCAGAAAACCAAAAATTTAAGGATTTTTCATGATTTTTGTGTTCATTTTCAAGACCTGAGCTTTTCACAAGTTAAAATCTACCAGCTAAACTTTCAAAATCCACCATTGGATTATTTTTAAGATTTTTTTTATGGATTCTGCAAGTGCTTATTTAGACTAGTAGGGCAAACACCCTCCCCTGCACCAGAGTTTCACCCATTTTTCATTAGCCTCTCCTATGCTTATTTGTGGGCCCCAGCCCTCAATTCTTGGCTTTTTAGGCAGCTCTTCAGCTTATCTTCTCAGGTTTTTGTTCATTTTGGATCTCAATTTTAAATTGCATAGCTTATTTGTGTCTTTAAGTCTGCCTTATTACACCTTGAGTACTGAGTAGGCAGCATAGATCACCAAAGTTGAATTGTGTATATCTTGCTTAATAGTGGACCCTACTTAGTGATCCTTGGCTTTTGGAAAGCCCATAAGCTCATCTTTAAGGTTCAGGGCTTATTTGCTTCTTTCTAACTTATTTGATAGGGCAGCATATAGCTTTTATTTTGTCCCATTCCTTGAGCTATAATGAGTCACTCAGTATTGAGCCCAAGTTCATAGACCCACCAAGTGCTTATGTGGAAGCCATAAGCTTAGCTTATTGGCTTATTTCAAAGGCCCGCAGTCCATCTTGAAGGTCCAAGCCTTATTTTGTACTGCTGACCCCCCTAGTGGACCCTACAGAGGACTGAAAGTCATTGATTTTGGCCTGCTTGACCTGTGGTTTATGCTTAAGTGCTTATTTGTGTCTCTAGCTTATTCCTTGTGCTTATTCAGTACATTTCAGCTTAATTGTGTGTCACTAAGTAGATTGTAGCTTATTTACAGCTTATTGCACCAAAAATCTAAATTTTCAAGCTTATTAGACCTTCTGTCTTAATTTTGGGATTGCACAGTGCTTATTTTTAAGCTCCAAATAAGTTATCTTTGTAAAAGTTTCCTATTTCTAGTAGTTAAATAGATTTGTAAAAGAAAATCAAGAAAAAGCCAAACATAAAAATAGTGATAGCTTCTATTTAAGCCATTTGGCTTATTGCTCAGCTTTTTCAAAAAGCAATTCTCATTTTTATAATTTTCCTAAGTTTCTAATATTTTAAAGTGGTTTACGAAAAATTTTCGTAATTTTCTGAGTTAATTTAGTATTTATAATAATTAAATTAAGTTTAATTAGTTTTAATTAAAAAAGCCAAAAATTAATTTTCCTTCTGTTTATTAATAAGAAATAGGAGCTGTTTATATTTTTTCTAGGTTTTATAATTAGTAAAGTATTTTTAGAAAAAATTTCAGAATTTTCACTGTTCATTTAGTATTTTTAGTAATTAAATTAATTAAAATAGATTTTAATTAATAGATAAGTAAATACTTAGTAAATTAGTTTAAATATAATTTTTATAAATTTTTAGGATTCCTGTGATAGTTAATTAGTTTTGTAAAAATTTTCATATTTTTCTAAATCACTTTAGTATTTTTCTCAAACTTAAATTAGATATAAATTAGTTTATATTAATTATCAAATAGTTTAAATAGTTTTTAATTAATATTAAATAATAAAATAATCAAAAAAATTATTTTCTTTTTATTAAAATTTTCATTTAATATCAAGTTTGTAAAAAAGTCATTTTCACCCCCTCTAGTTTAAATTTGCTTAAAACTCACATTTTTCCTCATACGCAATCGTATCTGTTTTTAATTCAGTTTACATTTATATATATCTGTTTTCTTGTAATCGTTAATACTGTTAATCTCAATAATTCCAATAGTTTAAATCAAATCTAAATCATTAATTGTTACTTTACCAAATCACTGAATCATTTAAACATTCCCAAAACACAATTTCAATCTTGTCGAGACATAACGACACGAGAAAACACTGTGCTTACACCGGATTATATATCTTGCACTCTCTCCCATACTGCTTGACTTTGTTGACCTTGGTTGACTTAGTTTGACTGTTGGTTTAGGAGGAGTCCAATTTTGGCGCCGTTGCCGGGGGAGGTTGTTGCGTGTTTTAAAACATTTTTTGGTTTATTGATTTTCAAAACCCTCCTTGTACAAATTTCAACACTTTGTAAATTTTTTGTAAAAATCATATCATATCAGAAAAAGTTCATTAACACTTTTCCTAAAGTGTTAAAAACACCAAAAAATCATAAACAACAAAACAAATCGTGAAGTAAAATTACTTCGTATTCTTTAAGATTACAACCTACACAGGTGGTAAACGGAAGTTCTGACATTAAATTGCGAACTGAAGAGAGATCCATTCTTCTCTCTGGCCACCCTGCGAGTAATTTTAAAGAAAACGATTTCGGTTAATGAATCGATACCAAAAATATTTCCAAAAGTTTTTTTGCACACACACCCAAAAAGCCAAAAACATTTTGTTTTCTGTTAAAAATAGATACATAAAATATACACTGTCGAAAACCAAGGCTGAATACCTACCAACTGTGGGTATGAACATTAATAAGTTCCCAAACAAAAGATTAAAACTTGCCTTTGTATCCTTGTGATTGGTGTACCTTTTTCAAAGAAGCCAGGCATATTATGATTATTGGTGTAAGTTCCATGTTATTTTGCCTCGATCTTGTTTTAATTGACATTGTTTTAGTGCATGCGCACTCGTTCACAAACAAAGCGTAAATGTCAAAGAAACGTACCCGAGTTACGTACAATTATTGAAGAACCCAAAATAAAAATGGACGAGCCCCCGCCACCCCCACCTGACCCTCCCAAGGATGAGACAGCTCCCGATTCCCGAACGATGGAGGAGTTGTGTCATCCCACCATGCACGGGAGAGGTGGACCTATTGCACCACTCACTATTGAGGCCATAGACTTTGGCCTCAAGCACCACATGATCCAACAAGTCAAAAATTCGTGTCAATTTCACGGATTGCCGGGTGACGATGCTAACAAGCATCTTGACAAATTTTTAACCGTCACCCAGAGCATGAAACAAAATGGCGTCACCGAAGACGGCCTTCGTTTATATCTCTTCCCCTATTCTCTCACTCATCATGCGACTGCCTGGTTCGATCGTCTCCCAAAGAATTTGATCCACACTTTTGATGAGATGGTTACCAAATTCTTGGCAAAATACTTTCCACCATCCATGGTAACTAAACTGAGAAATGGTGCATGGAATTGCGCCCTCGTAAAAGGTTTTACCTCTCAAGGGATCTTGAGAAGCTTGCAATCCCCACAAGGCAGTGTACCTGTTCGTTGTAGTATAGTATAGTGACAAGTACCGAGGGATTGATCGTTCAACTCAAAGAATAGTGTTCGCTAGGGTTAAAACTGACTAAAACTAGGTCTAGAGGTGAGGGATGATTCTTTTTGTATTTTATATTTTAAAGAAAGCAAGTAAAATCTCGGTTTTGGAAGGAGTGGGCGGAATTAGTTGCTAGTCAACTAACCCAATTAACTAAAGATGCAATCAAAATAAAATAAACTAAACTTAAACTAATTTGTGGTGTAAACAATAATGAGAGAAAATTGTATTTACTTAGATTTCACTACTCCTTAGCTATCTTTTATAGGTTGATTAGTTTGTTACAATTGCATGGATGACAGGTTATATTCCTTGATACCATTCGTAGGGCCGTGTACGATCTTCCCTAACTCTATAAGCTTCTACCTCTTCCTATGTCGAGCCGAATACTAGCTCCTAACATGGCCTCATTAGTAGTTACCTACGCATTAAATACAACCAAAATCTCGTAGTACACCTTCGATCATGTTTCTTAAGACGTTCAAGCAAGTTACCAATTGGAAGTCTTCCAGTTTTCTTAAGCCTAACATCGAATTCATTCATCCAAAACAATTATAAACAAACAACCAACCCATAATCAATATCTAAGTTTCATTACATCTAAACAAACACAAAGAAAACCTAGCCTAGCATGTTAAAGAGAAGACAAGCGTAAGATATAATCAAACAACACATAGACATATTGAATGATTTGGTAAAGGACTTATCTTCAATTAAGCATGGAAGAAACAAAGGGTTGAAACCTTTGAAAAAGCTGTAAAATTCGTCTAGGGTTTACTCCTTTAAAGTTGCACACAATGAATGAAAACTAGAAAACTATATATAGATTTTGTCTTCTAACGACGTCAAGAGTAATGTGTGACGCCGTCAACTCGCCGCCAAAATAAACTCGTATTGCCTAGATCCACTTCTGACGCCGTCACTCTTTATGGGTTCTGGGCTGTCACTCTTTGCTGTTACTCTTGATGGCCTTGACAATTTTGTACGTGACGCCGTCACGACCCCTTCACAAAACATTCTGGCACGTCACATGTAATTGATTTATCCACCCTTTTGTCAACTCATGACGCCGTCACTAGCACCATGTGACGCCGTCAAGTGCAATTTCCAGAATGCTTTTGAGACTTTGTCGTTTTCTGCACTTTTTCGCTCCAAAAACGTCCAAAATGTTTCCTTTTGTAAAATTCCTCTCAAAAGTACCTAAAATGACAAAAGAAACGATTTAGGGCAATATTTGATCAAATAATCTCGACTTTGGCCTTAAATGACCCCCCAAAAGCGGTACACTTTTCGCTTCATCAAGAAACGATATCAGCAACTTCAGACAGCGTCCTGACGAGTCCTTATTTGAGGCATGGGAACGCTATAAGCTTGCAATTGATCGATGTCCAAATCATAACATGCTTCTTGTCACCATTATAGATACCTTCTACAATGGTTTGACACTCCGTCACCGTGACACCATCAATGCTGCTGCTGGGGGCACCTTTATGAAAAGGACCCCTGAAGAGTGCTATGATTTGATCGAAAACATGACTACCCATCACA
Organism: Artemisia argyi; assembly: GCA_030686995.1. NCBI lineage: Eukaryota > Viridiplantae > Streptophyta > Magnoliopsida > Asterales > Asteraceae > Artemisia > Artemisia argyi. The sequence goes on along the minus strand of CM060680.1, from coordinate 140,991,311 downwards.
ATTTATGGGATTCCTCAGCTGAGAGGAATGACTCATGTAAATCAGTCACTCCGGCAAGCAATGATATAGCTGTCCTTGCTAAAAAACTTGATGATTTGTCCACTGCAGTTTTACGTATCCATCAGATAAATCAAAATCATCACGTCAAAGTTATCAACCAAAGTTGTGAAACTTGTGGTGGTCCCCACCCGTACACTGAGTGCCCAGCCTCCGGTAGCTTCGCTCATGAAAATGCGTACGCAGCTCAAGGTTCCTATAATGCGGGAGGTAATTCCTACCAACCACAAGGGGACCGTAACCTTTTGAGCTATCGTTCCAATAACTACCTTGGACCACCCGGGTTTAATCAGTCTCAGAATCAGAATGTTCAAAACCGGAATCAAAATTTTAATCAAAATCAAAATCAAAACCGAATGAACCAAGATTTTCAAAACCAAGTGAATTTCCATTCTGGTCACAATTAGGCTTTTCAAAACCAAGGAAATTTTAACCGTAATCAAGGTCATGGTAATTTTCATCAGGGTAATAATTCCCAACAGGGTAATTTTCAACAAGGAAACAATTTTCATGGTCATAACAATCAAAATCAAGGGATTTTTCAAAACAACCGTGCTCAAAATGTTCCTAATCAAAATCAAGCCGTTGTTCCAACTGGACCATCATCCGATGAGTTGTTAAAACTGTTTATGAAATCCCAAGAAGAAATGAACAAATTGTTGGTCAGCCAGATCTCAGAACTCAAGAAGTCTTTAAATGATCGACCCTCGGGCTCAGGTACTCTACCGAGCAACACGATCGCTAACCCAATGGGCGATGTTAAGGCGATCACAACCAGAAATGGAGTTTCTTATAAAGGACCCACGGCTCCGTCGACCTCTTCTCCTATTCAGGTAGAGGAACGCGAAACTGAGGCTACAACGGATACGGTACTTCCTACTAACAACGGAGGTACCAATGACATCCCTCCTCCACTTATCCCAGTCCCGATCCGCAAAACAAGGGTCGTATTTGAACCTCCCGAGACTCCTGTTGAAAATTAAAAACCCAACCCGAAACCTTCAATTCCATATCTATCACGATTACAAGACCAAAAGCTCCACGAAAAAGCAAATAATCAAATGGAAAAATTTTTCCAAAATTTTCAAGATCTTTACTTTGATATCAGTTTCGCCGGATGCTATCCTCTTGATGCCCAAATTTGCATCCACAATCAAAAACTTGTTGAGTAACAAGGAAAAACTATTCAAGATGGCAAAAAATCCTCTCAACGAAAACTGCCCTGCGGTTTTGTTGAAACAGCTTCCCGAAAAACTAGGAGATCCCGGGAAATTTCTCATTCCATGTACATTCCCGGGAATGGTTGAATGCTATGCCTTGGCCGATCTTGGTGCTAGCATCAACCTGATGCCTCATTCAGTGTGGAAGAAACTATCTCTTCCGGGACTCACTCCCACTGTAACGCCCCAAAAACGACATGACTTTTTTTTTTGGACCGAAACCGACCGAAACTCCAATAACCCGTATTATGCGCTGAGGACCCCTAAAGTGCACTATAACACCTTTGGTTCACTATGGACCCCTAAGGTGCACTGAAACACTTCCGGCGCACTATGGACCCCTAAGGTGCACTATACCTTCTCAAAATGACTCGTACACTTTTAAACATAAAATCGTCACTTTAGACCTAAATTTACACGTATATAATCCACATTAGACTATATCATATTTAATGTTTTTACAAATTTCTGGACTCACTTGACCCAAAATGGGTTAAAACGACCTTGTCCCAAACACTCTTTTTTCTGCATATCCCCTTTTTGTACACTTTTTACCCGTTTTCCGTAAAATGACTTCTATTACTCGAAAAGACACTAAAACTTCCAGGATTTATTAATACATCATTGGGCTCATGTTAATGTAAAAACATTCACCATTAGACACTTCGGAATAGTACTTTTAAAAATGGACGGGTTATGCATAAAACCCATTTCAACCCATTGACGCTCCAAACCACTTAAAACACTTCATTTACCCACCATACTTAACCAAAATCCATAACTTAACCTACTAAACTTGACTCATAAACTCGTGAACCGTTTACACTGCAAAATGGGTGTGAACCCACTTATACCAAACACCCCCTTAAAACTCATTAACAATACCCACTTTTTACCCAATACACATAACAACTATGTAACCACTTAAAACACACTTTATTTAACATTTCAATTACATTGCAAAGTTGATGGTACAAAGCCTTGACCCATATCTTTCCAAAATGGGCGAGATTGGTAATTTGCCAATCACCCTCCTAATTACCACCATAAACACATACCATTAAGACTTCTTGACATTTACATAAACTTGACTCATGACCTATCATGACTAAAGACCATGGATGACAACAAGACCGTTAAATAGCAAAATGACCACATGGATTGAAATATACCAAAACACGAAAGGACACTTCGGGGCTTCCAACTTCAACACACTTTGTCCAAAAGATTACGGTCTTCTAGTTACCTTTTACAACTACGCTAATACTTCCTTCCAAGGCTACGACTAGGCTAATTCCTTACCTTTGGCTCCTCCACTTGTACCTACAAAATTGACATTAACTATAACCGTAAGCGAAAATGCTTAGTAAGTATATAAGATATAACCAACATCACATTTACATGAGATTGGTGATTAACACCAATCATAACATTAACAAGGAGCATAAAATGGGATTATTACTCACCTTGACCAAACAAGTAATTATGTAACATTAACTGTAGAGTATCAATCAAGTCACAAACATGAGTGGTTCTTGTGATTAGGATCGAATTAGATGAAGTTTTAGAGAGAGAGAGAGAGAGTTTAGAGAGAGAAAGAGATAGGAGCCTTGAGAGAAACTAGAAATGTATTAGTTTGTGAATGAAGGTCCAACCCTCTCCACATGTGGAGAGGGGTATTTATACTTATCCTACAAAGAAACATAAAAATGCCCACACCCGGGCTGTGGATCAGGCATACAGTGGGTAAGACCCGTCCTTCTTCCACGATGTTACTTAGACTAAACTAATACTTAACTAAATAATAGACTAACTACGAGCTAACTTAAATGCTATTACAATAATTAGGTGACCGAGACTTTTACAGGAATATCCGTATTCCTAATAATCTCCCCCTAAGCGAGGTCACCTTTGAAATTAAGCTCTTTGGTCTTTGTAGCTCGTAGGTTCTAATTCTTCACTTTTCCGCACACTTTGTACTTCAAGCAATGAACTTGTGATTTGAGTTCCTTTGAGTTGTGTGATCTTTGAGCTTCTTTGAGATCATCAGGCAAAGTAAATCTCCAAGCTCATCCATAGTCGTATTGCCTTCATGTTATGTAGTGACTTAAGGACCATCATGCTCACACCCTTCTATATCTGGAGACTTTAAATCAGAATTGTGGATCAGGAGACTTTTTCATCAGAGTTGCGGAAACGTTGTTGGTAGTCTCTCAACATTTGTTGTAGCAAGTCTCTCATCGTCATTGATAGTGTGGAGGATGTGTGAGCATGAGGTATGGATTGACCCGATTCAGCTGGAAATAGGAGCCATCAACGCCATCTTTATATGTGTCCCTGAAATAAAATAGTTAGCAATAAAGATAGAGAACGAATATGGCTTTGTCATTCGTTCTGCGAGGACAGACTACCCTCCGGTTTTGTGAAAACCGACCTGTGATCAGGTAGAGTCTCTTTTAAAGAAGACTCTCCTTGATAGGAATTTCCAGCTTGTAGTAATGAATTTTCCAAAGAATGCACTTTGGAATCTTCATACTTAGCATGTTCTCATACCGGAATGTCTCAAAGCAGACAGCACGATAGAGTGAATCGGTGAATAGATATTCACGGATTGATGAGAAATTGATTTATAGAAATCACTCGTGTGTCCTATGATAAACATTTTTGAGACACGACGAGAGTTTTATACTTTGAATCACATTTCCATCAAAAAATACTTTTGTTTGAACAGTTATACACATTCAATGTGCTCGAAAAAAATTTGTTTGTGAGCACATTGAAGGGTTTTAGCAAAAGTATCCGTCAATCCATATCCTGGAACAAGTTTGATTCAATATTTGAATCGCACCATTGTTGCTTTCCAGTTGTTACTTGATCATTGATCCAAGATGGATCTCACATGTCACCTACCAAGAGCTTGAGTGATGTTCGCTCTAGAAGGATTTCCATCTTCATTGTGAATATTTTCATATCACTCGGATGTTCTGGCAATACCACAAGGATAATGCGTAGGACTCTAAATATTTTATCTTATTTTCCACATTGTGTGAAACAATAAGCATATTTGGAATGTGTCCTATCGAGATTTATGGATGGTCTCTTTGGCTCTAGACTCAATAGTGCATTTTTATCCACTCCTGGAGACTGGGGAGGCATCTCCTGTTTTAGGTATCAACATAGCTCGCAATGAGCGGTCGATACATTGTACAGGGTTCCCCGTGAGAATGAAACAAGCCCTTTTAAGAGAACTTGAGTGGTTGGGAAGTTTAGTGCAGTGCGTCACTGGGTCCATGACGTCTTTTCTTCAATACCGGTGTTACCTTAGTAACCGCCAGTAGATTATGAATTGAACCCGGTTTCTGCCCTAAGGTTGAATATTTGGAGGGCTATTTCTTTTCACCCTTTCTCATTTCATTTCTTTTTCATTCTTCAACCCCTTCAGTGCTTACCGAGACTTCACCACTAGAACCTTGTTGGGTTTGTTCCAGTCCTAGCTCTACTCAGTCCGCACTCTTCCCTTTATCACTTTACTCCTTTTTTCAATCATTTCTAAGGACTTCTAATCTATCTAGAGGATTGTCCCTGGGAAGATCCTTCCGGTTCTGGTGGATCAAGGGAATTCATACCTAACCTTAACCAACCTTATAACTCCATGCATAAAGGTAAATGGTCAGTCTTTGGTATAACTTCCACAAACGCCTTTTGCTCCCCCTCAATATGTGCATCGATATTCGAAAGTGTTTAGCACATATGTGGGAGCCTATTTATTGAATCCAAAAGATCACTTTTGATTATCAGATTTCATATTTAAATCACATTCTCTCCCCCGATCAAAAATTTCAAATCATTCAAGATTTTTGATCTCAATTGATTTAAATAAGTTAGAAAGCTTTTGGGAGAGAAATGCGGTCAGTTTTAATGTTTTCTGATAAAAGAGGAACCTTTTTTATTCTCCCCCTCAATCCGTGAGGGAGGTTGTTATGTGTCAGATTTGATGAGTTTACAAAAGATTTGAAGTTATAACAAAAACTCTTTGAAAATATTCTCATTCTGACACATAACCATCATAAATTCTTTTATTGCAAGGTTTTTGTACAAAGTGGAGAGTTTTGATGATACATAAAATTTTGAGAAATCATTCTCCCCCTCAATCAATGACGGATGTTAAAACTGAAATATTTTTCATAAAATATGAAAGTCATTGATTGAGAGAAAATTTTATTCAACATTTGAGTTCAATTTGATTTTTAATCAAAATCTCATGGTACCACCAAGTTTTGCACAAATACTTTCCGGAAAAATCATAGAAGGGAAAGTATTTGGCGATAAAAAGAAGACTTCTCTTCTTTATCAAGAAATAATGCACTGAAACGTACATTAGATCGAGGAAACATGGATATAAAGTAATCCATGCCCAGGTGAACAACACCCGGTACAAGGAACAACCGTCTTTTTGGCGACGTGTTTTCCCCATTTTGAAAAACGGGTTGCTATCTGAAGTAATAGCAAGCCATATTTTTGAAGTGCGGGTTGCAGCCTGAAATGACTACAAGCCATATTTTTTTTAAGAATGTTTTGAGAAACGACATGTTTTAGAAAAAAACTTTTATTTGAAAAAGAAAAACTCTTGCTCAAGCATATGTAAGAATCCGTGTCATTATTGAATGACATTTCTAGAAACGTACATAATATTGATTACACAAGAGACATGTCGTGAGAAGAATATTTTTGGATTTTTGTGATTTTTCAAATTTTTATGGATTTTATAAATTTTATATTTTTCTATTTTTCTTTTTGATGTATTTTATGTACAAAGGATATGTTGGGAATTATACTAACAGTTACCACGGCTAAGAGAAGAAGTTACAACTGCAGAAGATTGTACTTGCAGTGGAAACTCATTACCACTGCAAGAACATATATTACCACTGCTTATTAGATAACTGTTAGGAAACGTGTTATAGATAAATATAGAATAGATCTTGTGTATATCTTATTCTATTAGCTTTATACTTATCTTGTAGAAGAGGACTCCTTGTGCTATAAAAGGAGATACTAGGTAAAAGGTTTGATATACGTTTTCTAGAGCTTCAAGGTGTAACCCTAGTGATATCAAGATCACTCGTATTATTATCATTAATAATATTGGAGCTAATAGTTTGTTTACATATATTGTTCTTATTCATATACAACTGCCTTACTCACAATCAAACTTCTAAGTGTTACTAAGTAGATTCCGCATACTTAGTGATATAACTCAAAGTATCAATCTAACACAAGTTCAAGGTGTTTAGATCCATCAAGTGGTATCAGAGCCAGGCTTTGATACTTTGATTTAGAAGACTCAAGTTCACTCAGAAGAATCAATGGAGACAGAAACCAGTAACTCAAACATTGCTTCTAAGCTTCCAAAGCTTAAGTTGAATGACTTTGAGATGTGGAGGCTAATGATAGAACAATTCTTTATGGTCCAAGATTACACACTCTGGGAGATCATTATGGTTGGAAATTCTTTCAAACCAAGTTCTACTTCAGAGATGGTTAATGGCAAGGAAGTAATTAAGGTCAACACTGGACCTGTTACTAATGATGAAAGACTTCCGTTGAAGAATGATCTCAAGGCCAGAGGTTTGTTGCTGATGACACTTCCCAGAGACCAAGTTCTAGCATTCAGTAAGTACAAGACTGCAAAGACTCTCTTTGATGAGATCTGTGAAGTTTTTGGTGGTAATGATTCCACCAAGAAGACTCAAAAGACCTTGCTGAAGCAGACTTATGAAAACTTTGGTTCATCAAGTAATGAATCTCTTGATAGCATCTTCACAAGGCTACAAAAGATTGTTACTCAACTCACTGTCTTTGGAATTGAGGTGGAAAAGGAAGACCTCAATCTAAAGTTCTTAAGAAGCTTACCCTCTGAGTTTGGAACCAATGTTGCTGTGTGGGAAGATAAGCCAGAGTTGGAGACCATGAAACTTAATGACCTGTACAATAACTTCAAGGTTATTGAACAAAGATTGAAGAAAGCTGGCAAGATAAGCTCAAGTTCAGGAAGTGTAGCACTCATATCATCATCTCTTGATGATAGTTCAGATAAAGAAAGTGATAGTGATGATGACAGTGCTAACATTGTTGTTTCCACTGGTAGTGGAAGTGTTTCCACTGGTAGCTCAAAGAGACAGATTGCAAGGCTTAGTGATACTACTTTTTATGCCTTTATATCAAGTCAAGTGGGTGGTTCAATTCTCAATCATGAGGATCTGGATCAAATTGATGAAGATGATTTGGTGGAGATGGACATTAAATGGCAAGTGGCATTACTAAGCTTAAGGACAAAGAAGTTTTGGAAGAAGACTGGAAGAAAGATCAACATCAGTGGCAATGAAACAGTAGGTTTTGACAAAAAGAAGGTGGAGTGCTACAATTGTCATAAGAAGGGGCACTTTTCCAGGGAGTGTAGGAAGCCAAGGAAGTCTGACAACAAGTCAACTTGGTACAAGCAGGACAAGAAGAAGGAACCTACTACTTATGAGCCAAAGGGGCTATTGGCCATTGATGGAGTGAGCTTTGATTGGAGCTTTATGACTAAGGAAGAGGATGATGATTCAGAGTCTGCAATGGTTGCTACAGAGCTTGCACTAATGGATTTTTCTGACTCTGAGGTACAAATTGATAATGCTTGTTCTAAATCTTGTAAGGCCTTAAAAGAGTATGAGAAACTTAAAGCACAATTTAATGAGCAACACATAGAGTTAACTCATACTAATTATAACTTAGCAAATCATAAAAGAGGCCTAGGAGTTTTAGAAACTCAATTAGAGCATTATAGGGAAATGAATCTAAGTTCAATGATGATATTGCAGTATTAAGAAGAGACTTAGATTATCAGGTTGCTGTTAATAAGGTTCTTAGAGAAGAACTAGAAAAGGTTAAAGTGGCTAGTGAGAATATAATGATAACTAAGCAAACACTGGATCATCAATCCAAGTGTATTGATAAAATTTGGGAAGCCCAAGTTGTGAGCAAACCCAAATCAGGACTTGGATACAAAACAGTTCCACCACCTCTAAGAGGTGTTCCATCACCTCCTGGCATTGACTTAGCTCACACAGGTTTAGAAGAATTCCAGGAACCACCTATGACCTATGGACCAAAGTTTGTTAAACCAGTTGAAATTGAAAAGGTTCAGGTTAAGGTTGATGTATTTGATAGTATTGGGAATTATTCTATCAGTTACCACGGCTAGTGAAGATATTACAACTGCAGAAGATTGTACTTGCAGTGGAAACTTATTACCACTGCAAGAACAACTATTACCACTGCTTGCATGATAACTGTTAGAGAATATATCTTTCTAATACGTTTTCTTAGAGCTTCAAGGTGTAACCCTAGTGATATCATAGATCACTCGTATTATTATCATTAATAATATTGGAGCTATTTGTTTTGTTACATACATTGTTCATACATACAATTGTTTCATTTACAATCAATCTTCTAAGTATCATTAAGTAGATTCCGCATACTTAGTGGTATCACTCAAAGTATCATTATTAACACAAGTTCAAGGTGTTCACGATCCAACAAGTGGTATTAGAGCCAGGTTTTGATATTTTAATTTAGAAGATCCTATGGCAGACTCAAAAGAAACAATGGAGACAGAAACAAGCCAATCAAACATTGCTGCAAAGCTTCCTAAGCTTAAGATTAATGACTTTGAGATGTGGAGGCTTATGATAGAACAATTCTTTATGGTTCAAGACTACACATTATGGGAGATCATAATGTGTGGAAATTCATTCAAACCTGGTACAACTGTAGAGCAGGTTGGTGACAAGACAGTAACAAAAGTTAACACTGGTCCTGTTACTAATGAAGAAAGAAGCCAACTAAAGAATGATTTGAAGGCTAGAGGTTTGTTATTGATGGCTCTACCCAGAGAACAAGTTCTGGCTTTTAGCAAATACAAGTCTGCAAAGACTCTTTTTGATGAGATCTGTGTATTGTTTGGTGGTAATGACTCTACCAAGAAGACTCAAAAGACTTTACTGAAGCAGACTTATGAAAACTTTGGTTCAACAAGTAATGAATCTCTTGATAGCATATTCACAAGGCTACAAAAGATTGTTACTCAGCTCACTGCTTTTGGAATTGAGGTGGAAAAGGAAGACCTCAATCTTAAATTTCTAAGAAGCTTACCTTCTGAGTTTGATACCAATGTTGCTGTTTGGGAAGATAAGTCAGATCTTGAGACCATGAAGCTTAATGATGTGTACAATAACTTCAAAGTTATTGAACAAAGATTAAAGAAAGCTGGCAAGTTAAGAACAAGTTCTGCAAGTGTAGCACTCATATCATCATCAGGTAATGATAGTTCAGATGATGAAAGTGATAGTGATGATGACAGTGGTAACATGATTGTTTCCACTGGTAATGGAAATGTTTCCACTAGGAGCTCAAAGAAACAGGTTGCAGGACTAAGTGATGCTACTTTCTATGCCTTTATATCAAGCCATGTGGGTGGTTCAATTCTCAATCATGAGGATTTGGATCAAATTGATGAAGATGATATGGAGGAGATGGACATTAAATGGCAGGTGGCATTACTAAGCTTAAGATCAAAGAAGTTCTGGAAGAAGACAGGTAGAAAGATACATATAAGTGGTGATGAGACTGTAGGTTTTGATAAAAAGAAGGTGGAGTGCTATAACTGTCACAAGAAGGGGCACTTTGCAAGAGAATGCAGAAAACCAAGGAAATCTGACAATAAGTCAACTTGGTACAAGAAGGAAAAGAACAAAGAACCTACAACAGAAGAGCCAAAGGTGCTATTGGCTATTGATGGAGTGAGCTTTGATTGGAGCTTTATGACTCAGAATGGAGAAGATGATTCAGAATCTGCAATGCTAGCTACTGAGCATGCACTCATGGCTTTCTCTGACACTGAGGTACATACTGATAATGCTTGTTCTAAAAACTGTAAGGCTGTAAAAGAGTTAGAGATCTCTAAAACAAAATATGATGAACTGATGCTAGATTTACATCATACTAATTATAATTTAGCAAATCATAAAAGAGGTCTAGGTGTTTTAGAAAAACAGATAGAGCATTATAGGGCTAATGAATCTAAGTTCAGTGATGACATTGCTGTTTTAAAAAGAGACTTAGATTTTTATGTTGAAGTAAATAAGGCTCTTAGGGAAGAGATTGAAAAAGTTAAAAAGGCTAGTGAGAATATTCAGATAACTAAGCAAACACTAGACCATCAATCCAAGAGCATTGACAAAATTTGGGAAGCCCAAGTTGTGAGCAAAGCAAAATCAGGACTTGGATACAAATCTGTTCCACCACCTCTAAGAGGTGTTCCAGCACCTCCTGGCATTGACCTAGCTCACACAGGCTTAGAAGAGTTTCAGGATCCACCCATGACCTATGGACCTAAATTTGTTAAACCAGTTGAAACTGAAAAGGTTCAGGTTGAGGTTGAGACTTTTGATAGTGCTAGTGACTCATCTCTTAAAGATGAATGTTTGAATGTTGAGTCTAAAACTAGTGTTACTGAAGATGTTAAAGTTGAGGAAAGAAAAAGTATTCCTGAAGAAGTCAAAGAGAAGCCTAGGACACAGTCAAATTACACTAGGCCTACTACTAGGTATGCAGAGATGTACAGGGATAGGTCTAAATCTCCTAGAGGGAACATGAGAAGTTGGAATCATGTTAAAACTAGGCAGTTTGGTAGTGATTTTGTGTTCAACAATAAGGCTTGTCATATATGTGGTAGCTTTGACCATTTAGCTAAAGACTGTACCTACTACATGGGAAGAAGGGAAGTATTTGTGAATAAAAGGGTGAATGGACATAATTCTAATAAAATGACTCACCCAAACCCCCTAAGCAAGATGGTTCCCAGGTCTGTTATGCTTACCACTGGCATCAAACCAATTTCCACTGCTAGACCAGCAGTTACCACTGCCAGTAGTAAAAACAGATTTTATCCTAAGTCCCCTGTCACTTCTTTTGTTAAATCTTATCAAACAAGGAAAAAGACTTATTTTGAAAAGAATGATCACAAAAATCACATGTGGAGACCAAAAATTTTCTAATCCAGCAGTTTCCACTGCTAGGCATGCAGTTACCACTGCAAGACCAAATGTTTCCACTGATGTTCATGTGAATAAGAAAAGGGTAAACTTGGGAAAAGCTGTTAAGGCCTCAGCTCATTGGGAATGGAAACCAAAAGGAACAACAACTTCAGACAATCCCAATGGTGTATCAATGACCTTTGATAGATATAATTATATTGACACACGAGGCAGATCCAAGTCATTTGTGGCTTGGGTCCCCAAAAGGTACTAATTCCTTTATGTTGTATGCAGGGACATTCAAAGACAAAAGAGGATCAAGGTTATTCAGAAAGTGGATGTTCCAGGCACATGACTGGCAACAAGGCCTATCTTTCAAATTTCAAATCATTTGATGGGCAAGCTGTTAGTTTTGGAGGAGGAATTGGTGGCAAAGTTTCTGGCAAAGGAACTATCAAGGCTGGAAACTTGGATTTTGAGAATATATACTATGTACCAGAACTCAAGTACAACCTCTTCAGTGTGTCACAAATGTGTGACAAGAAATACAGAGTTCTATTCTCAGAAGATGAATGCTATATCTTGTCTAAGGATTATAAGCTACCTGAAGAAAAAGACATTTTGCTCAAAATCCCTAGAAAAGGAAATCTATATAGCATTGACATGAAGAAGATAGTGGCTAAAGATGATGTTACTTGTTTACTTGCAAAAGCCACTTTGGATGAATCTATGCTTTGGCACAGAAGACTTGGTCATGTTAACTTCAAGACCATCAATAAGATTGTAAAAGATGGTCTAGTCATTGGTTTACCTGAGAAGAGATTTGAAAATGATCAAACATGTGTTGCTTGTCTTAAAGGTAAACAACACAGAGCTTCTTGCAAGACCAAGGCAGTAAATACTATTGATCATCCACTCTACATGCTGCATATGGACTTGTTTGGTCCTACTTCTGTTAGCAGCATCAATTTGAAGAAGTATTGCCTAGTTGTGACTGATGATTTTAGCAGATTTACATGGGTTTTCTTCTTAAATACCAAGGATGAAACTACAGGCATACTCAAGACTTTCATCACTGAAGTTGAAAATCAAGCTGAAAAGAAGATAAATATCATCAGATGTGACAATGGGACAGAGTTCAAGAATAGAGAAATGGATGATTTCTGCAAAGACAAAGGTATTAAAAGAGAATTTTGTGTTGCTAGAACACCTCAGCAAAATGGTGTTGCTGAAAGAAGAAATAGAACACTAATTGAGGCTGCTAGAACCATGTTAGCTGATTCAAAGCTTCCAGTGACATTTTGGGCTGAAGCAGTTAACACTGCTTGCTATATTCAAAATAGGGTATTAGTGGTCAAGTCAAAGAACAAGACACCATATGAGCTTTTCAGAGGAAGACCCCCACTTTTGGATCTCTTGAAGCCATTTGGATGTCATGTCACAATTCTCAATACCATTGATCATTTGGGAAAGTTTGCAGAAAAGGCAGATGAAGGTTTCTTGGTTGGTTATTCCATGGTTAGTAAGGCTTTTAGAGTCTACAACTTAAGAACAAGGAAGATAGAAGAGAATTTGCATGTTCAGTTTCTTGAAAATAAAGCTAACATAGCAGGTTCAGGACCTGAATGGCTATTTGATCTTGAGACTTTATCAAATACAATGAACTATGTTCCTATTACCTCAGATTCAAGTGATGCTGATCTTGAGGACTCAGAGGAGTTTATTGATGAAGATGAATCTTGCCAAGATGATGAAGATGATAAAGATCAATTTGTTATGTCTATTTGGGAATTTAATGCAGACTCACAACCTTCAAAGAATACTAGTCAGGAAGATGAATTTGTGAATTTTGATGTTCTGCATGATGATATTCCTGAAGGCAGTGGTAATCCTGTTACCACTGCAACACATGATGTTTTCACTGATGGTCCAGATGTGGAAAATATAGCTCAGGAGACACCAATTAATGATGTTGAAATCACAAATATGCCATCATCATATGATATTCCTAACACATCACAGTCTACAATTCATAAAGCTCACCCAATTCAGAATGTTATTGGTGAAATTAATTCAGGTGTGAAGACAAGAAGGCAAACAAGGATGACAGATGTTCATGGGTTCATAAGTGAAGTCTATGAGTCCAAGAATCACATTACTAAGAATGAATGTTTATTCTTCTGCTTTCTATCACAAATGGAGCCTAAAAATGTTTCTATGGCTTTAGGAGAATCAAGCTGGGTTGAAGCTATGCAGGATGAGTTATTGCAGTTCAAACTTCAAAAGGTTTGGGTTCTTTGTGATTTGCCTGATGGTATGAAAGTGATTGGTACTAAATGGGTGTTCAGGAATAAGAAAGATGAAAGAGGTATTGTCATCAGGAACAAAGCTAGATTAGTTGCTCAAGGATACACTCAAGAGGAGGGTACTGATTATGAAGAAGTTTTTGCTCCTGTTGCAAGGATTGAGGCTATTAGACTATTTCTAGCCTATGCATCATTTATGGGCTTTACTGTCTATCAAATGGATGTTAAGAGTGCCTTTCTGTATGGTACTATTGATGAGGAGGTATATGTTGCTCAACCTCCAGGCTTTGAAGATCCACATCACCCCAATAAAGTTTACAAAGTAGTCAAGGCTCTTTATGGCCTACATCAGGCTCCAAGGAAGTGGTATGAAACCTTAGCTAATTATTTGATGAATAATGGGTTTCATAGAGGCAAGATTGATCAGACTTTGTTCATCAAGAAGGACAAGGGTGATATCCTACTTGTGCAAGTATATGTTGATGATATTATCTTTGGTTCTACTAAACAAGAGATGTGCAAATGGTTTGAGAAGCTTATGAAAGATGAATTTCAAATGAGTTCTATGGGAGAACTTACATTCTTTTTGGGGCTGCAAGTACAACAGAGTAAAGAAGGCATCTTTATCAGTCAAGACAAGTATGTGGCTGAGATACTTAAGAAGTTCAAATTCACTGATGCAAAATCTTCCAATACCCCTGCTGACAAGACCACTCACTTATTGTTAAAGAATGCTAGTGGTGTAAATGTTGATGTCCATACTTACAGGTCAATGATTGGCTCTTTGATGTATCTCACTTCATCAAGGCCAGACATTATGTTTGCTGTGTGTGCCTGTGCAAGATTTCAAGTGACTCCAAAGACATCACATATGACAGCAGTGGAAAAGATTTTTAGATACTTGAAGACTTATCCTAATCTAGGATTGTGGTATCCAAGGGAATCTCCTATGGAGTTGATTACTTACTCAGATAGTGACTATGTTGGTGCAAGTTTGGATAGAAGATCAACCACAGGAGGATGTCAATTCCTTGGATGTAGATTGGTGTCATGGCAGTGCAAGAAACAGACAATGGTTGCTACTTCAACTACTGAAGTAGAATATGTTGCAGCTGCTAGTTGTTGTGCTCAGATCCTTTGGCTTCAGAATCAACTCTTGGATTATGGGTACAATTTCATGAACACCATCATATATATAGATAATAGTAGTACAATTTGCATTATTACGAATCCTGTGCAACACACTAAAACTAAACATATTGAAATTAGACATCACTTTATTAGAGATTGTTTTGAGAAAAAGCTCATTAATGTTGTCAAAATTCATACTGATGACAATTATGCTGATTTATTAACAAAAGGGCTTGATGTGGGTAGGTTTCAGTACTTGGTAACAGGTATTGGAATGCTTAATCCATAAACTTTTGATGTCTAATACTGTTTAGTGTTGCAGGATAGTTTTTAATGTACTATTATTGTTTGTATATGTTTGTATGGTTTTCCACTTACACTTATGCAGAAGAAATAAGCTCAGTGGAAACTATGCATCACACAGTGGAAAGATTTGCTCTCACAGTGGTAATAAGGAAACTGAAAAGATCATTTATTTATCACTTCAAAAGGTTGCAGAGTACACTTTTTCACTAAGACAAATTCAAAACACATGTAAACAACTCACAACCTTACAACCTAAGATCTTCACACACTACATAGGCTTCTTTCCTTTGCCCTTATATGCATGCTTGCTCTTAGCTGGCTTGTTCCTCTTCTCATCAAAGGATAGCTGTTTTCTTGGACAAGCAAGCCCAAGCACTTGTGGTGGAGGCTTCAGATCTTTTGCAGGCTTTGACGACTCTGGCCACTTCATGTTGTTTATGGCAGTCTTCAGGGCAGTTGTAAGTGCTTTTGGTAGTTCCTCAGAAAGGTTGAAAGTGGGATCATCTTTCTCTGAATCAACATCAACAGATGGAGCTGATGCAGTACTTGGTGGAAAGTATCCACTCCATCCAGTAGAATGCTCCTCAGAATCTGACACATAGCTGATATCTTCATCAGAAGAGCTGTCAGAGGAGATGTACACGATTGGGAAACTCATATTTAAGATTAGGGTTTGTTAATGTGATGGTTTCGTTGCTGCTGATTGATGTGTTTTGAGACCCCTATTTATATGCAAAGTCAAGGCCAATGGATAATTAATGAAGTATCTTTACTTCTATCCGTTTTGGTAGTTCGAAGAAGTAATTGTGAAAGATATCGGGTTGACTTTGGAGCAATTAATGTATAAATAGTAACTTGGTTCAAAGTTACTTGGGTTACCTATTATTGGTTAAGTTTGGATGTTTAATGTGAATGGAGTTATAAGATGTGTAACTTAAGACACATAACAAATGGTTATTGATTCACCATGTCTAATCCACATAAGAATCAACTAGTCCTGAGCAAACGGCTACAGGTAAAGACACATCAAATCCGTTCATGGTTGATAGTTTACCAAAAACTAGGTTATCAACTCACCATACATCCTTGTGATCAAGAGTTGGCTAGTCCATAGCAAACGGCTCATGGTAAACACATATCAAATCCGTTGATAGCTGATAGTTTGCTAAAAACTATGATCAGAGCAGAAAATTTTACATGTTTTACTTATCATTGCTCTTTAAAAAATTCTGTTGATTTTTACCACTGCAGGTTCACAGTTACCACTGACAGTGTAAAATTTTTCCTTAATATGTGTAGATGCAGGATATGAAATTATCATTCAGAGTTCTACCATGGCAACACTTCATGTGTCTGATTCTAAGGGATTGGATACAGGTTGTGAAATCCCTAGCCAAATTCAAACATATGGGTGGTTCAGTAGTACTATCTAGTTTCACTAGGTAAGAAATTGAATCTTTGTCTAATGATGCACCTCTCTCAGAAGGTAATACATCTGGAAGTGCTGAAGGCAGTATATTACAAAAGGAATTGATGGAACTGTGTACCTCATTCTAATAACAGGTGGATATTAATTGATGGAAGTTCTTCTGAATTTTATCTGATTGTGCTGATTTTGGTGGAGATTCTCCCAAACAGGGGAGGATAAGAATATGATGATCAGATTCAGGGGAGGTTTGCTCTCAGTATGTCAAAGTTAAGAGTCTATGCAGATAGTGAAAAGATTAGAGCTTTGATTCAGAAGATTCAAGATCAATATGCAAGAGCTGATAAAGTGTTGAGAAAAACAAGATAAGTGTTTGGAAGAATTCCCATATCCTCAGGTTTATTGTATACTTGAAGAAACTTGTTGATTTACAAATAAATCATAAGTTTAGGGGAGGATTGTTGGGAATTATTCTATCAGTTACCACGGCTAGTGAAGATATTACAACTGCAGAAGATTGTACTTGCAGTGGAAACTTATTACCACTGCAAGAACAACTATTACCACTGCTTGCATGATAACTGTTAGAGAAACGCGCATAGATAAACATAGAAAAGATTTTGTGTATATCTTATTCTATTAGTATTATACTTATCTTGTACAAGAGGACTCCTTGTTGTATAAAAGGAGATCCTAGATCATAGTTAGAATATATCTTTCTAATACGTTTTCTTAGAGCTTCAAGGTGTAACCCTAGTGATATCATAGATCACTCGTATTGTTATCATTAATAATATTGGAGCTATTTGTTTTGTTACATACATTGTTCATACATACAATTGTTTCATTTACAATCAATCTTCTAAGTATCATTAAGTAGATTCCGCATACTTAGTGGTATCACTCAAAGTATCATTATTAACACAAGTTCAAGGTGTTCACGATCCAACAGATAGTGCTAGTGACTCATCTCTTAAAGATGAAAATTTAAATGTTGAGTCTAAACCTAGTGTTCCTGAGAATGTTAAAGTGGAGGTTAAAAGAAGTATTCCTGAAGTAGTCAAAGAGAAGCCTAGGTCACAACCTAATTTCACTAGGCCCACTACTAGATATGCAGAGATGTACAGAAGTAGTTCACCAACTCCTAGAGGCAATATGAGGAGTTGGAATCATGTTAAATCTAGGCAATTTGGTAGTGATTTTGTGTTCAATAACAAACCCTGTCATATATGTGGTAGCTTTGACCATTTAGCTTGTAGCTGTACCTACCACTTGGGAAGAAGGGAAGTGTTTGGGAATACTAGGGTGAATGGACAAAATGCTAATAACTTAACTCACCCAAATCCACTTAGCAAGATGATTCCCAGGTCTGTTTTGCTTCATTCTGGCATTAAAACAATTTCCACTGCTAGACCAGCAGTTTCCACTACCAGAAATAAAAACAGAGTTTACCCTATGCCCTCTGTCACTACTTTTGTTAAATCTACTCAAACAGGGAAAAAGACCAATTTTGAAAAGAAAGTTAACAATAATCAGAAGTGGGTACCTAAAGTTTCAAAATCAGCAGTTTCCACTGCTATGCCAGCAGTTACCACTGCAAGGCCAAAGGTTACCACTGGTGGGTCTGTTAACAAGAAAAGGGTAAATATGGGAAATGCTGTTAAGGCCTCAGCACGTTGGGAATGGAAACCAAAAGGAAACATTACCTCAAACAATCCCAATGGTGTATCAATGACCTTTGATAGATATAATTATATTGATACACGAGGCAGATCCAAGTCATTTGTGGCTTGGGTCCCCAAAAGGAACTAATTCCTTTATTTTGTGTGCAGGGACATTCAAAGACTCCAAATGATCAAGGATATTCAGATAGTGGATGTTCCAGGCACATGACTGGCAATAAGTCCTATCTTTCAGACTTTCAACCTTATGATGGACAATTTGTCAGCTTTGGAGGAGGAATTGGTGGCAAAGTTTCTGGCAAAGGAACAATCAAGGCTGGAAACATTGATTTTGAAGATGTGCAGTATGTGAAAGAACTCAAGTACAACCTCTTTAGTGTGTCACAGATGTGTGACAAGAAACATAGAGTTCTATTTACAGAAGATGAATGCTATATCTTATCTAAGGATTATTAGATTCCTGATGAAAGTGACATTTTGCTTAAAATCCCAAGAAAAGGAAATCTATATAGCATTGACATGAAGAACATAGTGGCTAATAATGGTGTTACTTGCTTGCTTGCTAAAGCCACTTTGGATGAATCAATGCTTTGGCATAGAAGACTTGGTCATGTTAACTTCAAGACCATCAACAAGATTGTGAAAGATGGACTTGTCAGAGGCCTACCAGAGAAAAGATTTGAAAATGATCAAATTTGTGTTGCCTGTCTCAAAGGAAAGCAACACAGAGCTTCATGCAAGACCAAGGCATTGAATTCAATCAATCATCCACTCTTTATGCTGCATATGGACTTGTTTGGTCCTACCTCTGTAAGCAGCATCAATTTGAAGAAGTATTGTCTAGTTATGACTGATGATTTCAGTAGATTCACATGGGTTTTCTTTTTGAGTACCAAGGATGAAACCACATGCATTCTTAAAACATTCATTACTCAAGTTGAAAATCAATTTGAAAAGAAAATCAAGATCATCAGGTGTGACAATGGGACAGAATTCAAGAATAAAGTTATGGATGATTTTTGCAGAGACAAAGGTATTAAAAGAGAATTTAGTGTTGCAAGAACTCCTCAACAAAATGGAGTTGCAGAAAGAAGAAGTAGAACACTAATTGAGGCTGCTAGAACCATGTTAGCTGATTCCAAGCTTCCAGTGACTTTTTGGGCTGAAGCAGTTAACACTGCTTGTTACATTCAGAATAGGGTTTTAGTGGTCAAAACAAAGAACAAGACACCTTATGAGTTGTTCAGAGGAAGACCTCCTACTTTGGAGTTTATGAGCCCATTTGGGTGTCATGTTACTATTCTTAATACCATTGATCATCTGGGCAAATTTGAAGAAAAGTCAGATGAAGGCTTCTTTGTTGGATACTCTATGGTTAGCAAGGCTTTTAGAGTCTATAACTTAAGAACAAAAAAGATTGAAGAGAACTTGCATGTTCAGTTTCTTGAAAATAAAGCAAACATGGCAGGTTCAGGATCAGATTGGCTATTTGATCTTGAAACATTATCAAATACAATGAATTATGTTCCTCTCACTTCAAGTACTGGAGACTAAGATCTTGAAGATTCAGAAGAATTCATTGATGAAGATGAAGCCTGCAAAGATGATGAAGATCAAATTGTTATGCCACTTTGGGACTTTGGTGATAATTCTGAAAAACCAAGTGATGCAGATGGTGTGAATAATGAAATTCCTACTAGCAGTGGTAACTTAATTCCCACTGCTACACCAGAAGTGTCTACTGTAAGCCCAAATGTGGATCATACTTCTCAGGAATCACCAAGTGATGATGTAGAGATCTCAAACATGCCTTCAACATATGATATTCCTAGCACATCATAGTCTACAATTCGCAAAGTGCATCCACTTGATAATGTTATTGGTGAACTTCAATTAGGTGTGAAGACTAGAAGACAGACAAAGAAAGATGATATTCATGGGTTCATAAGTGAAGTGTATGAGTCCAAGAAACATAGCAAGAAGAATGAGTGTTTATTTTTCTGCTTTCTATCATAAGTGGAGCCTAAGAATATGTATATGGCTCTAGGAGAATCTAGCTGGGTTGAAGCTATGCAAGATGAGTTGCTACAGTTTAAGCTTCAAAAGGTTTGGGTTCTTTGTGACTTGCCTGATGGTATAAGGTCATTGGTACTAAATGGGTTTTCAGAAACAAGAAAGATGAAAGAGGCATTGTAATCAGGAACAAAGCTAGATTGGTTGCTCAAGGATACACTCAAGAGGAGGGTATTGATTATGAAGAAGTGTTTGCTCCCGTTGCAAGGATTGAGGCTATTAGATTATTCTTAGCCTATGCATCATTTATGGGCTTTACAGTCTATCAAATGGATGTTAAGAGTGCCTTTTTGTATGGAACTATTGATGAGGAGGTATATGTCTCTCAACCTCCAGGCTTTGAAGATCCTCAACACCCAAATAAATTTTGCAAAGTGGTTAAGGATCTTTATGGCATACATCAGGCTCCAAGGAAGTGGTATGAAACCTTAGCTAATTATTTGTTGAATAATGGGTTTCATAGAGGTAAGATTGATCAAACTTTGTTCATCAAGAAAGACAAGGGTGATATCCTACTTGTGCAAGTATATGTTGATGATATTATCTTTGGGTCTACTAAACAAGAGATGTGCAAAGAGTTTGAGAAGCTGATGAAAGATGAATTTCAAATTAGTTCTATGGGAGAACTTACATTCTTTTTGGGGCTGCAAGTACAACAGAGTAAGGAAGGCATATTTATCAGCCAAGACAAATATGTGGCTGAGATCATTAGGAAATTCAAGTTTACTGATGCAAAATCTTCAAATACCCTTGCTGACAAGACCACTCACTTATTGTTGGAGAATGCTAGTGGTGCCAATGTTGATGTTCACACTTATAGATCTATGATTGGTTCTTTGATGTATCTTACTTCATCAAGGCCAGACATTATGTTTGCTGCATGTGCTTGTGCAAGATTTCAAGTGACTCCAAAGACATCACATATGACAGCAGTGGAAAAGTTTTTTAGGTACTTGAAGACTTATCCTAATCTTGGATTATGGTATCCAAGAGACTCTCCAATGGAATTGATCACATACTCAGATAGTGACTATGCTGGTGCAAGTTTGTATAGAGAATCAACTACTGGAGGATGTCAATTTCTTGGATGTAGATTGGTGTCATGGCAGTGCAAGAAGCAAACTATGGTTGCTACTTCAACCACTGAAGCAGAATATGTTGCAGCTGCTAGTTGTTGTGCTCAGATCCTTTGGCTTCAGAATCAATTATTGGACTATGGGTACAATTTCATGAACACCATTATCTATATAGACAATAGTAGTATCATATGCATTATTAAAAATCCTGTGCAACACACTAAAACTAAACATATTGAAATTAGACTCACTTTATTAGAGATTGTTTTGAGAAAAAGCTCATTAATGTTGTCAAGATTCATACTGATGACAATTATGCTGATTTATTAACAAAAGGGCTTGATGTGGGTAGGTTTCAATACTTGGTAACAGGTATTGGAATGCTCAATCCATAAATTTTTGATGTCTAAATATTTTTTCAGTGTTGCAGGATACTTTTTAGGTACTAATATTGTTTGTATTGTATGTATGGTTTTCTACTAATTTGTATGCAGAGTTATCAAGTGGACAGTGGTAATTAACATACAACAGTGGAAAAGATTGGTGATAATAGCAAGAAGAAAAGAGTACTTTTATTGATTATTAAAAAGAGTACATCACAACCATCAACAAAACATTGTCACCAAAACAGAAAACCATTACATCTGACATGAACCTACAACCTAACACCTACTCCATAGGTTTCTTTCCTTTTCCCTCATACTGATGCTTGCCTTTGGAAATTTTCTTTCTCTTGTCATCAAAAGAGAGTTGTTTCCTTTGACAAGCAAGTCCCAGAACTTGCTTGGGAGGCCTTGGTGCTTGAGTAGGCTTGTCTACAGCTGGCCACTTCATGTTGTTTATTGCAGTTGTCAAAGCTGTGGTGAGGGCCTTTGGAAGCTCTTTGGAAAGGTCAAAGGTTGGATCATTCTCATCATCTGATGAAGAGCTAGAATAAAATTCTAGAGATGGAGCAGGATCAACTGATATCTTCTTATTGGGCTTCATGCTTGAAGATGTAGCAGTTGCAGCACTTGGTGGAAAATATCCACTCCATCCAGCAGAAAGTTCTTCAGAGTCTGAGTAGTAACTGATTTCCTCATCTGAAGAGTCATCAGAGGAGATGTAGATTAATGGAAACCAACTCATGATGATGTTTAGGGTTTGTGTTATTGAAAAAGATTGTTGATGCAAGATAAAAGATGTTGAGCCCCCTTTTATATGCAAAGTCAAGGTCGAATTATATTTAATGAAGGATATTTACTCCTACTTGTTTTGGTAGGTTGGAGGAGTAAATTTGGTTATTATCGGGTTGACTTTTGAAAGATATTTTTGTGAATAGTAACTTGGTTAAAAAGTTACTTTGGGTTAAGTTTTATGGGTTAAGTTGAGTTGCTAAATACAACCCATATTATTGGAGTCATTGGAGTAATAAGGTGTGTATCATGGACACACAACAAATGGTTATTGATTCACCATGTCTAATCCACATAAGAATCAACTAGTCCAGAGCAAACGGCTACTGGTAAAGACTTAACAAATCCGTTTATGGTTGATAGTTTACCAAAAACTAGGTTATCAACTCACCATACATCCATGTGATCAAGAGTTGGCTAGTCCATAAGCAAACAGCTCATGGTAAAGATATATCAAATCCGTTGATAGCTGGTAGTTTGCTAAAAACTATGATAAGAGTAGCAAATTTTCATGTTTTATTTACCACTGCAATTTGATATGTTGTGAAAATTTTACCACTGCTAGTTCATTAGTTACCACTGCAAGAGTAATTTTTCCACTGATGAACTAGCCGTTACAACTGTTGTGTCAGTAATCCAATTTTTACTAGCCGTTGTAAAAATAACCGTCATTCCTTATTAATAGGGTAAAATCTTTTGTGAATTATCTACTTACTTATTATAAATTATTCTTTTTCCAAAGATAATTCTTTCCATAGATAATTCACATTGCGCAACCTCCTCAAACCCTATTAGTATAAATTGATCATCATACGGTTTGCTTTTTATCTTGATTACTAACACTTTCATTCTCTTTTTCACAAATATCATGGCGATTCTAAAATTTGTCGAGGAGCACAACCAAGTGGCCTACTTACAAAAGTCAAACGAGAAGAGTGGCCCTGTTTTTCATCAGATTGTGGATTTTCTAAACACAACTCATATAAGGTATGCCTTAACTATTAATCCCATAATCTATGTCTCTCATATCAAACAGTTCTGGAACACTATGGAGTCCATAACTCTTGAACAGGGAGACACACAAGAATCTGTGGATGCTCTAAGAGCCACAGTTGATGGGGTAACTATTGATGTTACTGAGTCATCCTTGAGGAGAATTCTCCAATTGGATGATCTCAATGGTATCATCACATTACCTAATTCAGAAATTTTTACTAATATTGCTTTAATGGGGTATGATACATCTGAACAAAAAGTCACTTTTAGAAAAGGATGTTTTTGTCCCCATTGGAGATTTTTAATTCACACTCTTTTACATTGTCTAAGTCCTAAGAAAACATCTTATGAACAATTTGCATCAACCATGGCTTATCCTTTGGTTTGTTTGGCAATAGATAGGACTTTCAATTTTTCAAAGTTTATTTTCAATAATATGAAAGGCAATGTAAAGAGTCAATATAAATTTTTGATGTATCCAAGGTTTGTGCAAGCAGTCTTAAATGAGTTTCAACTGCGACCTCACAATAGAATTTATGAACCTTCCACTCTTAAGCCAAAAGTTTTTCAAAATATGTCTAAGGCTTCAGAACTTTGGAATGGGGAGGTTCATCCACTTTTGCCTCAAATGCTTGCTAAAATTGCTCAAGTACAGGGTGAGGATGCACCAATCCCATCTGCATCTCAAAACACACCCACTATTGTTGTTCCACTAATTCAACATACCCCTGCAGTCACTCACACTTATGAGAGAAGGTCTAAACAGCCAACTTCTCTCATCTCAACATTGCATGTTGCTG
Organism: Artemisia argyi; assembly: GCA_030686995.1. Lineage (NCBI taxonomy): Eukaryota > Viridiplantae > Streptophyta > Magnoliopsida > Asterales > Asteraceae > Artemisia > Artemisia argyi. Next base: position 140,966,981 of record CM060680.1, on the reverse strand, counting down.
AGCCTTTTGGTTTAGGAACAAGTAGTGGTGGTTCAAGGCTTGATCCTAGTCCAACTAGGGAAGAGCCTGAATCAATGCCTCATGATTCACCTCTCCCAGCAGGTTACACAGTTGGAAGTGATGAAGGCAGTGTGCAACAACATGAATTGATGGACATTTGTACCAAATTAGTCAAGCAGGTTCAAGCTCTGGAGAAAGATCTGGCACAGACCAAAGAACAACATGCCACAGAGCTGAATACATTGAAGGCTGAGATTCAAAGATTGCAGATTGAAGTTGAGAATCTCAAGAAGCAAAGACCTCAGGTTGTATCATCATCATCTTCACCTTCGGATGAGTTTTCTGCAAGTTCTACTAAAGTTTTGGGAGATTCTTCCAACCAGGGGAGGAAAATAGATGCAGAGCTTAAGGGGAGGAGTAAAAATTTTGATAAAGATTTTGCTGAGCTCAATGATTCTAATAATACTCAAGCAAAAGATGATGTAGCTGAGACTGAGGGGAGGAAATTGGATTTTGAAAATATGGATGCTGATGCAGGTTTTAACTTTGATGATTTAGTTGGAACTGCTCAACCAATTTCCACTGAAGCAGAACAAGTTCCCACTGATCAACCAATTACCACTGCAAGTGAAAATGTTCCCACTGCTAGTCAAGAAATTACCACTGCAGAGGAAGAAGCTGCCAGAATAAGATCAGTTAAAGGAAAGGCTATTGTAATTGCTTCAGATCAAGAGATAAGAAAGATTTCTAAGTATGAACAAGCTCAGATTGATTTTGATGCAAGATTAGTAGAGCAACAACAAACTGAAGAGTATGAAAGAAAGAAAAAGCTTAAAGAAGATGAAGTTGCTAGCTTTATGGAAGCAACTAGGTTGGATAAACTTGAAGCTGTAATGGCAGAACCTATTTCAAGTGTCTCACCAACTGTCATACATGAGAAACCTCCATTGTTCAGTTATGTGCCTACATAAGAAGAGATTGACTACTTGATTAATAATGATCAAGTAATCAGGAAGAAGGCTATTGAATTGATTGCAAATACAACCTTGGATGAAGAACAAAGGTCTGCTCAACTTAAAGATTTCATTCAAATGAAGAATCAGCAGGCTCTTGATCAAATCATTGGGGATGTTAGAAAAGGTCAAAAGAAGCCAAGGAAACTTACAAAGGCACAGATCATTGCTGAGATGAAGACTTTTTGTTGCCATGTTGGTAATATGAAAATGGCTCAATTCAAAGGAATGTCACATGATCAGGTTGAAGGTATTTACTACAGGATCAAAAGACAAGATAGTAATTTCATTCCAATGGATCAAGAACCAATAACAATGAAGACAAAAAGGACTGGAGTAAGTCTTGAATCAAAAGATGCAAAGAAGTTGAAGACTCAGATATCATCTCAAGCAGAAGAGGGTCCTAGCAAGTTGACAGAAGAGCAAGTTACAAACATGTTGTTTATAGAGACTGATATACTTAATATTGAACCTCTACAATCAAGATATCCAGTAGTTGGTTGGTAAATCTTTTCTGATAGTTTTGGTGTAGCTTGGAAGATCATCAGAACTGGAAGTGTCACAAGTATTTGCAGAGATTTTGAAGATATTGTTAGATCTTGTGATAGAGAAGATTTGGATACTTTGTGGAAAATTGTTCAAGATCAGTTTAAGAAGGATGAACTTGTTGATGTCAAAGCTAAGGAGTTATGGGTTCACTTCAGAAGATTATATGAACCTGACCCAAGTGATAGATATTGGAGATTTGAAGCTCATGGTACAAGAACTTTGTGGAAATTCTATGATTCAAGTTCTGTGCATCATGTTTCTACTCAAGATGGAGTTGATGTCTTTATGCTGGCTGAGAAAGAATATCCATTGAGAGCTGGAGTATTAACAGTGATGTTGTCAGAGAAGCTTAGGTGCTGGGAAAGAACTGAAGTCATAGATGATTTGCTACAAAGGATTTATGATCAAAGTGTGAGAGCTGATAGAGAGTTAAGAAGAAAAAGATAAGTGTTTGGAAGAATTCCCATATCCTCATGTTTACTGAATACTTGAAGAAACTTATTGATTTATGTATTAATCATAAGTTAGGGGAGGATTGTTGGGAATTATACTAACAGTTACCACGGCTAAGAGAAGAAGTTACAACTGCAGAAGATTGTACTTGCAGTGGAAACTCATTACCACTGCAAGAACATATATTACCACTGCTTATTAGATAACTGTTAGGAAACGTGTTATAGATAAATATAGAATAGATCTTGTGTATATCTTATTCTATTAGCTTTATACTTATCTTGTAGAAGAGGACTCCTTGTGCTATAAAAGGAGATCCTAGGTTAAAGGTTTGATATACGTTTTCTAGAGCTTCAAGGTGTAACCCTAGTGATATCAAGATCACTCGTATTATTATCATTATTAATATTGGAGCTAATAGTTTGTTTACATATATTGTTCTTATTCATATACAACTGTCTTACTCACAATCAAACTTCTAAGTGTTACTAAGTAGATTCCGCATACTTAGTGATATAACTCAAAGTATCAATCTAACACAAGTTCAAGGTGTTTAGATCCATCAGGATATGTGAAGCCAATCCTTCAATCATCATTCTCTTCTTGGAGAGACTTAAGAGTTTCTAGAGTAAGGCTCTTCATTCCAAGACGTGGCAGAATGAACTGAAATCTTTCCCGTGAAAGAGCCTTTGTGAATATGTCAGCCAGCTGAAACTCCGTTCTCACAAAGTAGAGTTCCACTATCCCTTTCTCCACTTGTTCTATGATGAAGTGATGACGAATGTCTATATGCTTGGCTCTGGAGTGCTGGACATTATTGCAACATAGGGCGATGGCACTTTTGTTATCACAATACATTGGGATTTTGTTGAAATCATACCCATAATATGATAATTGTGATCTCATCCACAAAATTTGAGCACAACACGGGGACATGGCTATATATTCTGCTTCGGTGGATGATATTGAAGTGCACATCTGCTTTTTGGAGGACCAGCTGACAAGTTTCTTACCCAAGAATTGAGCACCTCTGAAAGTACTTCTGCGAGTATCTTGACACCCCGCATGATCAGCATCAGAGTAGGCCGTGAGAGCCATTGCATTGTCTTTAAGATACCAGAGACCCATGTGGATTGTCCCCTGGAGATATCTGAAGATTCTCTTGACAGCTTCCAAGTGCTTTTTGGTGGGCTTGGATTGATATCTGGTGCACATGCATACGGCGAAGAGAAGGTCTGACCTACTTGCTGTAAGGTACATGAGAGATCCAATCATGCTTCTGTATTTGGTTTGATCAACTGTTACACCAGTTGAGTCGTCGTCGAGTTTGGATCTTTCAACCATGGGTGTATCAACGGTGTCACTTGAATCAAAGCCAAACTTCTTGAGAATATCACTAGCATACTTGGCTTGATTAATAAAGATGCCTCTCGGGTTTTGTGAAACTTGTAACCCCAAGAAGAAAGAGATTTGTCCCATCATAGACATTTGAAACTGGGAACTCATTTCTGTAGCAAAGCGATCACATTCCTTGGAATCAGACGAAGCGAAGATAATATCATCAACATAGATTTGAACGTAAAGGAGGTTGTTCCCAGTCTTTCTAGTGAACAAGGTAGGATCAACTACACCCTTGGTTAATCGATTTGCAAGAAGAAACTTGGAAAGCGTGTCGTACCAAGCTCTAGGAGCCTGTTTGAGACCATAGAGTGCCTTCTTTAAGCGATATACATGATTTGGTCTTTCTAGGTCCACAAATCCTTCAGGTTGAGAAACATAAACCGCCTCTTTTAAGTCCCCGTTCAAGAAGGCAGTCTTGACATCCATTTGATAAATAGTCATGTTACTGCTGGCAGCATTGGCAAGAAAGATTCTAATGGCCTCGATACGAGCGACTGGTGCAAACGATTCTTCAAAGTCACCCTCTTGTTGACTATATCCTTTTGCAACTAAACGTGCCTTATTTTTCAACAAATCCCCAAACTCATCAAGCTTAACTTTGAAAATCCATTTAAGAGCAACGATCATCGCACATTCAGGTGGTGGTATTAATTCCCATACATCAAGATGATCAAACTCATGGATTTCTTCTTGCATTGCTGTGAACCAAGACACCTTTGTAAGGGCGTCTTTGAAGTCTTTGGGCTCGACTTTAGATAAGACTGAGTTGAAGAAACACCACAAGGCATCAGTGGCAAGTTGTTGTCTGGTGGATACAGGTCTTGAGGGGTTTCCTATGATGTTGTCAATAGGGTGATCATTTGTCCATTTTCTGAGATGTTCATGAGGTTAAGGATAGTGTACTGATATTGCATTGTTTGAATTTTCTGAGGAAGATGCTTCATTGGAGGATTCTGGTGCAAATATGTTTTCAAATGGTTCTTCCTCAGGTGATGCAAAAGGATTGACTTCCCATGTGTTATCAGAAGTAACTCCTTGATGTCCAGAAGACGATTGTATGTTTGATTCAATTTGAGTGTTACTGCATTCTGGTGCCTCTAGATCAAGTGAGATGGAGACTGAAGGACCATTTGTATCATGTGGTGCATTTCCAGCCATAATATTAGGTTCAAAAGCTGGCTTTACTAGTTCATGAGGTGGGTGTGACTCAAAGTACTCATCAAACACGGGATCAAATAACCTTTTCAAGTCTTCACTCGGGGGAGGAACATAAGGAGTGACATGATTGGAGTTCTGTACAAGTCCCGAACTTATTGGTCTAGGAGATAAAAGATTTTGTGAGGGTCCAGAACTGGTGTGTCCTGAAGCCGTATGCTCTGTCAGCTCATCAAACGTGACATGGATTGTTTCCATGATTTGTCGGGTTCTTTTGTTGTAGATTCGGTACCCTTTTCGATCTGCTGCATAACCGACGAATACCCCAATAGCAGCTTTAGCTTTGAGCTTCCCTAAGTCTTCACTGTCGTTAGTTGGGTAGCACAGTGCACCAAATACACGAAGAAAGGAGAGATCAGGCTTTTTGAGATGCACCAGCTCATACGGTGTCTTGTTGTGGAGAGAATGAATTAATGATCAATTTTGAGTGTAACAAGCAGTAGCAATGGCTTCAGCCCATAGAAACATTGGTGTTTTAGAGAATATCAGCATAGTGCTAGTTGCTTCAACTAGTGTGCGATTTCTTCTTTCAACGACTCCATTTTGTTGAGGAGTTCAAGGAATGCTTTTCTGATGACTGATGCCGACACTTTCGTAGAATTTGATGAGATGTTGGTTAACAAACTCAGTTCATTGTCTGTACGGATGATTCTAACAGTTTTGTTGAGCCTTACTTGCAACTGCTTGATGATCTTGATGATGATATCGGGAGTTTCATCCTTGGATCTTAAAAATTTCACCCATGTGAATCTTGAATAGTCATCCACAATAACAAGAACATATCTTTTCCCATTGAAGCTTTGCACTCTCATGGGTCCACATAGATCCATGTGAAGGGTATGGAGTACTTCGGTGTTGGAGTTGGTGGGTTTTGGTTTATGTGTTTGTTTCTTGCTTTTACCCAATTGACATGACGAACAAAGATGATCCTTTTCATACTTCAGTCTGGGCATGCCTCGAACAAGATCTTTGCGAGAGAGCTCGTTTATGGTGCCGAAGTTCAAGTGGTTCAAACGTCGATGCCATAACCATGATTTGCTTTTTGAGGCCTTAGAAAGTAAGCAAATGGGAGAGGACCGCAACATGTCTTCAATAGAGATGGTATACAAATTTGTACCACGACTTCCTTTAAGGAGATCAACTCCGTCCAGTTCTCTAACGAAACACGTGTGTTTTATGAAGGCCACTTCGAGACCAGAATCACAGAATTGTCCAACAGAGAATAAGTTGTGCCCAAGTCCTTCCACATTGTAAACTCTTGAAATTACACTGTCACCAAACACATAATCACCATACCCCATAATAGCTCAAAAGTGGTCGTTATCGAATCTAATTGTCCCGATAAACTTTTTCACGAAATTTCTGAGCCGAGAGCGATCCCCAGTCATATGTTTTGAGCAGCCTGAGTCCAAATACCATAGGACGATTTGTACGACCTGCATTTGAAACCAGACAGATATGGATAACTGAAAAACATGGATCCCCAAGTGTAATTTGGATCCAATAGGTTAGCACATGCATACTTAAGAGAATCATGATCAGTATTATCATTGGTTCTTATAGATGAACTAATATTAGTGGAAACTGTTGTCTTACTATCAAGGCATTGGGTCACTAAAGGGAATATTCTACCAGTAGCCTTCCATCTCTTAACCTCTAACAACTTAGGGTCGGGTATGTAAGTCAATGGGCACTGGTTTCCTAGAGTGAATTTTCTTCCCGTAGGTTTCCACTGATATCCTATGTTAGGAATAAAATGCATAAAGTAAAGAGTCTGCCAGAAGAGCCTGCTAGTTGATAGTTAAGCCTGCCTCTTCAGTTTTGCTGATGTTGAAGATATACTAACAGTACCTTCTGGGTAAGAAGGTACTGCTAGTTAAAGAAGGTCCTGCCAGTTTTCACGACAAGTTGTTATATTTTATTTAGAGATATTTAGTTGTATTATTAGTCTTTGTACAAAGTTATACGTTAAGTAGAAGTAGTACAGAAGTCTCAGTAGATATAATGGAGTGTTTTACCTTGAAAGGTGTAATATTAGGATAAGATAAACCTCTAATATATTATATTAAGCAACTTGACCACTTGTAAGAAGGGCTCCTTATACTATAAAAGGAACCCTTAAGACACCTTCTTAGATATCTCTTACACTCATCTTTCCCATGCATAACTTCCATATTTAAACCCTTTCACGTATCAAAGATTCAAGGTTACACTTGTAATCCTGGTGATAGTTTAGATCACCCGTATTATTTCATCAATAATATTGAATCGTTTTGTGTTATTAATGTTGTGTTCATTCTCATTTACTTATTCACCACCTTTGTTCCTTTAGTGTGTTTTAGTAAATTCCGCGTGCTAACTCACATTCATTCATAAATATCCTAAACACATTATTGAGATTAACATCCCAAGTGTTTGCAAAAATCAATACAGAATCCTTCCACAAGTGGTATCAGAGCAAGGCTGATATTTACGACATAAAAGAACAAAGCAAAAATGGATGTTGAGCACATTCAAACCAATGTGGCTGCAAAACTTCCATTACTCAAACATAATGAGTTTGAGATGTGGAGACTGAGGGTTGAACAATACTTCCAAGTGCAAGACTATGCACTTTGGGAGATTATTGAAAAAGGAAACTCATTTAAACCAGTAACCACCACCTCCACAGTAAATGATGCACTTGTCACAACTGTGCAAGTAAACCCAATAACAGCTGAAGAAAGAATTCAAAAGAGAAATGATCTTAAAGCCAGGAGTATGCTTCTCATGTCTATTCCAAATGACCAGCTTTTAATCTTTAACAAGTACAAGTGTGCTAAAACCCTTTTTCAAGCTATTGTGGCTAGATTTGGTGGTAATGATGCCACCAAGAAAACCCAGAAAACACTTTTAAAACAACAGTTTGAAAACTTTTCAGCCACACCAAATGAGTCTTTGGACAGCATGTTCAATAGACTACAAAAGCTTTCTAGTCAGTTAGCCATTCATGAAGTGATAATATCTCAAGAAGACTTAAACTCCAAATTCCTTAGAAGTCTACCCTCTGAATGGGCCATGCATGTCATTGTGTGGAAAAACAAACCAGATATTGATTCCATGAGTCTCAATGATCTTTACAGCAACTTCAAAATAGTAGAGCATGAACTAAAGAAGTCTACTAGTTCAAGCTCAGGAAATATGGCATTTATGTCATCTCATGGTACTTCCAAGAAAGTTGATGAAGAAAAAGATGGTGGAGAAGAAGGTACTGCCAACACAAATTTTGGTACTGCCAGTACTTCCAGCAGTACCAAAACCATTTTAGATGAAACAATTGGTTGTGCTTTCCTAACATCACAACACAATGGTTCCACATTGACCTTTGAAGATCTTCAAGAGATCAGTGATGATGATCTTGAAGAAATGGACATAAAATGGCAGCTTTCACTTCTTAGCATGAGGGCTAAGAAATATTTGATGAGGACTGGAAAGAAGATTGTCATCAATGGCAATGAACCTGCTGGGTATGATAAATCTAAAGTGGAGTGCTACAACTGCCACATGAAGGGTCACTACTCAAGAGAATGTAGAAGACCAAAGAAGCAGGGTGATAAGGGAAGAGGTTTTGAGAACAAGAACAGGGGAAACAATGAGAACAAGAGCAAGGAAGTGGACATCACTGAAACAAAAGCAATGGTAGCTATTGATGGGCTGGGTTTTGATTGGAGCTTGGTGAAGAAGAGTCATCCTCAAATGAAATGGCTTTAATGGCTCTCTCCAATCCTAAGGTACAAATTACTAAATGTTCTGCTACTTGTGAAGTTTTTAAAGAACTAGAAATCTTAAGAAAACTTTATGATGAACTGAAAGAAGAACAAAGAAAAACTCATCAAGACCTAGTTAATCATAAGTGTGGTATGTCCAAACTTGAGAAACAGATAATTCACTTTAGAGAAAATGAACTCACCTTTTCTGACACAAAAGCTATTCTTAATAGAGACATATTTCTTAAAGATGCTAAAATAAACCTGTTAAGAACTGAGTTTGCTAAAGTGAAATAAGTAAAAGATAATATTCAACTAACTGTTACAACATTAGAAAATGCTTCTGCTTGTACTAAAAGTATAGTTGAGAACCAAATGAACAAGAAAATCAAATCTGGGATTGGATACAACACATGTCCACCTCCTTACAGAGGAATTCCCTGTCCCCCAGGTTTAGATCTTGCTGAATCAGGTTTACATGAGCTCACAAATAAACCACTAGAAAAAGTAAAACCTGTAGAAAATAGTGAACCTTTTGAGAGTGCAAGGATACTTCACTTTCCAAAGAAAAGGTGCTCACTGATAAGAACTCAGATGTTACAACTATTGAAGGTTATACATCTGATGAAAATGGAAAAGAGACTGTTTCTAAGAAAGGAAACAAGGTAGGACCAATCAGTCCTAAAAGTGTAGAAAGTATCACAAAGACTAAAGTTGTTCTAAAAACAGTTGAATGTTGTGCTAAATGTAATAGCAAACCTAGAGGTAGTCAGAGAAATTGGAACAATCTTAAGTCACATCAACTTGGTGATAACTTTGTTTTGTACAATAAGGCATGTTATTATTGAGGTAGTTTTAATCATACTCATGCTTATTGTAACAATTGGGTTTCTGGGAGTACATCAAGGTCTAAAACAAGTAAAACAAACCCCAAAAAAGGTTTTGTGAAATCTAACACACCAAAAGTCAATCATACTGTTAGACCAAATGAGCCTGTTTACCCAAAATTCACTACTAAGGGTGCAAGTAATACTTTCAAACATACACCAAAAGTTGTGAAAAGTCATATTGAAAGGAATTTTGTGGTTGAAACACAAGACTGGAGACCAAAACCTAAAGGTCCTGCTAGGCCATATGGTCCTGCTAGACCAAATGGTACTGCCAAATTTGGTACTGTTAGACCAAAAACCACAAAATGTGTTAAAAATGAAAATGCTGTTAAGTCCTCAGCAAGTTTGATTTGGAGACCACTCCAATCAAATGGTGCATCAACAGTCCTAAAAAGGTTTGATTACATTGATGCACGAGGCAAACCTAAGTCAGTCATGGCTTGGGTACCCCAAGGAAACTAATATGTGTATACATGTGCAGGAACATTCAAATGATATTGCAGATCAAGGATATGTAGATAGTGGATGTTCAAGGCACATGACAGGCAACATGTCTTACCTCACAGACTTCAAATCATTTGATGGAGGATATGTTACCTTTGGGGGAGGAATCAAAGGAAAGATTACTGGTAAAGGTACAATTAAAACCAGTAAATTAGATTTTGAAAATGTGTACTTTGTGAAAGAACTACAGTTTAATCTCTTAAGTGTCTCACAAATGTGTGACACAAAGAACAATGTTCTTTTTACTGACACTGAATGCATTGTACTTTCTCCTGATTTTAAAATTCCTGATGAAAATCAGATTCTTCTTAAAATCCCTAGAAAGAACAATATGTACATTATTGATTTAAAGAACACTGTTCCTAAAGAGAGTTTAACCTGTCTAGTAGCAAAAGCCTCACTGGATGAATCTATGCTTTGGCATAGAAGACTTGGTCATGTAAACTTTAAAACAATCAATACAATTGCAAAATATTATTTGGTTAGAGGTTTACCTAAAAAGATTTTTCAAAATGACCAAACCTGTGTTGATTGTCTAAAAGGCAAACAACATAGAGATTCTTGTAAGCCCAAGACCCATAACTCAATTTCTCAAGCTTTATACATGCTTCATATGGATCTCTTTGGTCCTACTTCTGTGAATAGCTTGAATGGTAAAAGATATTGTCTTGTAGTTACTGATGATTACAGCAGATTCTCTTGGGTTTTCTTTTTAAGAACTAAGGATGAAACAAGTGAGATCCTTAAGTCCTACATTACAGGGATAGAAAACCAAATTGATAAGAAAGTAAAAGTAATTAGATGTGACAATGGGACAGAATTCAAGAATAGAGTTATGGATGAATTTTGCAAAGAAAAAGGAATAAAAAGAGAATATAGTGTAGCTAGAACCCCACAGCAAAATGGAGTAGCAGAAAGGAAAAATAGAACACTTATAGAGGCTGCTAGAACAATGCTAGTAGATTCTAAGTTGCCTGTTTCATTTTGGGCTGAAGCAGTAGGTACTGCTTGTTATGTACAGAATAGGGTTCTTGTGATTAAACCTCATAGAAAGACTCCTTATGAACTTTTGTTTGGTAGAACACCATCTCTAAGTTTTATTAGACCTTTTGGATGTCATGTCACTATTCTCAATACTAAAGATCATCTAAGAAAGTTTGAAGGAAAAGCTGATGAAGGCTACATGATAGGGTATTCTTTGCAAAGTAAGGCCTATAGGGTGTATAATAAATGCACTAGGCTAGTGGAAGAAAACCTGCACATAGAGTTTCAAGAAAAACTACCAAATGTTGCAGGCACTGGACCAGATTGGTGTTTTGACATTGATAACCTTTCAGAATCTATGAATTATGTGCCTGTCACAGGTACAAATACTAATGATAATGCAGGTTTTGAAGACAATGATGAAACAACTGAGGATCAAGATTACATCTTGATGCCAATTTGGACAGGATTGGATTCATCTTCAAGTCATGGAGAGCCTTCAAATACTACAAATGAAGGTGTTGAAGATGATCATGGAACTCAAGATCAAGGGAATCAACAAAATTCTGAAAATGAAAATGGTACTGCCAATTCACAAGATGGTACTGCCAGTTCAACAGATGGTACTGCCAGTTCACAAATTGGTCCTGCTGAACCATTAAATGTTCTATGAGATGATTCCTTACCAGAAGATGTAGGGATTGGAAACCTTCTAATTTCCTATGATGTTCCTACAACACAAAACACAAGAATTCTCAAAGATCACTCCATTGATAATGTGATTGGCAGCATTGATTCTGGTGTTAAAACAAGAACTCAAGTCTTATCTTCAGACAAAGATGGGTTTGTCCTAGCTGTGTATGAAGAAAAGAACCATGAAGTTGCCCACATATGCCTGTTTTCATGCTTTCTCTCTCAAGTAGAACCTAAAAACATTACAAAAGCCTTAGATGATTCAAGCTGGGTTGAAGCAATGCAAGAAGAGCTACTTCAATTCAAACTGCAGAAGGTTTGGGTACTGGTTGATTTGCCCAAAGGTTATAGGGCAATTGGAACCAAATGGGTTTTCATAAATAAGAAAGATGAAAGGGGAATAGTGATAAAAAAACAAAGCCAGATTGGTGGCCCAAGGGTATACTCAAGAAGAAGGAGTGGATTATGAAGAAGTTTTTGCTCCAGTTGCAAGAATTGAAGCAATTAGGCTATTCTTGGCCTATGCTTCCTTCATAGGATTCACTGTCTACCAAATGGATGTCAAAAGTGCCTTTTTATATGGTACTATTGAAGAAGAGGTATATGTTTCTCAACCTCCAGGCTTCATTGATGCAGAATATCCAGACAAGGTGTACAAGGTTACCAAAGCTCTTTATGGTCTACACCAAGCTCCCAGGGCATGGTATGAAACATTGGCTTTCTATTTATTGGAAAATGGATTTCAAAGAGGCAAGATTGATCCAACTTTGTTCATCAAAAGAACCAAGAAAGACATCTTACTGGTGCAGATTTATGTTGATGACATTATCTTTGGATCCACAAATCAGGAATTGTGTGTAGAGTTTGAAAAACTTATGCATAATAAGTTTGAAATGAGTTCCATGGGGGAACTTACTTTCTTTTTGGGTCTCCAAGTGAAACAATCAAATGAAGGCATATTTATCAGCCAAGATAAGTATGTAGTTGAGATCCTAAGGAAATTTGGGTTTGCAGATTCAAAGGTCGCAAGTACACCAATGGATCCAGAAAAGGGGTTACACAAAGATGCTGAGGATGAAGATGTTGATGTGTACAACTACAGATCAATGATTGGGTCCCTAATGTACCTTACATCATCAAGACCAGATATCATGTTCTCAGTATGTGTATGTGCAAGGTTTCAAGTCAATCAATAAGTTTCTCATCTCACAGCAGTCAAAAGGATCTTCAGATACCTTAAGGGCCAACCTAAGTTGGGTCTATGGTATCCAAGGGAATCATCTTTTGATTTGGTAGCTTACTCAGATAGTAACTATGCTGGTGCAACCCTAGACAGAAAATCCACAACTGATGGATGTCAATTTCTTGGCTGTAGACTCATATCATGGCAATGCAAGAAGCAAACAATGGTGGCCAACTCTACAACTAAAGCAGAATATGTTGCAAGTTCAAGTTGTTGTGGCCAAGTTCTTTGGATCCAGAATCAATTGCTTGACTATGGGTACAATTTTCTTAACACCATTATTTACATTGACAATAGCAGTACTATATGTATCATCAAAAATCCAGTTCAACATTCAAAAACAAAACACATTGAAATCAGACACCATTTCATAAGAGATTGCAATGAGAAAAGGTTAATTCAAGTTGTCAAAGTTGATTCTGAAAATAATTTTGCAGACCTTCTCACCAAAGCTTTTGATTTAGGTAGGTTTAAATACCTGGTAGCAGGTATTGGTATGATAAATCTTTGAAAAACATGTGATTTGTATATAAATAAACAAGTTCTGGTCTCTAAACATGGTACTCCTAGTTAGTCATAAGGTACTGTCAGTACAAAATTGGTACTGCTAGTTCAAAGTTTGCTCTGTTTTTGCTCAACTTGATGTTTAAATGTTAACAATGCTATAAAACAAGTGCTTTGCACTCTGTTCTTTTGGTTTACAACTAACCATTTCAGGTTACTCAAGCTTGCTAACACAATCAGGATATGGAAATGGTAATCAGTTCACCAAGTTTTTCAAAACTTAAGAGCTGGCTAGTCCAAAGCAAACGGCTCTTGGTAAAGACTTCTCAAATCCGTTGATAGCTGATAGTTTGCTAAAAACTATAAGGTAATCAGTTCACCCAGTTTCAAAAACTTAACGAACTGACTAGTCCAAAGCAAACGGCTCTTGGTAAAGACTTATCAAATCCGTTGATAGCTGATAGTTTGCTAAAAACTATAAGGGATATTTTCTAAAATTTCAAAGAGACTGCCAAATTTTATTTCAAAAACAAGGTACTGGTAGTTCAAATTTTAGTACTGGTAGAGTAAAATGGTACTGCTACATAGCCGTTGAGTCTGTCAGGTTAAAATATAGCCGTTGTTTTTAAAAGGGTATTTTTGTGAATTATTCATGTTTTCCTCGACTTAAGGATATAGTTATTATAATAAAAGATCTTTTTGACCGCCTCTTCAATTACTTATCCATATCTTTTATAGTCTGTCAAAAGTCATTTTTCTCATAATCAATCCTTATCATAATTCACACTCACCTTTCATCTTCTGCCTGTACAACAATCAAATCCCACCATCAAAATCAAAAATTTCATCAAACCTTTCACCATGGCTCGTCTAAGTTTTGTCAAACGTCACAACCAATTAGCATTTTTGGAAAAGTCTGATGACAATGAAACTTTTCATCAAGCAGTGGATTTTCTAAACAATTCTTATGTCAGGTTTGCTTTACTCGTGAATCCCACTATTTTTGAATCTCAAATTTCACAATTTTGGCAAACTGCTAAAGTTAACACTCATAGGGATGGGATTCAAGAGTTAATGGTCAAAGTGGATGGTAGAACCTTGACTTTTACCGAATCATCCATTAGAAGACATCTTCGTTTGGATGATTCAGATGGCATTAGTCAACTACCTGATACTAAAATCTTTGAAAATTTGACAAAAATGGGGTATAATGTAACTTCTACAAAGCTTACATTTCTTAAAAAGCATTTTACCCCTCAATGGAGATTTTTGATTCATACCATCCTTCATTGTTTAAGCCTAAAGAAAACCTCATGGGAGCAATTTAGTGGTAACATGGCTGCAGCTCTCATTTGTCTGGCAACAAACAAGAAATTCAACTTTTCAAAATATATTTTTGAAGGATTGGTTAAAAATGTGGACAGTGAAACAAAGTTTTTGATGTACCCAAGGTTTATTCAGTGCCTCATCAACATATCCAAACAGTTGTTACTTCCCCCAAACAAACCTTTTAAAACTCCCAAACTTACACACAAGGTGTTTTCAAACATGAAAATTGGTTTTCAAGGAGAAGAAGCACCACTTTTTGAGGAAATGTTACCACAACATACTGAAGAACCAGCCACATCATCTGATCATTCATCACCACATCCATCACCAGTACCATCACTCACACCAACAGTACCATCAGTTACACCACCATCACCAGCACCATTACCATCTCATCAACAAACACAAACACCATCTGCAACATCACCATCATTATCACACCATAACTCACCACCACAATCTCCTCCACAACAAAGTGTAGATGCTCAGACTATCAGGGACTTAAAGGAGCAAGTGCAGCACTTGCAAACTACTCTTGAAAGTCAAAACAAACATTTTACAGAGATCAACACCAAGTTAATTAAGAGGGTTGAGAAATTAGAGTTGAAGGTGAAATTGTTGAAGGGTAAAAGAACATCTCAGTTGGTTGTTTCTAGTTCCTCAAGTTCAGATGCAGAGGGTTTGGGTCTCTCTTCCAAAAAGGGGATGATGGGTAGTTCTAAAAATGAAGAAGAGATTCAATTTCAGTTTCATGAAGGAACTCCAGTGATTGATGAAGAGCCTGCTACTTAAGAACAAGAGCCTGTTAGCTTGAAAGATACTGCTGCAACAGATACTGCTGAAGCAAAGCAAGATACTGCTGAAGCAAAGCAAGATACTGCTGAAGCAGAGCAAGAGCCTGCTGGGATTCAGAGGCTGTTAGCTATGAACTTAAAAGGTTCTGATCAAGTGTCTTACAAAAGAAAGAGAGGATCAAAGCCTCAGGGGAGGTTTCTTGTTTCTGATGAACAATCTGCTGCTCCAAGTCCAGTATCATCACCAAAAGATAAGGGCATGAAAATTATGGTTGAAGATGAACGAAAGCCTAAAAAGATGAAGCAGAAAGAGCAAGCACAATTAGCTGTAGATGAAAAGTTGTCCAAATAGCTTCATGAAGAAGAAGTATTGAGGGCTGAAGAAGAATCAAGAATGTTGCAAGAAAAGTTTGATGCTCAGCTGCAATACATCATTTCCATTGATCCAATTGTAAGAGGTGAAGCTTACACTCTGGTGTGTGATGAGTCTCTTAGCTCAGATGAAATGACAATCAAACTCAATGATTTCATCACCTAGAAATACAATCAAGAAGCATTGGATGATGTCTATCAGCAGATTTAGAAGAATCAGAAGAAAGGATTTAGAATGCCACATTCTGAAGCAGATCAGAAGAAGTTCTTCAAGATATATCTGAAAAGAGAAGTAAACATGAAGGATCATCAACTCAAAGGTAAATCTTTTGATGAATTGAAGCTTCTATACTTAGAGGCTTACAGAAGAAACAAAACCAGTTTTCTCATGGATACTCAAGAAAGGCCTTCCAAAAGAAGAAAAGATGATCAGAAGGAACAAAAAGAGACAACAGAATTGCCTCCTATTCAATCAAGAGAAATGGTTGTCCATGTTCCACAAGTTGTTTTTGCTGAACCCTTACATGCAAGGCATCCAGTCATAGATTGGGAAATCTTCAATGACAAGTTTGGCAAAGCATGGAAGATAACAAGAGTTGGAAACAAGGTTGAGATTTTCAAGAACTTCGAAAATCTACTTAGAGCATGTAGCAGAATGGATTTAGATGAATTATGGGTATTAGTTCAAGAGAAGCTGAAAACCAAGTATAAGCCAGATGCGAAGGAGCAAGAGCTATGGGTGGAGTTCAGCAGATTATATGATCCAAATCCTACTGATACTCATTGGAAATTTCCTTACTATGATTTATCTGTTACATGGGAATACTTCAGCATGAGTCATGTTCATCATCTTTCCACTCAGAGTGGAATAGAGCTCTTTATGCTAGGTGAGAAAGAGTATCCTTTAAGCTATGAAGTATTATCAGTCTTGATCTCCAATAAGCTTTTGTGTGAAGAAGAGACTGATGCAGTCAAAAGATTGAAGGAGAGCATATTTGATCAGTATGAAAGCCTAAGGAGAAAAAGATAAGGTTTTTGGAAGAGTTCCCTCAAATCCTCAAGGTATGAATTTTATTCACAAAGAAACTTGGTTATTTTAAATGGGAATAACAAGTTTAGGGGAGGATTGTTGGGAATAAAATGCACAAAGTAAAGAGTCTGCCAGAAGAGCCTGCTAGTTGATAGTTAAGCCTGCCTCTTCAGTTTTGATGATGCTGAAGATATACTAACAGTACCTTCTGGGTAAGAAGGTACTGCTAGTTAAAGAAGGTCCTGCCAGTTTTCATGACAAGTTGTTATATTTTATTTAGAGATATTTAGTTGTATTATTAGTCTTTGTACAAAGTTATACGTTAAGTAGAAGTAGTACAGAAGTCTCAGTAGATATAATGGAGTGTTTTACCTTGAAAGGTGTAATATTAGGATAAGATAAACCTCTAATATATTATATTAAGCAACTTGACAACTTGTAATAAGGGCTCCTTATACTATAAAAGGAACCCTTAAGACACCTTCTTAGATATCTCTTATACTCATCTTTCCCATGCATAACTTCCATATTTAAACCCTTTCACATATCAAAGATTCAAGGTTACACTTGTAATCCTGGTGATAGTTTAGATCACCCGTATTATTTCATCAATAATATTGAATCGTTTTGTGTTATTAATGTTGTGTTCATTCTCATTTACTTATTCACCACCTTTGTTCCTTTAGTGTGTTTTAGTAAATTCCGCGTGCTAACTCACATTCATTCATAAATATCCTAAACACATTATTGAGATTAACATCCCAAGTGTTTGCAAAAATCAATACAGAATCCTTCCACATCCTACACTGTTAAAAACTTTTCCTGTAGCTCTCCAAGTATTGTTATCCTTAGCAGATATAACAGGGGATTTATAAGATGATTGCAAAAATGACACAACACATTCATCATGATTACCAGAAATCAAACATTCATTACAAGTCTTGCAAGTCGCATTAGAATTCGAATTAATTACAGTACGCTTAACACAAATACTAGAATCAACACGATTCTTTTCATTCAAATCAATATTATTGTTCCTAAGGTGGTCTTCTACTTTCTTCCCTTGATCATTCTTAGCAGGCGAGGTCCTATCATTCCTTGTGTTGCTTTTAGGCTTTGACCCGCTAGCTTTAGTAACATTGATTACTCCTGTAGAATTTATGATGGGAACATTAGATTGTTACAAAATTGTTTGGTTTCTAGGTGTTGATGTGCTGTGCATAGAACTAGCCAACGGTTTATCAAAAGTAACATGCTTCTTCAAATTCCTAGATGAGGATGTGCCAATTTTGTCACGCATGTTGGGAATTTTGGGACATGTACCTATGGCATATTCAAGCAACTCTTGTGACCTCTTGGTAAGAAAGCAAATATCCGATAGGGTGTTATCAGATGATCTTACCGTTCTATCTTCTTCTATGGTTTCACGGGTCATGTCAAGGCAGTTCTTAGGATGTCTAAGATAATCACTATGGACTAGCTCATTGTTCTTAAGGGGAAGTGGAATAAAGACGGCCTCACATGCATATTTTTTACAATTACAAACCACAGAATTGATATTGTCACTTGCATTCAACGGCATTTTCCCTTTCACTTTTGTCTTTAGATTCTCAATTTCATTAAGCAAAGAAGTTATTTTTACATTGGTTTTATCACGAGTGATCTTGATAGAATCATATAACTCTTTGTAATGTTGTTTGACTTTAGAATTTTCAGCTTGAAAACACTCGTTTTCATGTTTAAGTAAGTTGATCGTGTTTTGAAGTTGAAAATTATGAGAATCTGCAGACGTTGGTTTATGGGAGTTAATCGCAACATTCATGGGAGACGTCAATTGGGCAATTTGAGCCCTCAATAACCTGATCGTGTTCGTGTGAGCTTGAATTTTTTCATCCCTTTTTGCTGATTCAAAATATGCATCAAATTTCGGAGCATCAGATGACGTTTTTGCCTTTGACATTTTCATTTTTTCTTCTAAATGTTGATATTTTTATTGTAAATTAAGATTATCAACTTCTAGTTTAGAAAGGTGCTTGACTATGTTATCATGATCATCATTCTGAATTTTTTCAAGCAATTTCCCATTCTCCCCCTCAAGCTCAACAACACGATTGT
Source organism: Artemisia argyi (assembly GCA_030686995.1). Taxonomy (NCBI): domain Eukaryota; kingdom Viridiplantae; phylum Streptophyta; class Magnoliopsida; order Asterales; family Asteraceae; genus Artemisia; species Artemisia argyi. The sequence goes on along the minus strand of CM060680.1, from coordinate 140,948,146 downwards.
GAAGGTTATTTAAAACAATAGACATTTCATGAAACTGACTAGCATTTAGAGAAGATTCTGTAGCAGTATAAAACACATCTTGTGAAATACATTTAGTAATCAAGTTGTCATTCATGATGATAATATTTTTTCTGGCAATTTCACTATGCTGAAGATCTATTGCTTTTTGTTTACACTCATTTTCCACATCTTTAAACGCTTCTTTCATTTCCTTAATCTCACTGTCAAGGGATTGTCGTAGACCCTTAAAGTGTTTTTTGATAAGTTTAAAAAATGAGATGACTTCAGTTAAGTAACACTCTTTGGTTAGCTCAAATCCCCGTTCACCCTCAGTGATTCTCGTTGGTGTGATTTTCCTTTTGCATGTTTTATCGAAATCAGTGAACATTTGACACATGACATAAATGCTAATGAGAGTTTTACATTTCGTGGGAAGTGACAACTGAACTAATTGCATCGGTGTATTGGGGGGATACACCGTTGGGGCAGCTACCTTTAGGGATGTTTTGGCCTTAATTTCCTCAGCTTTTATTTTTTCAATGTCTAGGGGCCAAAATACCTGTTCTGGTGTTAACTTAGTTTGTGGTGCAAAAACAGTCACTCGGTTTTGTTCATAATAATCATGGGGCTTAACAATGACTAGGTGTTTAATGCACTTAGGATCCTTCATTTTTTTTAATCAAATTTCTCTCTATTGGCAGAATCAAGTTCCTCTAATTCATCATCGAATGAACTATTTGGGGGATCATGATTGGGAGTAAGCATAACCTTAGCATCATAGAGGGCAGGTTGAGAGTCTCTAACGCTCTTAAGGAAATTTGTTTTAGGCATCCTTAAATCCTTATTACTATGCTTATCTCGCAGTTTCATGTGCTTTTCCACCATTTGAGCTGTTTAAGGTGTTTGGCCAAGAACATACAACTTGTTTTCAAGTTTGTTTTTCAACTGCTTAAGGTTAGAAAATTCGTTTAATAGTTTAGTTTCCTTTTGTTGAAATTCAATTTTTAGGAGTTTTGCACTATCCTGAATTTCCTGTTTTTCCTTAAAAGCACGTTCAAGTTGACTTTGAATAGATTGAATTTCTTGTTTAAAGGCCATTTCCTTCAAATTTTGTTCAGTGATGTAGGCATGCATTTGCAATTCCATTTTTTGTTCACGTTCGGTAAGCTCAAATTTAGCACGTTGTTCATAAAACCTTACCTGATCCCTAAGAGTGTTTATCCTAGTGTTTAGGGTATCATCTGGTGCAACTACCATATACTCATGTAAATCACACATTTCTTCATCAGCAGAGGATATATCACTTGGTACAACAGACTCGACGTTATGCTTCACATATTGCTCATATGGGACAATATTGCTATTCCCCAAATTTGCAGTATCTAATTCATCAACATTTGTTTGTTGTACATTGTTACATATCGATTGCTCATGTATCACATCATAGTCACACACAACAGAAGACTTTCCACAAGATACGTCAGAATGCCTGTCGTGATCCAAATGTTGCTCAGTTGGTAACACTATGATGGTTTCCAATTTAGCCTCATTTGATTCACAAACATTATTTTGTCGTATATCACAGAAGTTCTTCTGTTCATCACATTTATCATATAGTTTTAGTACCTCAGATATGATGGATGAATTGGAGCGACCAGATTGTTGTGCAGGTGAGACAGTTGATGATAGATTAGCCATGAAGATTGTCTGAGCGGTGGGTTCGTCATCAACATCTGAGTCGAAAGCATCACAATCCTCTGCCTGGAAAATGTTTGGATCATCAAGAGCTAAATCCTGAACTGGTTGTTCATCCACATCATCATCAAAAGTCTTTCCATCATCCCCAGCAATGAACGCCAATTCTTCCTCATTGAGCACAACTCCATTCTCTTGAGCTTGCATGAGCAACATTTTGTCCTTGAAGTAATCTGAGTTTTGAGGATGCTTTGGCAGAGTGCAATTCCTGGCGATGTGACCTAGACCCCCACAATTGTAACATTTTGGTTGTCTTCCTTGTCCCTGATTCAGATTTCCAACTCTGTTCTGAAAGTTGCCCTGCACTGCATTTCTTTGATTCACATTCTGTCTTCCCTGAACGTTTTGCACCATTACTTTTCCGTCTTCCACAATGGCTTGATTTCGTGGATTGGAGGAAGTTCTGAGTTGATTGTTGGAAGATGGGAGTGCAGCCCTGAAATGTTGAACCAGTAGAGAAACTTGATTGGAGAGATTGTCAATCATCTTGTCTGTATGAGAGTATCCTGAGTCGAGATGAGTGTTCATGGCGGCTGATGACTGTAGTGATGAGTGATCCATTGATGACACAGGTTGATCAGTTGGCCCCATGCTACTCATGAAAGCAAGTGAGTCACTGGTGACTGTTGGATTGAGTTTCTCTCTTAGTTGACGATCATAAGCAGCATGCTTCTCATGTTGTTGCAAATAAGCAAACAATTGCTCATAGTTCGTATTTCTCAATCCTTTGTTGAGCTTGACAGCAGTGACAAACCGATCCCACTCAGGTGACATGTTGTTCACAAACTTAGAGTTGAGTTGAATGTTGGGCATTGTCATTCTGATCATTCTTATGTCGTTAACCAGTTTGTGAAATCGGACGTAGTAATCGGTAATGTTTTCACCAGGATTCATTTTGAAATGCTCAAACTCATCATATAATTGAGATTCACGGTCTTCTTTGGTCAGCTCTGAGCCAGACAGAAGCATTTTGACATTATCCCACACCGCTTTGGCTTCAGTGTTGAAGTTGATTAGCTTGTACACATCTTTGGGTAACCCTTGTATTACTATGTTGGAGGCACAAATGTCAGCATCATAGAGCTTCTTTTCAACATCAGTGAGATCATTGTAAGTGCGTGGTCTATCAATTCCCTGAACAACAGAGCCATCCTCAGCAGTGGAGATAACATCTCTGGTTGTACCCATTTGCATGGGACCTTCATCTATAGATCGTAGAATGTTCTCACCATTTTCTTTACCCAAGCAGTACAATCTGATTCTTTGCGCCCATGATACATAATCTGTCCTGTCTAGCATTGGAGGTCGGGTGTCGGACCCAGCAGCTTGAATGTCATCAGATACTGTTGACATCTCAAATTCTTCAAACGGGATTTTACAGCTTTAGTGACTTAAACCTAGAAATGATTCTTTCTAGGGATTTTACTAAAGTCAATCAAAAGAAACCGGAAGATATGTTCAACAGATTAAACTAAAAGAGAGATTCACAGTTTGCATCAAGTGTTAAGTTATGACAAGTCCAGTTACAATATATCCAATTCAGATTAGTCAAGTCGTAAGGAATTACTCACAACGTCAGATCACAATTAGATCAATTGAAACGACTAAGGTTACAACAATACACGAATTGCAAATTGATTACCCAATCACATGAATCTCATCACTTAGTAAATTGCCAAATAATGTGAGATATTCGCAACTGTGTGCACTAATCGTAGTAGGAGATAAGCACAAGGTGAGCAAATCGCAGTGGAAGGTAACCGCAAGGTAGGTAACCACAGAGAAAGGTAATCACAAGGTGAGTTAACCGTAGGTAGCAACTAACCGTAGAGTACACTAACCGCAAGATAGGTACCACAGAGAAAGGTAATCACAAGGTGAGTTAACCGCTGGGAGGAACTGACCGCAGAGTACACTAACCACAAAATGGATTACACACAAATCACTAACCACCGTAAGTAGTAAACCGTAGAAACTAAACGCAGTCCACTAAACCGCAGAAGCTAAACGCAGTCAGATAGTCTCAGACACCAATCACAGATCATCTAACCGCAGGAGCTAGTAGCAATGACAATAGTCCAAAAATGTCACTTTCCTTGCGATTTGTTTGTATTCCCAGAATAGTAATCGTAGACAAACTAACCACAGAGATCAGGAGCTAATCGCAGTGAAGCAATGGAACAGTGGAGCTAATCGCAACAATGAAAAACGACTAAAACTCAATCTAAACTTCAAATAAGCTTATGAAATACTAAAACCAACTGAACTACAATCTTGTGCTAACACCAAGGATCATAAAAGTACATCTCTAACACATCTAATAACACAAGAAAGACCAAACTAAGATGTTTGGTATAAAACTCTTCTAACTCACAAAAGCTACACAAAAACCACACCAAAACCGAAAATCCAAGGCCCTAAGATGAAACCTTGGCTCTTGATACCAATTGTAGAGTATCAATCAAGTCACAAACATGAATGGTTCTTGTGATTAGGATTGAATTAGATGAAGTTTTAGAGAGAGAGAGAGTTTAGAGAGAGAAAGAGATGGGAGCCTTTAGAGAAACTAGAAATGTATTAGTTTGTGAATGAAGGTCCAACCCTTTCCACATGTGGAGAGGGGTATTTATACTTATCCTACAAAGAAACATAAAAACGCCCACACCCGGGCTGTGGATCAGGCATACAGTGGGTAAGACCCGTCCTTCTTCCACGATGTTACTTAGACTAAACGAATACTTAACTAAATAATAGACTAACTACGAGCTAACTTAAATGCTATTACAATAATTAGGTGACCGAGACTTTTACAGGAATATCCGTATTCCTAACATTAACACATTTAGCATTAGATCTAAGCTAACATACATTCACAAGCTCCATAACAATCACATTAACACAATCATAACATTAACATCATAACATTAACAAGTTATACTCATATACTTACCTCAATTTCCTACTAGCTTCCTACTTGGCTTGAATTGGGCTTCTATAATGATTCCTATTTCAAAATTAACCTTAATTAGCAACTAATTAACTAAGAGAATCATAAATTTACAACCTTTATCAATAATACCCAATTTCATGTCAAGAACCCTAATTTCTCAATTGGGGAAATTACTTACTTGATGAAGAGACTACAATTAAGGAGTCTCTAATGGTTCTTGATCACTCCTAGATAATCAAAATGAGTTAAAATGATGATTTTGGTCTTCCCTTCTTTTTCTCCTCAAAATGTCGACACATATGAACTCACTCAATCATTCCAGACAATTCTAGGAGCTAGATATTTAATCATGTGTTGGATTAACTTTGGTCATTTGGCAATTGTAGTCCATCTAAGTCTCATTCTTCCTATTTTGGCCACACATTAAGTTATTACTTAATCTATAACACATAACTTATATTTAGATAGCATAATATTTACATAAATGATACCTCATCGGGATACGGGTGTAACACCCACCTGCATGACTCTTCAGCTTGCAGATCGTTCAATATCTCATCCCCTCGGTATTGACGAGGAAACATTTGTCAAAGTAGGGAAGTTCCATTTTCTAGCAGACTTTGTGATTGTTGATTTTGATGCGGATCCAAGGGTCCCTCTCATTCTTGGAAGAGGATTCCTTAGGACGGGTCGTGCTTTGATCGATGTATTCAATGAGGAAATCACATTACGTGTTGGTTCCGAAGCCATGACCTTCAACCTTGATCAAACCTCGAGATACTCCTCAAATTATGATTCCAAATCTGTTAACCGCATCGATGTCATCGATGTTGCTACCGAGGAGTACTCTCAAGAAATTCTTAGTTTCGCAGATGATTCTTTGAGTGACAATCCCACCCCCTCCTCTCATCCCATAATTGCTAATTCTTCTCCTTCTCTCACTCCGTTTAAGGGAAGTGACTTCGTCTTGGAGGAAATAGAGGCCTTTTCTGAAGTGACACAATTCCCGAAGGAATTGATAACCAAGAGATTGACCCGGAAAGGGATATACTTCTCCTTGAGAAGTTGCTTAATCAAGATCCCTCCCCCCTCCCGTTATTTCACATACACTTCATAAAAAGGAAATAAAAAATATTGAGAAAACTGATGATTTCCCCGAGGTCGAACTTAAGGACTTGCCTCCCTATCTTGAATACGTATTCCTTGTATAACGACCTGAAAATACGAGTTGACATGTGAACCTTCGAATACAGATATAACTTATAATTTGAACCATAAGTTTTGGATTTAAAAACACAAATATGGTATTCTAATCTAAGTCTAAATAAATAGACACAATTAATAGTTCAAAGAAATATACCACGTACACAAGTCACAAAATACTGAATATATATTTTTTGAAATATTTGAGGAGAAATAGTCACCAAGACTTCCCACAAGACTCGGCTACTTTCAGCCTTTATCTTCCCCGATCTGTTACTCAATTAAACACGTATATCACACCAATACTCTCACACATAAAGAAACCCTAAAACTATTATAAAATGGCAGCTTCACTTTTGGTCCTTTCAAAGAAAAACGAAACAGAAAGTACGAAGGTGGTGATCGGTTAGTGTTCAAGCTAAGTTGGGTGATCGGTTTGTGGTGTCGCCACATGGGTTTCATTAGCAAGAGGTTTGGTCGTTGGTCAAGGTCTCATGAATTGTACGTGTGGCTGGGTACACATCGAGTTTCGGGCTCCATTTTATCTTATTGAATCTCGGTGCTCGTACCGGTTTCTATACGTGTACGTGAGTACTTCGAGCTTCACTACGTTTGTTCTAGTTCGCGTCCGTTCCAGGTTGGTTTACGTTGGATTGTTTTGTTTCGGGTTACACAACATTGGTCTCATTCGTTGGAGGTGCATAACTCGCGACTCAAACTTGGTTAGCTAATTATGCTTGTGTTCGTGATACGTATGTGTTATGGTTGTACGCATAGATTTTGGGTTCGGTTATGTCTCGTCAAATCGTGGGTGTTCCTGTTCGTGTCCGTGTACTCGCGAACGTTTGTGGTTGTGCTTTCGGTTTCGATGTGTTCTCGGTTAACCTAGAGGTACCTTGAAATCATCCTTGTTCTCTTGATTTGCGTCATATGATATGCACACGTATAAAACATGTCATTTGTACAACTAATGAAACTAATGTATGCATGCATGTTGATCGAATCTATCTCACATGAAATAATGATGAAACTAAATACTACATAGGTCCATGCATCTATCTTGTTCCAGTTTTGAATTCGTAGTCATGCATGTTTAAATATTCTTTCTGATATCTAAAACATGATCTAAATCTATTGAAACTTATCTGATTCGACCTAAAATAATAAAAGAAAAAGCATGCATGTGTGTGACGTGAGGAGTATAAACAGAGTTATTAGATATGTCGTGTGTATACGTGTGAACATGAAATGGTGTCGAGTTTATAACGAGTCATGGGTTTATTAGAATTTTGGGTCATCGCGGTCTAAATTGAGGTCGTGTATACATATAAATTTATTATGAACTACGGGGTCTAAAATTATCCTTTTAATATAAAATTAAAGTATAAACCTTTAAATAACTTATGTGACATCTTTAATATTAAATTTTGATAATTACAATTATGACCCTAAACTTTACTAAATTGATAAAATGAGCCCTAAAGTATTATATTGGTCATTTTAACCTTAAATACTATTAATTGTTCATTATAACATTAAAGTATTAAATTATGATTTCGGGAAACTTAATAATTATAGAAACTTGCTATTTTTTGAAAAGTTACTAAAAGCGGAAAGTTTCTAAAAAATGGAAAGCTGACTAAAATGGGTAATCTGATTTAAAATGAGTTATTAATAATAAGCCGATCATTTATTCCTGTAGATTCGCTGAAGAAGGATGTGACTTCCTATTATTAGGTTATGATTTCGTTGGCGATTTAAGGTACAGATATTCTATCCTTTCTCTGTAAAGGTTCCGATCTCATGACTTTTCGATCCTTCGACTTTGATTCGTTTGCTATGATATGATTCATTTGATATGAGCCTTTGCTATGATACCTCTGATTTGATTCTGATTTGCTATCCACTTTGATTATGATTATGTGATTGCGAGATTCTGTTATATTATGCTCTGGGAGCATTCTGTTCTGTCATGCTCTGGGAGCATTTTGTTATGGATAGCCTTGCTTTGTTTGTTCTGATATGTTCTGTTCTGATGCCCGAGTTTTTAGTCTACTCATGGAGGTACCATGGGCGTGTCATTGAGGCACCAATGGCATGACACTATCTGGGGCGGTGTGATTAATCCCCGGCGTCCCCGTCTGATTATGATATGATATAAGATCTCTTGGCCACTTTGTATATGATTTGTTTGTGGGGGGCGTATGGATGCATCCTAGGATTTGTTTTGATATGATATGATGCGATTTGGTTTGGTGACTGGCTGTACGTGCCTTGTACCCCTTTCACGTCTGGTACATTGGAGCTAGCTACTCTATGTACACCCTATGAATTGACGGATATGTGATTATGTGATTTGAGATCTATTCGAGTGTCTCGGGTAGGTCGGCTCGTGGCTTTCCTATGTTCTTTGTGTCTATTCGAGTGTCTCGGGTAGACAAGCCTTTGTTCTAGCTGCTCATGTGATTCTGGTTACTATATGATTCATATTATCACTTGACTCTTCATATTTCTTTATTCATTTGACTTATGATATTTGTTCAGTTATCGTCGATCTCTTATGCATTTGACAGATGATATTCATTTCAGCAGGAGCTTATGATTTCCTTTTTCTATACTTATCTATGTTTCGATTATTCGTTTTGTTATATATCTGTTCACTGGGCTTTTTAAGCTCTGCCGCATTTCTCTTCCTGCGGCCGGTTTTAGGTTGGAAGCTGGGTTTGAGTGAAGAGTGCATAGGAGCGCTTAGTGGACCACCCTGATGATTAGACACCCATTTGCTCTGGATTAGACTTGGATTTGGTTTCAGTTAGATTAGTTTGTTTTTGTATTTCAGTTTTGGAACTTCTCGTGTATAGAGTTAGTATTTCTTTATTATCTTAGAATACCTTTGTAACCTTTATGTTTATAAGTCTTCCGCTTGCGTTTGTATGTTCTGATGGACACCATAATGTGGCATTTTGACCTGTGTAGGGTTGGGGTGTTACAATTATGGTATCAGAACTCAGGCTGCGACTTGTAGTACATAAGTTATGGCCTGTGAAGAGTTTGGACCCTTAGGTTTGCACTTAGGAACTTATGGAATAGCCTTAGAGGGATTTGCTTTAGGTTCTCCCTTTAGGAACTTTAGTTATGACCGGTGAGGATTGGGTAGATTATATGATAAGACGTTGGTTAGTTATGTTGCTTCCGTATCACTCTGATTTCTGCCTCTGCTTTTAGTTGAGCCTTTATAAGATCATTTGTTCCGGAGATTTAGAAGATTTATCAGGATATGCAACATAAGTTTATAATGCTTTGAGGCTTTGTAGTAATGCCTTTTAAGTTTCACTTTCTGAGGATTATCACTTTCTTTTGAACTTCAATCCATTGTCATTCGTTTAGATGCCTTTTCGTCCTTTCAGAGAATTCACATATGCATGGATTCAATGTGTTAGACACGTTCTGTGGGTTCTCTTGCTTCTGATAAGCATATTAAGGTTCCTTCTACATTATTGGTTTTTGCCCTACCTATTCTATTTCTATGAGACATCTTGTGATTATCCATCACGAGTATCCGAATTGTTCGATGCGTTTTGAAGATATTTGAAGATGAGTTTTATCCTACAAATCTGTTTCCTTTAGGAATGTTTGATTCGATATTATTCTAAATATGGATTTGTTGACTGAGCATTTTGATGCTAACGACGGTCATGCTATATTTGTGATCTTTGTCGATTCGTGAAACTCAAATTCTGTACCATGGTTCCCAACTTGGTAAATGATTATGATCACCTTTGTTTGAAAACTCGTACGTTAATCCCTTGTAGTTGTGAAGATGCTTCGTTTGATGAAACTCACCTCGAGAATTATTCGGTTATTTAAAATGTTTGCAAGATTAATGTGAAGTTGTTTTGATCTGGTTATGAGAATTTGTTTAGTCACGACTCGAGATATAATGTGATTGCAATAAAGGCATGTGTATATGATGCAAGTGTTATGACGCCTGGCCAACGTGATAATAGTTACATCATATAACTTGAACTTATTGGGATTATATGGTATTTTGAGCAGTGCCTGAGAACAGTAAGTTGGTTGATTCGGGAACGTTATCCGTATAAGAGTGGCGTTTGCTTAATTCTGAAATTCAGTTGTGAATGACATCAGTGGAAGGGAAAAAAAATTGAAGAGCTAGCTTCTATGAAGTGGTTTTATCTGTACAAGAGTACATTTTTTAGGTACTTTTGTTTTATTCAAGGAGAAGAATGATGATAGCATGAAGTCGTGGGTTGAATTCTGGAAGCTAAATCGTATTATGTTTCGTGTTAAGGAACGAGATATTCTTAAAAATTACTCTTCGTATTCGTTATGATCTCTATGAGCGTCGTGATGCCAATTGTATTGGCTACTAATTTGACAATTCCTATAGATTTGATAAATTGTGTTTTCATGAATACTTGGACAATTTGTCATAGTATGACGTATTAGTATGTTCGGAGATGAAAGAGAAACACGAGGATCATCTTCGTATTTTGTGTTGACATTTCTACAAAATATGAATATATGATTACATATTTGAATATATGATTACGTATTTGAATGAATATGAAAAAGAACAACATGGTCTTGTAGATGATGAAAATGAAGACACTGAGCATATTATGTTTGGAAATAATCAAAATGGGATAGAAGTGGGGTCCGATAGTGAAGTTGAATCTGAAAACGAGATTGGTGAACAAGTTGAAGAACAACATGATGGCCCTGACTTACAAAAGAAAGCATGTTAATTTAATTTACTTAACAACGTTATTGTGTTTTTGTTGTTTGATTGTCTGTATTATAATTTTATCTAATTGTGAATGTTGAATATTAGCTATATCTACTACAAAGAAAAGAGGTCCAACAATGATGCATGCCGTTCATGTACGAGGTTTCGATGCACGTGAGACTATAGTATGCAATAAATTTGGACAACCTATTGGACCTGTAACTAAGGAGAAAGACACAGTTGGTCAGTTCTCTCGGTTTTTAGGTACAATTGCTCGCAATGCCAGCCACGCACCTTTGACTTATAAGTCATGGCCGAAAGTACCAAATAAGGAGATGATGTGGAAGTATGTGCTGGTATGCTCATAAGCCTGATTTGTGCCCTTTTTTGTATAAAACCTTCTGTTATTCTATTAATATACTACATTTTTAAAGGGAAAATACATTGTACCTGAGGACGCTAAATCTTGGGTGCTAATGACTATCGGAGCTTGTTGGAGGGGATACAAATGTAGGATCAAGAAAAAGCACTTCTATAAATTTAAGGATATGCAAACGAGATGGAAGAATCGACCAAAATCCATTCCACAAAATGATTTTTCATAGTTGTTAGCTTATTGGAGTAAGAAAGATGTGATGGTAAGTCAGTGTTAATATATCTTTACTGAAAATATCTGTATATTGGTATTAGTTTTCCTTTATTGTACATGGATGCATGAATTGGAATTTTCATTAATTGTATTTAGAAGCATTGTTTGGCAGCAAGGAATCTGCGCTTGTCTCAAAAAAACATGCACACAGCTGGTCCAAAAAGTTTTGCCAGGATTCGTGAGGAAATGGTAATGTCTTTGTTGTCTAAGCGATATTTGATGTTCATGCCATCCACATGAATGATGCATCTTGTTGATGTATATATTTGATTATAAATACAGATCGAGGAAGACCCCAACAAGGAAGAATCTAGCTTAACTGGAATGTTTGAGCGCACACGTGAAAGGAAGGAAGGAAATGTATATGCTGATACATATGACGACATGGCGAATAAAATTGTAAGATAATAAAACATCTATATCTAATATATCATGTATTGCTATTATGTTTAGTTAACTTTTTATATTTTTTTTACATAATATTGAAGGAAAAAATGAGGAACTATAATCCTCCAGAAGATGAAAGTGCTCCTGCAGATGCTTTCTTGGCTGTTATGAACAAAGAGTATAATGGGCATCGTAGACTTTTTTGTAGAGGTGTTACTAATAAGTTGATAAAGAAGGTGAATGGAAGTGGTAGCGCATCTACGGTCCCAAGGGAGATTGTAAAATCACCCATAGTTAGTTTAGAAGTTGAAAAAGGTCAATCTTCTCATATGGAAAGAGAGCTTGAAGCGAACTATGAAAAGAGAATTAGTGAGCTAAAAGAGGATCATGCAAGGCAGCTAGAAGCTATACAAAAAAAAACTGAAGACGACCGTGAAAAATTAGTTGAAGATGCTGTGCGGAAGATATTAGAAATGATACCTCCTGAAGTTATCCGTGGGTATTTAACATAAGTGATCATTCAACTTTGGTACAAGGTACATGACATCTGATTTTCATACAGGTTGATTACCCTTTGTGTTATTCAATATTTAACAAAAGTGACCATTCAAAATAGATACTAACATGATCCATTCAAACAATATTTACCAGGCTACGTCGTTTTTGGTGTTCGAAGGCAAGCAGATTTACACTATGATTATATGAAGTAGTTATGTCAAAGATACATGTGGATGAGGATTTATATCCGCTGGTGCAAAAACTTTTTGTGCTTCATTATGCACTGTATGCTTGCTATTTTTATGCTAGGAAAAATTTGTAGTTGAATATGATACTATTGACCATATTTTGTTATTGTTATGGTGGAAGTTATGTTTTTTATTACTTTATACCATGTGCATTTTTTGTTGCTTCATATTAGAAAGCCAAATAGATATTGTTGTGAGTAAATTGTTATAACTAAAAGCACTATAAAGTGTTGTAATTGAGAATGAAAAGGTTGCCTTTAAATGGATGGAAATTTGAAAAGTGTTGCACATGATAAGTAAAAGTGTTGTTGTAGATCGGCTATAATAACCAAAAAGTGTTGCTCATAAATGTGGAGAAGTGTTGCACTTTAAAAATGTTGCACTTGTTAAACTCAAGCAACACTTTCAATAACTGTTGCATATTATGTCAAAAGTCCTGCTTTTGACCTAAGGCAATGGAGCCTAAGGTGGCACTTGGTAAAGTGTTGCACTAGACGTAAAGCAACATTTTTTAGACTTAATACAACACTTTACGAGTGTTGCTTTAGCCACATTTTGTAGTAGTGAAACATCAATAAGAACACTGAGTAACAAGCTGAACCAAACACTCCATATGCTAACAGTTATCAAGATTTTCAAAGAGAAAGCATAATTTAGACCCTAAAACTGAAACACAAGGATGTAATATGATTTCATTAACCTATTTAAGCACAAATTCCCTAATAACAACAGCAATTGCTCCAAAATCAATAAAATCCCATTTTAACAGGAAATAAGAAAAACTGAGCAATCAAAGATTTCCATGAACAAGCTACCAACTTTAATCTACATTATCACTAACCTACGCCTAATAAGTGCAAAACAACTTAACTAAGCACAAAATAAGCAAGAACACAGTAACTAGAAAAAGATATGAAGTTAGGCTTACAACTTGACCTTGTGCAATCCAAAACTAAGAACTGAGAACCAAGCTGACCTAACATCTCCCATGAGATTTCTAAACGACAGCAATCCAAATTAATCCATATTCCTTGCTTGTATCTTGTAATTCACTAATTTTTTTTAATTATTTTCTATTTTCTTGAATTATTAAATATTTTTTGAGTATTGATTATAAACTGAATATATTGCTAAGTAAAGATTACAAAGGCTTTTTAATAACTTATATAAACTCACAAGACCATTGAAACAACTTTTTTAACAAGCTAAAAGTGAAAATGTCAATTTCACTTAAAATTGCTAAATCAAAATTTATCAAATAACATTTGAAGTTAAGAAAAGTAAAATTACATTGAAATTACGGATTACAACTGTTTTGAACAAGAAAATACAACTAATATTTAAATTATACTAAGAATGACATCCTTAAACTAAAACTACACTTCCTACACTAATTAATCTACTACTTTCTTCCTGTGTCCCTCTTTCTTCTATTATAACCTTCAAAAAGTGTTCTTGGACGTTTCCCACTGTTGTTTTGGGCCAATGGATGACTTAAATCAATCTTGGCCGTTTATCTTGTTTTGGCGGGAAATGAAGAAAGGGAAGTTTTAGTGGTTTAGGTGAGGTAGGTTGGTGTAATTAATGAGGAGGGGACATGAGGAGTGGTGTAGGTGAGGTTGGTGAAGAAAAGGTGGAATAGGGTTGCAGGTTGGGGTAGGCACGGGTGGATGGTATTGAGGAGGTGGTGTGGTAGCACTGAAGGTGGTTTTGTTGGGAGGGAAGTGGGTTTGACCCATGGTTGACCGTTTGATATTAACTGGGTGTGGGAGATGGGCTTTGGGGGTTTGGGCTTGGGGATTGGCTGATGGACTGGTTATTGGATGAGAGTTATAAGGTGGGATGGGTTTGGTGTTTGGTTTATGGAAATATTAGTATCAAAGGGTCCATTTGGTTTGGTATTTAATCACAAGGACCCTTTATGTAATTTCTGAAAAGTGAGGAGTAGGTTTAGGTACTGTTCCAAAGTTATCCAAGGGTAATATTTGCCAAGTTCCACTAATCCAAGGACCATGATTACAATTTTCCATTTTTCAAATTCCCGGGGACCAAATGTGTCATTTTTCAAAGTTGAGGGACCTTTCTTGCCAATTCTTCAAACTTTCATTCCAAGGACCATTTATGACAACTTGTGACTTCCTCAGGACTTGAAATGTAAATTTCCCATTTAAAAATGCCCGGGGACTAAAACTGCCAAAACTCAAACTTGAGGGGCCAAAATTGTAAATTCTCAAAAAATTTCACCCAAAGACCATTTTTGATAATATTTTGACTTTTAAAGGACTTGGGTTGACTTATCTTTCAAAATAAATGCTTAGGGGCTGTTTTTGACAAGTTTTAAAACTTGGGGGACTGAAACTGCCAATTTTGCAAACTTTGATCGTTTTTCATCTGTTTTCAATCATTTTGCATTTGAAACATATAAAACACAATCTTGGGATATTTTCAGTATTTTGATGCGTTTTTGAGTGTTTTTAAATGTTTTGCAGTTCAGATTTGACCAAAAATGATGAGTATTTACACACTCATCAATGCTCTCTGGGCTTTCCATACAACTTACAAAACACCCATCAGGTGCACTTTATACAAGTTGGTTTACAGGAAAGCATGTCATGTACCGATTGAGCTCGAGCATAAAGCCTACTGGGCCTTGAAACATGCCAACTTCGACCTTAAGACAGCGGGTGATCACCGCAAGCTTCAATTAAATGAATTAAACGAACTTCGTGATCAGGCTTACGAGAATTCTTTGATCTACAAAGAAAAGACAAAGAAGATCAACGACTCAAAAATTAAGAACCGCGTTTTCAACGTTGGTGACAGAGTCCTTCTTTTCAACTCAAGATTGAAGATTTTTCTTGGGCAAATTAAAAACCCGTTGGTCTTGGCCTTTCACGATCACCAAAATATTTCCATATGGAACCGTTGAGTTATCTCAACCCGACGGTCCCAATTTTAAAGTGAATGGTCATAGGTTGAAGCACTACTTTGGAGGGGACATACCACCCATGGTTGTCCCGGATCTCCAAACTTTCCCCACGAACCAATGAATTCGGGGATTGATGAGGCAAAAAATGAACCATTTTTAGGGGGTCATTTTAGCCCGGATTCAAATTTATTTGATCAAATATTGCCCTAAATCGTTCCTTTTGTCATTTTAGGTACTTTTGGAGTGAATTCTGGAAAAGGAAGCATTTTGGACGTTTTTGGAGCATAAAAGTGAAGAAAATGGCAAAGTCTTAATTTTCCTTGCTGGGAACAGTACCTGACGGCGTCAAGAGTCTTCCAGTGATGGCGTCAAGAGTAATACAAGAGGTGGAAGTGGATAAAGTCCGTGACGATCCAGAAGAGTTTTACACTAGGGACATGACAATAAGAGTGACGGCCTAGAGTAGAATTGCACATGAGGGCGTCAAAAGTAGATCTAGGCAATCCGATTTCATTATGGGTGGCGAGTTGACAGCGTCAGAATTTCCTTCTCGATGCCGTCACCCTGTAAAATCTATATATAGTTTTGCAATTTTCATTCATTAGAAAGGAACGATTAGGGTATAACTTTGGAGAGAAACCCTAGTCCGAATATTACAGCTTTTTCAAGGGTTTTTACCCTTTTGAAACCTTTCATGCTCAATTGAGATAAGTACTCTTTCAATTCATTCAATATGTCTATGTGTTGTTTGAATATATCTTACACTTGTCTTGAATTTAACATGCTTTGCTAGATCTCTTGTGTGTTTGCTTAGATGTTGTGAAACCTAGATGTTAATTATAGGTTGATTGTTTGTTTATAGTTGTTACAAATGATTGTATTCGATGTTAGGCTTAAGAAAACTGCCAGACTTCCATTGGTGACATGCTTGAACGTCTTAAGAAACATGATCAGAGGTGTACTATGATTTTTGGTTGTATTTAATGCATAGGAGAATTCTAATGATCCCATGTTAGGAGCTTCTAACGGCTCGACATAGGAATGAAGTAGGATCCTATAGAGTTAGGGAATATTGTAACAAACTATCAACCTATAGAGTTAGGAGCTTCTACGACAAGTATTAAGGAATACGACCCGTCAATCCGTCATCCATGCAATTGTAACAAACTATCAACCTGTAAAAGATCAGGGAGTAATGAAACCTAAGTAAACACAACTCTGCCTATTATTGTTCACACCACCAGTTTAATTAGCTTCAATTTCATTTCTGTTATTTTATTTTGATTGCATCTTAGTTATTGGGTTAGTTGATTAGTAACTAATTCCGTCCACTCCTCCAAAAACCGAGATTTTTAATTGATTTTATCAAAACATAAAAATACAAAAAGAATCATCCCTCACCTCTAGACCTAGTTTTTAGACTTTCTAATCCTAGCGACACTATTCCTGAGTTGAATGATCAATCCCCTGGTACTTGTCACTTTACTATACTACAACGATCATGTACACTGCCTGGTGGGGGTTGTAAGCTTCTCGAGATCCCTTGAGAGGTAAAGCCTGGTGCGATTCCCACGTATCAAGTTTTTGGCGCCGTTGCCGGGGAATAGTTATTGTCTAGGTTAGGATTTCTTTTTATTAGGTCTACTTGCTAGATTCCTTTCTAGTAAGATTTTATTTTTATTTCTAGGTTTTCTTTAGTCTATCTTATTTCTTCATGTCTTTGTTCGTAATCTTTACCATCCGACATCATGGAAGGTGGTAACATCTTTGGACCCATCAACCCACCACAACAAAACCACCAACAAAACCCACCACTAGCAAACCAACCTCTTAGGCCCCGAACCCTAGGAGAGTATTCCCGTCCTAGCCACCAAGGCTATTGAAACACTATTGAGCTCTCTCAAGGAGCCAATGTGTCCCCCTTGCGATCCGACACCATCCGGTTGGTGCAAAGCGGATGTGCATTCCATGGACTTCGTTCCGAAGATCCTAACAAACATCTCAAGGATTTCCTTAAAATCGTAGATTCTATAGACCTTGATGTTACAACTAGAGAGTCGACCCAATTACGCCTATTCCAATTCTCTCTACGTGATCAAGCTAGTCAATGGCTTGAACGTTTACCAGCGGGATCCATCACCTCATGGGATGATCTCACCACCCGCTTCCTTGCTCAATTTTTCCCACCGGGGAGAACTACCAAGCTTAGAAATGATATCTTGATGTTCCAACAACGTCAAGGTGAAACTCTATATGAAGCATGGACTCGTTTCAAGGACTTACTCCAAAAAGTCCCTCATCATGGCATAGATCTTTGGCTCCAAGTCCAAATCTTCTATGACCATATCGATCTCTCCACAAGGCGAACCATTGACCAATCGACCGGTGGCAAGCTACGTGATCTAAGTGCGGAAGAATCATGGGAACTCATAGAAGATCTTGCTCTCTATGACAACGAAAGTTGGAATGATCCCCGTGATTTGAACAAAACGGTCAAGGCAATATCTTTGCCTTCGAACAATTCTAGCACTCCCGACCGTAGGATCATGGAACTTGAGGAGCAAGTCAAGTTTCTCATGAAATCTTACGAAGCTCCTAAGCCTTCAAGCCAAGTGAACAAAATCATTTCTTCATGCGAATTATGTAGTGGTCCCCATGACACTCGTGATTGCGTGGAACTCCCCGGAACAGCTTTTGCGGACTACGCATCCTCACGTGCCGACGAAACGGGAGACAAATGGTACACTTTCAAACCCTAGCCAAACCCTTACGGTGATTCCTACAACCCTTCTTGGAAAAATCACCCGAACCTTAGGTGGAAACAAAACCAAAACAATTCTTCCAATCCGCCTAATCGTTGCCAACCAAACGGTCCACCCTCTAACCATACTTTCAACAACAATCCTTCTAATAACTATGGTAGTACCAATAATCTTGAAGGGTTGATGTCCAAGTTTATGGCATCTCAAGAAGCTCGCATATCTAAGTTTGAATCCGATTTCAAACAAAAGCAAAGCGAGATGACCACCAAAATTGACACATTGTTGAAAGTTCTCAATGACCGAGAAATGGGAGCACTCCCAAGCGACACGGACAAGAACCCGAAACTAAACGTTAATTCCATATCATCGGTTTTGTCACCCACTTCTTGTCCGCAATACTACTCGATTAAATCAATGAGCACGTGTTTCAAGCAAAACCAAATTCTTCAAAAGGGACAATCGAATGAAACACCCAATATCAAACCGGTCAATAATAAAGTTGAAACACTTCCTACATAAGACCTTGACGATGAATTCAAGGAGCTCCACCTTGAGCGACCCGTCATTGATGTCTTAGCCAGTGCTCCCTACTATAGTGCCCTCCTAGAAAAATATGAGAAGTTTAAATTGGGTAAAAATGGGACCGCCTTCGTTCAAAACAAGTTGCCTAAGAAGCTTGATGATCTGGGTATATTTGTTTTGCCTTGTAAGATAGGAAAATCCGAAGCTTTCGACACACTAGCCGATTTAGGATCAAGCCTCAACTTGATTCCCTTATCCCTTTTCACCACTCTTAAGCTAGGAAAGTTAGAGGAGACGGAGGTACTAATTGTTCTAGCGGATGGGAGTATTTCCCACCCGGTTGGGATGATCAAGGATGTAGTGGTTCACGTAGGGAAGTTAAATATTTTAGCGGATTTTCACGTCCTAGATATGGTTAGTGATACTACATGCCCATTGTTAGTAGGATGAGGATTTTTAGCAACCGCTAGCGCCATGATAGATTGTAAGGAGTCTAAGATAGCGGTAGGTGAGGGTAATACTTGGTCGGTATATGATGTTAAGAAGCATAGCTACGATTGTGAGGACGAACCGACACCACATTGGGTAGAGATGAATAGGAGACCATATAGATATGGACCTTGGATAGAAAGAAACTTTATAGGACCTCAACGCCCATTCTATCTAGAAAAAGATTTCATCGGTAAAACACATTTGGTGGAACAACTCATAGCTAGAGATGAGGAGCTAGACCCTTTTGAGGACCCCCTAGTCTTTAGGAAAATGATTGAGTCCTTAGGCGTAATGCCTATTAATATAGAGATGAACAAGTGGAAAAGAGAGGGGGATAAGTGTAAATGGAGGTGGGAGAAGCCACCTAAGGAAGGTGACGGATCATGGCATATGAAGATGATTTTATATGACCCGGATGGAGAAAAGTTTGAAAGGTCATACCGTACCAAGAAAACCGATAGGAAGTTGAAACCCAAGTTTGATCCCAAAGATTTCCTCAATGAGGAACTCACCCATATAACGTAATTGCCCATGACCTTAAGTCTAGCTACAAGACTCGTAAATAAAGAAAAGCACTTCTTGGGAGGCAACCCATGTTTTGTGTGATTTTAATTTATTTGATTGTTATTTGTTTCCGGATGCATGCTTTATTTTATTGTTGGTAGATCATGTTTCAAAACTAAAATTGTGAAAATTCTTTATTTTGTCGTTTGACTTCGTCTTAACTTCATACAAAG
Organism: Artemisia argyi; assembly: GCA_030686995.1. NCBI lineage: Eukaryota > Viridiplantae > Streptophyta > Magnoliopsida > Asterales > Asteraceae > Artemisia > Artemisia argyi. The sequence continues at coordinate 140,928,264 of CM060680.1, read as the reverse complement.
GTATTTTGCAAAAGATAAGTGTAAGGAGAAACCCCAAATATGTTTCCAAGAAACGAAATTGATCATGATTCTCCACAATATTAAATGAACATGTGTATTAGTATTTGTTAGAGTCAAATGCTTGTATCGAATCATAATGATGTTTTGCAGGATTTTCCAGGAAGTAGGACATAAGTTTTTCCAGAAATTTTCCGAAAACTTAACGTAAAGGTTTCTGCAGGTCACTTCTGACGGCGTCAGGAGTTAACTCCTGACGGCGTCATGTTTAAAATTCTGGAAATTTTGATAGTTTTGTTTTTCTAACAGAGTCTTGAAGTTTTTGTTAACTCTTTAGTTTTATAAACTCCAGGAAATATGCAAACATTCATTCCACAAGCATTATATCTTACATTGTTTTCTAGGATTTGTTAGTATATATAGATTGCCGCCGATTTTATGCGAGGTTGCTTTGTTTGTTTTCTCAGGTTTAACAGCTTATGTATGACAAGAAGATGATTTATTTTTCTGGAAGGGAAGCTTTGAATGTTCATTTTCTTGGAGGAAGATCTAACCTTGTTACCACACTATCCTCACCGAACGAATCAGGGGAGTATTTGATTTCATTCTTTTACCTGTTTCACTTTTACATTCTTTAATTGAACATTGGGGACAATGTTCATCCTAAGTGTAAGGGGAGGGTAAATGATGATACCTTATAGGATACACTTGCACTTGAGTTTGTTTGTTTGATGGTAGGTGCGTAATAAAACTATGAGAAATACTTGTTAGTGTAATTTTAGCGCCAAATTTAAAATTTTTTACAACATTTAGGAGTTAAACTTTAGCCTTAGCAAGCGTCTCATGGATAGGAGTTGTATGACTAGCACAAAACCGTACCATTCAGAAAAATTTTCCACCCAAATATGTGAGGGTCGCCTTTAGATTTGATAGGAAAAGCATTTACTATTAGTGCTTATGAGTGTACCGGTAGCATTTAGATTCTAGAACTTGCGTTAGTGATGCATCTCGAGACCGCTAGTGAGACTACATTCGTGTGGTAGGATTTACTACATGATAAGAGGCATTAGGATCACCCTTGTGTTAAACCCGTATCATAATTACTTGACCATTTAAGTCATATTACTTGGCTAGTAAAGTCAATTAATTTTTCCCACACCTTAGCGTTGTACTCATTCTTAGTACACGATACCCCTAGTACACCCCTCTGAGCATATATTTTATTTTCTAACTTTAAGCATCTTACTTAAAGGAAGAATTTATTACAACCCACTTAAACGTACACCCAAATCGCCTTAGCCTTCCGTGTATGCACTCATCTTTAGTGCATTATTGTTACATGTTTAAACCCTTAGTTAATTATCTAATTGATTACATGGTTGCTAAGTCGAGTCATATCCTTGTACATATTGTTTTGGGACGATTGGGACTCATGGGTAAAGTACTTGTGTTATGGAGTAATGGGGAAGAACATCTTATATTACCCCCATATGTGCGTCAATCTTAAAAAGTTCTCCAAGTGTTTTGGTTATCTTGATTCGAGTCATTAGATTAGTTTATTGTAAAGTATGTAAAAATTCAAGTGTAAGGGGAATGTACATTCTCTATGATGTATTATTTTGGATGGTAGGGTAAGAGTGTATGCAAAATAATAATAATAATAATAATAATAATAATAATAATAATAATAATAATAATAACAATAATAATAATAATAATAATAATAATAATAATAATAATTAAGAAAAAGAAAAAAATAATAAAAAAAAGAAAAAGAAAAAGAAAAGAGAAAAAAACATACGGACTATCATCCCGTTTCATTCTATGTTTATTTTATGTTTTTGTTATTTTTTATTTATTAGCTTAAGTCGACTCTAGTCTTGGCTTAGCAACGCCATATTGTACATTAATTAACCAAGATGGTTAACTCCCCACCAGTAAAGATTGCCTTTATCCAACAAAACCGTGTATTCCATATCACTACACCTAACATTATAACCCTTTGAAAGACCTCTTTGATAGTTTATCCTAGGTGCTTACGCCAAGTGGTGGAGGTTTGATCCTTTCCCAAGCCTATAGTAATCTATTTTGCTATTACAGGTAGTGAGAGATGTTTTCCATTTCCATATTGTGATATATAGATGTGAGTATCTAAACACTATTTGCGAGGTGCTAGTGTATGACCTCCGTGCTTGTCTTTGGTCTTTAGTGGAACGATTATTTGTTGTAATTACTTTTATATTAGTGTTAAATGACCCCTAACCAGTATTTTGATTAGAATAAAAAAGCATTTGCTTGAGGACAAGCAAATCTCAAGTGTAAGGGTATTTGATGAGGCGAAAAATGAACCATTTTTAGGGGGTCATTTTAGCCCGGATTCGAATTTATTTGATCAAATATTGCCCTAAATCGTTCCTTTTGTCATTTTAGGTACTTTTGGAGTGAATTCTGGAAAGGGAAGCATTTTGGATGTTTTTGGAGCATAAAAGTGAAGAAAACGGTAAAGTCTTAATTTTCCTTGCTGGGAACAGTACCTGACGGCGTCAAGAGTCTTCAAGTGACGGCGTCAAGAGTAATACAAGAGGTGGAAGTGGATAAAGTCCGTGACGATCCAGAAGAGTTTTAGACTAGGGACATGACGGCGTCACCATAGGCCGTCATGGTCCAAATAAGAGTGACGGCCCAGAGTAGAATTGCACATGACGGCGTCAAAAGTGGATCTAGGCAATCCGATTTCATTATGTGCAGCGAGTTGACGGCGTCAGAATTTCCTTCTTGACGCCGTCACCCTGTAAAATCTATATATAGTTTTGCAATTTTCATTCATTAGAGAGGAACAATTAGGGTATAACTTTGGAGAGAAACCCTAGTCCGAATATTACAGCTTTTTCAAGGGTTTTACCCTTTTGAAACCTTTCATGTTCAATTGAGATAAGTACTCTTTCAATTCATTCAATATGTATAAGTGTTGTTTGAATATATCTTACACTTGTCTTGAATTTAACATGCTTGGCTAGATCTCTTGTGTGTTTGCTTAGATGTAGTGAAATCTAGATGTTAATTATGGGTTGATTTTTTGTTTATAGTTGCTACGGATGATTGTATTCGATGTTAGGCTTAAGAAAACTGGCAGACTTCCATTGGTGACATGCTTGAACGTCTTAAGAAACATGATCAGAGGTGTACTATGATTTTTGGTTGTATTTAATGCGTAGGAGAATTCTAATGATCCCATGTTAGGAGCTTCTAACGGCTAGACATAGGAGTGAAGTAGGATCCTATAGATTTAGGGAATATTGTACACGGCCCTACGACTAGTATTAAGGAATACGACCCGTCATCCATGCAATTGTAACAAACTATCATCCTGTAAAAGATATCTAGGGAGTAATGAAACCTAAGTAAACACAACTCTCCCTATTATTGTTCACACCACTAGTTTAATTAGCTTCAATTTCGTTTCTGTTATTTTATTTTGATTGCATCTTAGTTATTGGGTTAGTTGATTAGCAACTAATTCCACCCACTCCTCCAAAAACCGAGATTTTTAATTGCTTTTATAAAAACATAAAAATACAAAAAGAATCATCTATCACCTCTAGACCTAGTTTTTTGGCTTTCTAATCCTAGCGACAGTATTCCTGAGTTGAACGATCAATCCCCCGGTACTTGTCACTATACTATACTACAACGATCAGGTACACTGCCTGGTGGGGGTTGTAAGCTTCTCGAAATCCCTCGAGAGGTAAAGCCTGGTGCGATTCCCACGTATCACTCGGTGAACAAAAACATTAGCATGCACAAGGGTTTTCACCCATGTTTTTGACTTCTTTCTTCTTTCTAATAAATAACGGGAAGAGGACAACCTCTTCTGCATCTTTTGTTGTGGTTGTTGTGTTTGTACAGGTAATTGTTCCCGAAGCATGAAGGCTCTCGTGCTCGTGTTTTTGTCCTTACTTCACAAAATCTTCATCGTTCAAGAATCTGATATCCTTTACTAACATTATCTTTTGGCATAACTAATAAACAGCCTTAGATACAAAGTAGGATGACCCTCGCCTTTCAAACATTGAGGACAATGTTTAACTTTAGTCTGGGGGGGGGGGGGTATCTTCGATTTGACTTGCACCTTTCATGTGCCGGTTTCTCATGCAACTCCGTTTTTCTCAAAAATCCACAAAAATTGAAAATTTTTCATCAAAAAGTACCAAAAAAAATTGAAAAAATTTGAAAATTTTCTGCAAAAATATAATAAGTTTTGATAAGTTTTGACACTTTGTTCTGACTTTCCGCTGGGTAGAGTAGGAATAGAAATTTTGACCTGACCGGGCGCATTGAGCCCTAGGTGTTCCCTTAACTCTGTGAGGCTAAGCGTCTGCGAATCTCATTTCTTGAGGTAGTGACCATCCGATTACTAGATTAATTGACTAATTGTGCCAGCGAGCTAGTGTGTGACTTGGTGACTATCCGTTATACAAATAACGTACCAGCGAGCCAAGAAGTGCGCTAGTGACCATCCGTTAGTTGAAGCGTCGAAATATTCGTGCCAACGAGCTACTAATATAGAGTTTGTTTAGAAGTTAGATGCTAAGCGTGGAGTAGTTGGTTCTCTTTAGAGCTCATTGTAGGTACTTGTGGCTTTTTGCTCCCACAAAATTTTCTCACCTTATAAAAATAATAATTAAAGATACTCTGTTCTGACGAAACTTAGTTCTTTATCTTTTTAAGAGAATCCTTGTTTTAAAATTTGGGTACACATCAATGTGTAAGGTCTTAATCTTAAACCTTTTGAGTCCTCATTTCAGAGTAGAAATACGAAGTGAAAACTCCGTTATGTATGTAAAGTTATCAATTTCAAAAAAAAATGTGTGTTACGAATAAGAGTGAGTTTAGTGCTTAAAGTGTTAGACAAAAGTTGATGGCGCGTGAGGTGCATGTACAGGGTCCTAGACCAGATACATGAGGTGCACGTATATTTCTCCTCAACTAATGTCTATGAGTCTACCCGAATCCCAACTCTTTGATATGGACCTCATTTTTAAAACAGTGATTCTCGAGAAAAGATAGAAAACTACTTAGCGTCTTAATATGATATCTTTATTGGAATAAAAACTATCGAAACGAGAAAATATGAAGAAATTCATCTCTCACCAAAAATAAAATAAATAGAGGAAAATAGGAAAATGGGAGCCAGAAGTTTTACACAAGTAACTTCTATGAGTAGTGTTAGCATCTACCTTGTAATTCAAGCTATGACTTCGTTTTTACGTTTAGCATGGGAACTGGTGAAAAATCAGGAACGATGAATTCTATCCGTATGGACACTTTTGTGTTTCTTACTCTGTGACCTTAAACGTTGTTGCAAAATGATGAAAGTCAAAACATCCCGTCACCCAACAAGTGTAAAAAGTATGTAAATATTAAGTAGGAAATAAAGCTAAAAAATGGAGCGTTCTCTGAAATAAATGATTTTGTACACTCTTTTGAACATTTTGCTACTTCTTTAACATTAGTAGAAAGAGTTATGAAAGTTATTTATCTCGGAGGGCGTGAAATGATCCCATTGCGTGAGGACACGCCAATACCTTAGTTTGGGGGGGATTTGGTGTGTGCTTATTCACACACTTTTTCCTATCCATTTTAAGACCAAAACAGACACAAACTAACCATAAATGCCAAAGATATTGTGTTTTTGTGTTTGTGATCGTGCAGGAACGGATAATTCAGAAATTGGCACAAATCAGGCTAAAAAGGACAAAAACGAGCACGAGTTTGGAAATCATATCAAAAGCCAAAGCCGGGGAAGCAAATTATCATTTTTGAGCTCAGAATGTCAAAACACACCTTGGAGAATCACCAAATGCCAAAAATAGCCCTTGGAGCAAAAGTTTACAAAACTGGCAAGAATGGTCGCTCAAGTTTGAAATTTGATAGAAATGGCCCCTGAGCATTGGATTTTGGAAGAAAAAGTCAACATTGGTCCTTGGAGTTCACAAATTGCCAAGTTTAGTCCCTGGGTGAAAGATTTGAAAAAATTACACATTTAGTCCCTCAAGTTTCAGATTTGGCAAAAATGGTCCCTGGAATTTTTAACATGGAAAAAATCAAAAGAGGTCCTTGTATTATTCAACCTTGGAAAGTTTTACCCTTACAAGTACTTTGGAAAAGTGCCATGTTCAGCCCCTCAATTTTTAGGAAATACAAAATTGGTCCTTGTTAATTCGACAAACCAAACAGACCCTTTTTATTAATAAAGCCAAAATCCAAATCCAATCCAAACATGCACCTGATCCAGTCCACCAACACCTTCGCCCAACACTAACCAAGCCCACTTCCCTTTTAATATAAACGCAAGGTTAAACTGCTTTGACCCTGCTCCTTCCCTCCCACCTCCTTCCCACTTGCAACAAACATCACCTCACCACTCCCACCATCTCCATCACATCCAACCGCCCACACCACTATCCCACACCCTTAACCTCAGCATTTAATGCCACCCCCTGCATAATAAAATAGACAAATTCGAATTTCCATTTTGGCGCCAAAACACGTGGATGGTCTAGATTGCATTTTAGTGATCCAATGGTGATGGGAAATGATCAGAGGATTGCCAAGAACCCTAATTTAAGCTTATAAAAGGAAAGATAAGACAGAAGAAGGAGTAGTAGCTTAATTAGTTAAAAATAGTGTCGATTAGCTTAATTTGTAATCTCCTTTTGTAATTTTCAGTTTAAAACTCTGTACTGAGCATTTTTATGATAATCTAAGTCTATTTCAAGTTCCAATTTCAGTTTGATTTTACAATCTCAGTTTATGCACTTTTCAAATTTCAAAAATCTCATATAGTGTAATTAGTGTTGATACATGTTATTCTGGACTTCATAGCTCATGTAAGCTCCCTATATAGCTTCTAAAAGCTATTACATACGTTAAAAACTAGTTTAGTTCATAAAAACCAAAATACAAAAAAATCAGATAAATCAAAGAAAAATTAAAATTTTGCAGGTTGAAGTGATGATGGCTGGAGCATGGTTTGTTTTAGATGGCCATGGGTTAGGACTCCATGGGGAGTGTTAGGAATTGGTAATTGGTCTATGATTCATTTGGAATTGGCAGGAGTGCACATTGTGAGCTTCTTGTACCATTTTTCACTTTTTACTACTTAACTGCTTAATCTAGCTTATCTCTGTGTTTTATATGCTTATTTAGTGTAACTTATTCATATCATCGCTTAAAATCAGTTGGTAGTTTAGTGGAACTCATTTTGCTTAAAAATCTCATTTCCACTGATAGATTAGCACAAGTTGCATTCTTGGGGAATTCCACTTGTGATCCTTGTTTCTGTGTTCCTTTAAGCTTATTGGGTCATAATAAGTGGTTTAGAAGCAGTCTCAGAGTCCTAGACATCCATTTTGTTAAGATTGTTTTAAGCTTGACTAGGATGAACAATAACAAAGAACAATAGAATGCACAGCGGAATAATAAGAACAATCTTTGTTATTGCCTAACAAGGTTTCATCATCATCTTTATACAATGACTACTACAAGCCCCAATTTTACCTGATCAATGGTAAGACGGTTACATCAACAGGATCAAACTAATGATCTTGGGGCTAAAACAAACTCTAGGCGTCTAACACAAAGACCACGCCTAGGTTTATACACACACACACACCTTTCCTGGACTTTACATCTCTTACATACCTAATATCAATTACCTGTATCTCTTTATATAATAGAGATACTAGGGTTATAAAATACTACAAAGGACTAATAAGTAAAATCTTCTTTAGCAAGCAAGTCCCTTGTCTTTTGCATTCTTCACTTTGTCATAATAAGTCCTTCATCTTTCATATTTTGTCAATATCAACTCAAGTATAAATCCCAACAATCTTCCCCTAGTTGATATGACAAAACGAATAAGCACAAACTTCCCCTGAAGCTAGTATATATGAAAGATAAACGAACTTTCCCTTAAACCATGCTATATCAGCAAGGCTCTTCAAGTTGCAGCTTCTATGTATATGTTCTTCCCCTTTTTTGTCATCATCAAATAGGGAACAAATGTAAGCAACCTTGATCTTCACAACCACGAATCAATATTATACGACCAATCCATCTTTCCAATCTTTCAAAGTCACCCACCATTAAGTTTTCCGCATCTATAAATGTACTTGAAACAGTAGAAATCAAAACCAATAGTAGTAATAACAACCAGCAGTTGAAAAACCTTGATCTTCATAATCACCAACCAGTACCATACATCCAATTTAGTCCTTTAATGTCTTGAATTACCCATCATTAGGAACACCAAAACGCTTACTTATTAAATGAACTCAAGAGATAAAAATCCCAAATCTTCAGTAAGAATACCAACGAATAATCATGAAAACCTTCACCTTGATGTAGCACATAAATGGTTAAACATTTAAACATTAAGCTTCACCTAAAACCAATATGTTTACCATTTGTTGAATCTTCAATTCTGTAGGCTCTATGTAATGATTACTGATGAAGAAAACTAAGTATTACCAACTTGATGCTGAAGTAGAACAACTCAAACTTGTATCTTATATCTTGTACTAAAACTGACTTCGAACATATACTTAACGTATAGGGAGATCGCAATCTCTTGACAAAAATCACTGAGCACAATAATGTAACTCCTTCAAGTGTTTGTCAATTCGTAGTCACTTGAACGCACGAACAAGTTACCTCATGGTGAAAAGGTATGATAAAACACAAACCTGTGAACTTCCACTTCAACTTCAAATAGGTGATAAAAACTTTTCTTCGTAATCAATTAAACAATAAGAACGAGCCATAAAAAACCTTTAAGAACAAATAATGCCAAAAATCATTTGTGTGTGTATTGGAACCACCTATTCCAAATCAAATATACATGCTTCCCCTCACTTCGTGTATCTCATGGTCACCAAATAAAACCAAAAAACCAACTTTAGTACTAACTCATTCCGCGAGCAATATAAAGTTTGAATAACAATACGAAAACCAGTAAACATGTCTCCTTTGGCACCATCATACCACAAAACTTGCAAAATTAAATAATTTACCTCTTATTCAATTCAGTATGAGATTGACATTGATTTATCAATCAAAAAAGCGAATCTTCATTATAGCCAACCCCACATACACCCTATCCTCGTGAATCACAATTTAATAACCAGTTATATCATTCAAAGATGCTCTTATTCGTGTTTTGTCCAGACCAGTACGAAAATTCAAGTGAGCAGTACGATGTTAAACCGGCCGTATAAACTCTAAAGATAGAAGTGGGAACCTTTTAGGCAGCAGTGGAAAGTTGAAACGCAGCAGAGGTAACTATCAAGACATCAGTGGAAACGAATAAACTAACAGTGGTAAAATAGAACGAGCAGTGGTAACTTTTTAGGCAACAGTGGAAACTCGTTATCAGTAGCAATAGACCACGACGAACCGAGGAATGAATCAAGAACAGTATAGCAGCTGCCAGGTAACCTCAGTTAACATAAAAAGTATCCATACTCTCATGCAAAGTAGAGTTACATCCTTACTCCCATTCAAACGATCAGATCAGTATCTTTACTCCATTAGCATGCATTGCATCAGTAAGTAGCACCAACTAATCCATGCATAGGTCTACTCCAAACAGTATTTGTAAAAGTGACTATACCATCAGTAACCCTAATCAATAGCGCAACCTTATTTACCAGCAGCATTAGTCAAACCAAAAATATAGTTACTCTCAATAGTAGTAACCTTATTATAGCTCTAGTAACCTCAGTCCCTTACGCAGTAGAATGACTTGTATCACTTGTGCACCAGTATTAACCGAACAGCAGCAGAGTTACTTTCATGAATAGGTCTACTCTCATTATACGAATAGGGTTTCATTGAAGTAAAATATATTGATTGTGAGCAGCATTTTCTTGTAGGTATGAAATATAACGCAAGCAGCGACAAGAACCAATAAGTGACCAACTAAAACAATCATATACCACCGACCCATGATTGAGGTTATAGACCATATGCAAAGATTAACAACCCTTGTGAATATACTAATTTAATAGTGCACCGTCCCATGACCACAATTAAATATATGATCTAACAATCAATCAGGAAATAGAATAAAACCATGCAGTAGATGACAACTCTCCTTTAATATTCAGTTAGTATGAGGTAATTTTAATGCTTAGGGTTTTTGCCTTCATTGTTTTCTATAATAATAATGAATATCAGAAAACCCTAAAAGAACATTGACAATACCTCCTCCAAAGCTGCTTTCTTTTTGAATTATAGACACCAAAAACCGTATAACCAACTTCTATTAATGATTTAAACCAGATTCAAGAAGTTTGGTATCATAAAAACCCTAAAAATTCGAAATAATATACCTCTTTTAGCAGCAGTTTTCGAGAATTTTTATCTTTTTACTGAGATCTTAGATCGAAGATCCCTCCGGTAAAACTCTTCCTTGATATATTGAGAACCTCCAGTAAACATTTCAGCCCGATCCAACTGTTAACGAAGGAGAAATCGCTGTTTGAAAACTGTCCTGCAGAAAGTGATGAAAAATAGTACCAGATTTGAATTTTTATTCTTTTTACCGAAAAACCTTGTAGATCCTAGATCACGAGCCCCCCGATCTCTGATGCCACTTGTTAAGAATGTTTAAAGCTTGACTAGGATGAAAAATAACAAAGAACAATAGAATGTACAACGGAATAATAAGAACAATCTTTGTTATTACCTAACAAGGTTTCATCATCATCTTTATACAATGACTACTACAAGCCCCAATTTTACCTAATCAATGGTAAGACGGTTACATCAACAGGATCAAACTAATGATCTTGGGGCTAAAACAAACTCTAGGCGTCTAACACAAAGACCACGGCTAGGTTTACACACATACCTTTCCTGGACTTTACATCTCTTACATACCTAATATCAATTCCCTGTATCTCTTTATATAATAGAGATACTAGGGTTACAAAATACTACAAAAGACTAATAAGTAAAATCTTTTTAGCAAGCAAGTCCTTTGTCTTTTGCATTCTTCACTTTGTCATCATAAGTCCTTCATCTTTCATATTTTGTCAATATCAACTCAAGTATAAATCCCAACACATTTGTCCTAAAAACCAAAAATCAAAAATAAACTCATGTTGTTTGGGATTGCTTGATTCTCTGTGTTTAGGGTGGTATTTATTGTTGCTTTTGGTTCTCATAAGTCACATTAGGTTCTAATTGCTTAGAACAACCATAAAATCCAGCTCCCATTCAGTAAAAAGTCAAAATACTATTTAATCTCATCATATTAATTAACTGTTAGGATTTCTAGATCAAAACCTCATCAAATCTGTTCATGAGTAGTTAGCATGGTCTAATTTAGTTTCATTGTAACCTATAACATCATTTTTATTCACTAGGATTAGATTAAAGTTCATTCAGGTCAACTTTGTAGTTTAACTTAAAAAGTCAAATTTCGAAGTACTGTTAGAAAACCAAAAATTCAAGGATTTTTCATGATTTTTGTGTTCATTTTCAAGACCTGCGCTTTTCTCAAGTTAAAATCTACCAGCTAAATTTTCAAAATCCACCATTGGATTATTTTTAAGATTTTTTATGTGGATTCTGCAAGTGCTTATTTAGACTAGCAGGGTAAACACCCTCCCCTGCACCAGGGTTTCACCCATTTTTCATTAGCCTCTCCTAGGCTTATTTGTAGGCCCCAGCCCTCAACTCTTGGCTTTTTAGGAAGCTCTTCAGCTTATCTTTTTAGGTTTTGGTTCATTTTGGATCTCAGTTTTAAATTGCATAGCTTATTTGTGTCTTTCAGTCCGCCTTATTACACCTTGAGTACTAAGTAGGCAGCATAGATCACCAAAGTTGAATTGTGTATATCTTGCTTAATAGTGGACCACACTTAGTGATCCCTGGCTTTTTGGAAAGCCCATAAGCTCATCTTTAAGGTTCAGGGCTTATTTGCTTCTTTCTAGCTTATTTGATAGGGCTGCATATAGCTTTTAGTTTGTCCCATTCCTTGAGCTATACTGAGTCACTCAGTATTGAGCCCAAGTTCATAGACCTACCAAATGCTTATTTGGAAGCCAAAAGCTCAGCTTATTGGCTTATTTCAAAGGCCCCCAGTCCACCTTGAAGGTTCAAGCCTTATTTTGTACTGCTGACCCCCCTAGTGGACCCCACATAGGACTGAAAGTCATTGATTTTGGCCTGCTTGGCCTGTGGTTTATGCTTAAGTGCTTATTTGTGTCTCTGGCTTATTCCTTGTGCTTATTCAGTACATTTTAGCTTAATTGTGTGTCACTCAGTAGATTGTAGCTTATTTACTTCATTGTAGCTTATTTACAGCTTATTGCACCAAAAATCCAAATTTTCAAGCTTCTTAGACCTTCTGTCTTAATTTTGGGATTGCACAGTGCTTATTTTTAAGCTCCAAAAAAGTTTTCTTTGTAAAAGTTTCCTATTTCTAGTAGTTAAATAGATTTTTAAAAGAAAATTTAGAAAAAGCCAAACACAAAAATAGTGATAGCTTCTATTTAAGTCATTTGGCTTATTGCTCAGCTTTTTCAAAACGCAATTTTCATTTTTATAATTTTCCTAAGTTTCTAATATATTAAAGTAGTTTAAGAAAAAATTTCATAATTTTATGAGTTAATTTAGTATTTATAATAATTAAATTAAGTTTAATTAGTTTTAATTAAAATAACCAAAAATTAATTTTCCTTCTGCTTATTTATAAGCAATTGATACGTGGGAATTGCGCCCTCGCAACAGGTTTTACCTCTCAAGGGATATTGAGAAGCTTACAACCCCCACCAGGCAGTGTACCTGATCGTTGTAGTATAGTATAGTGACAAGTACCGGAGGATTGATCGTTCAACTCAGGAATAGTGCCGCTAGGATTAGAAAGCCTATCAAACTAGGTCTAGAGGTGCGGGATGATTCTTTTTGTACTTTTATATTTTATGGAAAGCAAGTAAAATCTCGGGTTTTTAAGGAGTGGGCGGTATTAGGTGCTAGCCAACTAACCCAATTAACTAAAGATGCAATCAAAATAAAATAAAATAAATGAAAATAAAACTAATAAACTAATGTGGTGGAAACAATAATGAGAAAAGTTGTGTTTACTTAGATTTCATTACTCCCTAGACATCATTTACCAGTTGATTAGCTTGTTACAATTGCATGGATGACGGGTTATATTCCTTAATACTAGTCGTAGGGCCGTGTACAATATTCCCTAACTCTAAAAGATCCTACTTCACTCCTATGTCGAGCCGATTCAAAGCTCCTAACAAGGGATCATTAGAATTCACTTTTGCATTAAATACAACAAAAAATCGTAGTACACCTCCGATCATGTTTCTTAAGACGTTCAAGCAAGTTACCAATGGAAGTCTACCAGTTTTCTTAAGCCTAACATTGAATACAATCATCCGTAACAATTATAAACAAACAACCAACCAATAATCAACACCTAGGTTTCACTACATCTAAGCAAACACAATAAAAGCCTAGCCTAACATGTTAAAAGAAAGAAAAGCATAAGATAGAATCAAACAACACATAGACATATTGAATGATTATTGGAGAACTTATCTTTATTAAAACATGGAAGAAATAAGGGTTTGAAACCCCTTCAATATGCAGGAAATTCGACCTAGGGTTTGTGTGAAGTATTCCACAACTTGTTCCACACTTTACAATGAAAAATTAGAAAAATATATATAGACTAAGCATCCTGACAGCGTCATGTATTAGCCTCTGACACCGTCAACTCGCCGCCAAGTTGAAATTCATATTGCCTAGATCCACTTCTGACACCGTCATGTAGAAATAAGCTCTGGGCCGTCACTTGTATTTGGACCCTGACGGCCTTGGTGACGCCGTCAGGCCATTAACAAAGAAAATGTTCTGGGCCGTCACATTATAAGTTCCACATCCACCTCTTTTGTCTCTCTTGACGCCGTCATGTGTAATGTCTTGACGTCGTCATGTACTGTTCCCAACAAGGAATTTGAGACTTTGCTGTTTTCTTCACTTTTATGCTCCAAAAACATCCAAAACGCTTCCTTTTCCAGATTTCTCTCCAAAAGTACCTAAAATGACAAAAGGAACGATTTAGGGCAATAATTGATCAAATAATCTCGAATTCGGGCTTAAATGACCCCTTAAAAGCGGTACACTTTTCGCCTCATCAAATACCCTTACACTTGAGATTTTCTTGTCCTCAAGCAAATGCGCTTTTATTCTAATCAAAATACAAGTTAGGGGTCATTTAACACTAATATAAAAGTAATTACACCAAATAATCATTCCACTAAAAACCAAAGACAAGCACGGAGGTCATACACTAGCACCTCACAAATAGTGTTTAGATACTCACATCTCTCGGGTGTAATAAAGTATATATCACATTATGGAAATGGAAAACATCTCTCACTACCTGTCACACCAAATAGATTACCATAGGCTTGGGAAAGGATCAAACCTCCACCACTTGGCGTAAGCACCTAGGATAAACTATCAAAGAGGTCTTTTAAAGGGTTATAACGTTAGGTGTAAGGATATGGAAAACACGATTTTGTTGGATAAAGGCAATATTTACTAGTGGCGAGTTAATCATCTTGGTTAATTACATGTACAATATGGCGTTGCTAAGCCAAGACTAGACTCGACTTAAGCTAATGAATCAAAAATAACAAAAACATAAAGCAAACATAGAATGAAGCGGAATGGTAGTCCGTATGTTTTTTCTCTTTTATTATTATTATTTTTTTTTTTTTGCATACACTTTTACCCTACCATCCAAAATAATACATCATAGGGAATGTACATTCCCCTTACACGTGAATTTTTACATACTTTACAATAAACTATTCTAATGACTCGAATCAAGATAATCAAAACACTTGGAGTACTTTTTAATATTGATGCACATATGGGGGTAATAATTTAATGTTCTTCCCCATTACTCCATAACACTAGAACTTTACACATGAGTCCCAATCATCCTAAAATAATATGTACAAGATATGACTCGACTTAGCAACCATGTAAGTAATTAGATAATTAACTAAGGGTTTAAACAAATAACAATAATGCACTAAAAATGAATGCATACATGGAAGGCTAAGGCGATTTGGCTGCACATTTGGGTGGGTTGTAACAAATTCTTCCTTTAAGTAAAATGCTAAAAGTTAGAAACGAAAAGATAGGCTCGGAGGGGTGTACTAGGGGTATCGTGTACTAAAAATGAGTACAACGCAACGGTGTGGGAAAAATTAATTGACTTTGTTAGTCAAGTAATATGACTTAAATGGTCAAGTAATTATGATACGGGTTTAAACGCAAGGGTGATCCTAATGCCTCTTATCACGTAGTAAATCCTACTACACGAATGTAGTCTCACTAGCGGTCTCGGGATGCATCACTAACGCAAGTTCTAGAATTAAATGCTACAGGCACACTTATAAGCACTAATAATGAATGTTTTTCCTATCAAATCTAAAGGCGAACCTCACATATTTGGGTGGAAATTTTTTTTGAATGGTACGGTTTTTTGCTAGTCATACAACTCCTATCCATGAGACGCTTGTTAAGGCTAAAGTTTCACTCCTAAATGTTGTAAAAAAAATTAAATTTGGCGCTAAAATTACACTAACAAGTATTTCTCTTAGTGTTAGGATCGAATTTTATTTATAAAAAGTGTCGGTCATTAATATTATGTAATAGGTTGCTTTAGAATATCATTATGATGAAGTTTATGTTTAGTATTCATGTTTTGTAAAAGTCTAAGGGCTATTAGTATAATAAAGTATAAGATAAGAGATGCCCTAGACTACAAGTATAAATACTCTTGTAATACCTTATTTTGAGGTTGGTGCTCTTAGTAATAACATAGTTCTTCATTTCACACACAAGGAGTTCCCTCCCACTCTCTCTCTCTACTTACTTTCTCTCTCTAGATTTAGGCATGATTCATAAGTGATTTAGGTTGTTCTACGGTCCTACAAGTAGTATCAATCGCCTAGGGATAATTTTAGGTTGTTTTAGATCGTTTTTTGGGTGAAAAATCGGTTTTTTATGAGTCTCGTTACTGTTCATCACGTCTCTATCGAGTTAGAATCTGTTTTTTAGTGAGTTAGAACATTATTCTATCGAGTTAAGTTGATCTTGCGAGTTACATAGGTTGCTATCGAGTTAGGGTTAATTTTTGGCGAGATAGGAAGTACATTTGGCGAGTTAGCCAATAAATAGTGAGTTAGCTATCACCTTAGCGTTTATCGAGTAAGGTTTTTCATGTTTGCTACTTAGGCGAAACTCTGCCCAATTAAATTTACTTTATCGAGTTACAGGTTCTAGCGAGTTACAAGTTCTAGCGAGTTACAGGTTCTAGCAAGTTACAAGTTCTAGCGAGTTAAGACTTGTCAGCGAGTTTGTGTTCTGCGAGTTAAGATCTTTCTGCGAGTTAAGGATTCCAACGAGTTAGCTTGCGAGTTACAACTTTCTGAGGTTACCTAGTTACAAAACCATCTTATCGAGTTTTTTGGCGGGAAAATTTGAGTAAAATTTATTTTTTACAGGAGACTAAACGTTCAATTTTTACGCGAGATTCAAATTTTGGTATAACGTTGAAAATTTTGACCCGATATTCAAATTTTTAGGCCATAATTCAAATTTTTTCGGTAAAATTTGGCGTAAAAATTTTTAAAACTCAAAATTTTCTAGTAACCTTAGAATTGAATTTCAGAGTGATTTTTAAATTTTGGGCGAGAAAATTTTCAAATTTTATTTTTGGAGGGAAAATACGAAATCACTGAGATCAACCGAGAACGAATTTTCAACTTCACCAAAACATCTAACCTACTACAACAACCTTTTTATCTTTCAAAAGATCCTCAGAACAACGTTTCACTTTGAATTCAAATCATGGCAACTCAACAAGACATTCATGCTGCCGATGCAGAAAATCGACATCCAATGCTTGAAAAAGGCGGATATCTTCCATGGACAAGCCGCATGCTTCGTTACATCAAAACAAAGCATGATGGTAAACTAATGATCAACTCCATTACAAGTGGTCCATTTAAGCCAAGACAGGTTCAAGTTGAAGGCAATCTGAATACAACACCTCCTACTCAACCATTTGTGCGTGAACAAACAGAAGCAGACTACACGGATGAAGACAAGAACAAGATCGCCGCTGATGATATGGTAATGCATTTAATCCAACTTGGATTACCACGCGAGATCTTTGCTGCGGTCGACAGCTGTGAAACTGCTTTTGATATGTGGGAACGAGTTAGAAAGATATGTCATGGAACAGAGATTGGACAACAAGATTGAATCCTACTACACAAGGTTTTGTACTTTAATGAATGAGTTAATCAGAAACAAGCTGACACCATGAACAATTGCAACAAACATCAAATTCATCAATAACCTTCCAGAAGAATGGGGTCGTTATGTTACAATTGTTAATCAAACAAAGGATTTACATAAGGTGAATTATGATCAACTCTATGATTTTCTGATGCAAAACCAAGCTGAGGCTAATGAAGTAAGGAAAGAAAGATTGGCAAAGAATCATGATCCTCTCGCATTAATTGCTACTACACCAACACCGTTTTCAGTGAACACTCAACAACCATCATCACCTTCCACTCACAACTACATGCAACCATCATGCATTCAACAACCAACACCGGTCTACCAACAATAGTTCCACCCACAGCAACAACAACATGTTATTCCACAACAGCAATACCCACAATTCCAAGAACCAGAATTCACTGAAAATGATTAAGCTACTGCAGCCTTGACACAAGCGTTTGTTTTTCTGACAAAGGCATTCCAAGGACGTTATTCTACACCAACTAACAACAACCAAAGGATTTCATTGAACACTCGCAACAAACAGATTGCTCAGCCGAGTATCGATATGAGCAACGGAGGCCAAATGGTTGGAGTTTATGGGAATCATCAGGGATATGCTACTGGATTTAATATGGGTAATCAGAATATGCAGAATGCAGGTCAGTATGCAGGGAATCAGTATGGTCCATATGCAGGGAATCAGATGGGTCAGTTTTTTGGAAATCAGAGGGGTTAGAATGTTGGTAATCAGGCAATGGGTAATCAGAATAGGAATGTTGCAGCTCCAGTTGTTGGGAATCTGGGAAATGTGAATCAGGGTAATCCGGTAAAGTGTTTCAACTGTCAGGATGTAGGTCATATGGCAAGGAACTGTCCTACTAAGCCGAACAAAAGAGACCCAGCGTACTTGCAGAAAGCATTGCTGTTGGCCTAAAAGAATGAGGCAGGGTTTTAGTTGAACACAGAGGAGAATGATTTTATGGCTCTTATGGATGACATGGAAGACAGAGAGGATATCGATGCGAACTGCATATTTATGGCGAATCTTCAGGAAGCTAAGTATAACACGGATTCTGACACACTTCCTGTTTATGACACCAATGCACCATCTGAGGTATCCAACTTTAACATATATCACAATAATAATATATATGATATGTCTCCTTACGAGGAACATCATTCTGAGAAGCTAGCATCTACTTATGATACATACCTAAACACGCCAAGTAGTAGTAATACTCCTTCAGCAACTCCAGTTGTGAATTATAATGGAGGCTTCATTTCACAGCATGCTGAGAATAATGAGGAAACGCGTGCTTTGTTTGAATCATTATTGAATAATTGTCGTATTGAAATTGAGAATGTGAAAAAGATCAATCGCGATGTTAAGGCCGCGAATGTTAAATTGACCGCTAAGCTTGAGAGTAACAAGGAAAACGTTAAAGCTTTTGAATTTCATAACAAAAGATTATCTGAATTAGAAACTGGTTATCAAAATTCCATTTCAAGGGAAAAACTTTTGCTAATCAAGTTTGATACACTTGATGTTAATTCTATCAAGAAGATAAAAGCTTTAAACGAGGAAATTTCTGATTTGCAAAATCAACTCTCTAAACCAAAATCAGCTTATTCCAATCTTGAAAAAGAAAGGGATGAGTTGAAAAAGGAATTTGCAAAGAAAGAAGATAAACTTTTGGAAGAAATTGTAGTGTCAGAACACATGATTGCACATTTAGAAGAATTAGTGGTTAAGTTGGGTCAGTCAAGTCAAACAATAAAAATGATTGTAAGGAATTAGTGAAGTCAGTATTTAGTTACTGCTGAAGATTCTGCTGACAGGTTTCTGCGGAAGCATATACTGGTTTTTGCTGAAGAATAGTTCATGCTGAAGAATAGTGTTACTACGGATATAGTTAATCCGTAGATAGAAGTTAGTTATTTATAGATAAGATATGTAGAATATCTTCTAGAGTATTATGTTTATACGTTTCTTGTAGAAGAATTTAGGGTTTCCACTAGTATATTAGGAACCCAAGGATATTGTATTATGTACGAGTTTCAAAACAATTATTAGTGAATAATATCGATCCATAGAGGATCAAAGTTTAGCATACAAGTTTATATTTATATTCCGCAATAAGTATAAGCTAACAGAGATTGTCTATTTAGTTTGCTAGTGATTACATTAGTAGACTAACGATCTATTGGCTCGAGATCTATCAAGTGTAGATCCTACAAGTGGTATCAGAGCCACAAGATAATCTCTGTAATCTAACTCACACTCAAATACCTTTTCCACTCAGTAACAATGGTTGATGGAGATGCTACTGATGTCACTCTTACAAATACCAACGTCCTCACTCAACAACTCTAACAGGTTGCCTTCTCCAACAGCAACGCCAAGTTTCCCTATCTCAGGAAGGATGAGTATGAGATTTGGGAAGATGCAGAACTGGATCGCCAATGTTGATTTCAACCTATGGAATGTGGTATTAACTGGGTGCAGTCCTAGGAAGCAAGGAAAAGATTCACAGGGTAACATGACTACCTTGCCTCCAACATCTGCTGAAGAGATCCTTGCTGTACAAAGGGAGAACAAAGCAAGAACTATTCTGCTTCAAGCAATTCCTGATGATCACATGGGAGATTTTCATCACCTGACTGATCCCAAAGAACTCTGGATGGCAATCAAAACTAGATTCGGGGGCAATGAAGAATCTAAAAGGATGAGAAAGTCTATGTTGAAGCAAGAATTTCAGGAATTCAGAATTACTGAAGAGGAAGGCATTTACAAAGGCTATGATCGGTTTCAGAAGATTCTAAGTCATTTGAATCAACTTCTAGCCAGACCTGACAATGAGGAGGTTAACTCCAGGTTTCTCAGAGCCTTACCTCCCTCATGATCTCAGGTCAGCATATCTTTGAAAACCAAAGGAGGCTTGGATTATCTCTCATTTGATGACTTGTACAACAAGCTCAGAGCCTTGGAACTTGACATCAAGGGTCACTCCACTTATGCAGCACCTCCTTCACACTCTGCATTCATCAGCACTAATTCAAACTATATGCCACACTCTCCCAGTCCATGTCCTTGCACTACAACATTGTCTTTCACAAATGCTAGTCCAATGAATCATCCAAAGGTTAGCAATGTGATGGAAGATGTACTTCACTCATTTGTTGCTGAAGTTGATCAACA
This sequence comes from Artemisia argyi, assembly GCA_030686995.1. Classification (NCBI taxonomy): domain Eukaryota; kingdom Viridiplantae; phylum Streptophyta; class Magnoliopsida; order Asterales; family Asteraceae; genus Artemisia; species Artemisia argyi. The sequence goes on along the minus strand of CM060680.1, from coordinate 140,907,662 downwards.
ACAACAAATAGCTTATGAGGACTTTGAACAAATTGATGAACTTGCAATGGAAGAGTTGGACTTAAAGTGGCAAATGGCAATGCTGTCTCTTAAAGGTAGAAGATTTGAGCAAAAGGTTGGCAGAAAGCTCCAAGTTAATGGAAGAGATGCAGCTCGTTTTGACAGAAGAAAATTGAAGTGCTATGCATGTGGAGAGATTGGCCATTTTGCAAGAGAATGCAAGACCAAGAAGAGTGAAGATAGTACCAGATATTCTGCTTACAGGAAGAAGGATGTGGAGGCTGGAGAATCAAAGGCTTTGGGCACTGCTGTAGATGCTTGTGTTGACTGGAATGAACATGAATCTGAAGATGCAACAAGCAACTCTCCTCAACAAATCTCCTGCGTGGCTAGCTGTGATGCTGACTTTGCCTTCATCGGAATATCTCCTCAGGTAACTAATTGTGTTTTTGGGTGTGACATTAAATATAATACTCTTAAAGCAGCTTATGATGAGATGGAACCAAAATATAATACTAGCTTTATTGAAGCTCAAGCTTATAAAGAAGCTATGAAAACTTTAGAAAAACAGAAAGTGTGGTTTCAACAAAATCAGTTAGCTTATGAGGAAAAGATAAGAGTATTAAAAAGAGATTTAGAGCTAACTACCAATGAGTTAAAATTTACTGAAAGAGAAAAAGTTAGAATTGAGTCTGAGAAAGAAGTTTTGCAAGATAAGTTGGATAAGGAAGTGTCTAGGCATAAAGAATGGCTAATTTCAGGTGATAAGTTAGCTAGTTTTCTCTATAGTAATCAGTCTGTAACATCTGAGCTTGGTTTAGTTTTTCAGAAGTATGTAGGTGTAGAGGCAAACCATCATTTAGATAAGAAAAGTAAAAATAACTCTACACCTGTAAAATTCTTAAAGGAAGGTGAGATGCATGATGTACCAGGACCAATTAGAGGTGAATTCATGCCTACCTCCAAAACCTCTGACTTTGATGGTTCACACCATCTGTATGGCAAAAAGTCTGATGACTTGCCAAACCTTACTTGTTAAACTAATAAACCTAACTCTCCCACTACCATAGGAACCCCTAAGCCAACATCCCATAATTTGGACCTACCTGAATCACAGACTCAAACTGGCATTAGGATCAATGACTCCCCTGACTCTAGAAGTAACTCTAGTGATGATTCTAATGAATGTGTCTCTTGTTCTTTCAGGGACAAAACCTCAGAGACCTCTAGTTATGCCAGCTGTGATTCTAAGACCATGTCAGACTCACCCAAGTCCTCATCCAAGCCATCTGTCAAGTCATCTTACAAGTCTGTGGACTCTGAAGTTGCTGCTGATGAAGTGATTTCAAAGACAGCCTCTTCTGAAGACTTGTTATTTACTTCTTTTTTAAAAAATACCTTTCAGTCATTACAAAACAATTCTATTTATGGTGGTTGTTTGAATAATTTTGTGTTTAATAAGACATCTTCTAATTTTAATAAATCTTCTAGAAAGAAGAAGTGTTTTGTTTGTGGTAGTAAATTGCATTTGATTAAGGATTGTGATTTTCATGAAAAGAGGATGGGTGTTTCTGCTGCTAATAATAGACCTAGACAAATGTGGACCAATGCTTATACCAAACCCTCTTGTGTTCCACATGCACCACACACCACTAGAAGAAACAACTCTGTTTCTGCAAAAAGGCCTGTTTCTGCTGGTAGATCTGTTTCTGCTGGTAGATATGCTGATAGGAATAGATATATTTCTACACCATTTTCTGGATTTAATCAAACTTATTTTCAAAATGGTTATTGGCCTGCATATTATGACCCAATGTTTTTGGGAAGGGCTAATTGGTATTATGCTGTAAAGTCCTTAGCAAATTGTTCTTGGTAATTTAATAAACCATATGTATACAGGGGTTCCAGGATCAATGGTGGATCTAACTCATCTACATGGCTTCATAATAATGATCTACAAGGCAGACTCAAGTCTTTCATGACTTGAGTCTATCAATGTACTCATGTTCTTGTATAATTTTTGTTGTTGTAGGGACATCCTCTTTTGAATAAAGACTTAGGTATTGTAGATAGTGGTTGTTCAAGAAGCATGTCTGGGAATCAGGAGAAGCTACATAATTTTGTGCCTTTTAATGGAGGCATAGTGAGATTTGGAAGTGGAGTAGGAAGAATAACTGGAAAAGGAACAATTAGAACTCCAAAGGTTAATTTTAAGAATGTCTACTATGTGAAGGAACTACAAGGTTTCAATTTGTTCTCAGTTTCACAAATCTGTGACAAAAAGATCCCTGTGCTTTTCACTGATGAGGACTGTCTCATTCTTTCACCTGACTTCAAAATACCTGATGAAAGTCATGTATTGCTAAAGGTTCCAAGAAATCATAATCTTTACACATTCAATTTGAATGATGTCAAGCCAAAAGGTGATCTAGCATGCTTGGTGGCTAAAGCATCCTTGGATGAATCTACAAAATGGCATAGAAGGATGGCACATGTTAACTTCAAAGTAATCAACAAGCTTGCTAAAGATGGACTAGTTCATGGACTCCCTTCCAAGATATTCACCAATGAACACAACTATGTTACAAAGGAAAGCAACACAAAGCTTCTTATAAGGCTATTACTGCTGTGAGCACAATCTTAGAACCTTTGCAGCTGCTTCATATGGATCTTTTTGGTCTAACATTTATCAGGAGTATTGACCATAAGTACTTCTGTTTGGTGATCACTGATGCTTTTAGTAGATTTAGTTAGACATTCTTTTTAGTGACTAAAGATCAAACTTTTCAGACACTTAAAGAATTTATGGCCCTCATTGAAAACCAACTTAACAAGAAGATCAAAGGTATAAGGTGTGACAATGGGACAGAGTTCAAAAATGCCAATCTTATTGAACTCTGTGGGTTAAAGGGTATAAAGAGGGACTACAGCAATCCCAGGACTCCACAACAGAATGGAGTTGTAGAAAGGAAGAATAGGACCCTGATAGAGGCTGCAAGATCTATGTTTGCTGACTCTAAACTTCCCACTATGTTTTGGACTGAAGCAGTTGGCAGTGCTTGTTATGTGCTTAATAGGGTGTTGATTACTAAACCTCATAATAAGACACCTTATGAGCTTTTGACAGGGAAGGAACCTACCATTGAATACTTGAAACCTTTTGGATGTCAAGTGACTATTTTGAATACAAGTGATCACTTAGGCAAATTTGAAGAAAAAGCTGTTGAAGGGTACATTGTTGGTTACTCAGCTCATAACAAGGCTTACAGGGTATATAATTTGGCTGCAAAGAAAATTGAAGCGACTCATAACCTTAAATTTCTGGAGGGCAATGAAAATACTCAGGGTAAAGGTCATGAATGGTATTTTGACCTTGATTACTTGATAGATCATTTGGGGTATACAAGATTTAAAACTAACCCTTCTACAGGTACACAAGTGTCTCCTACTAACAATGCAGGTACCCTGGAAGATGACTCAGATAGTGATTCAGAATGTGATGAACCCACTATTGTTGTATCTTCTCTCCCTATTCATGTTGCAGGTCCCACTACTAACACAGAAGCCTCCGATGCCAAAACTGCTGATGATGTGGAAAACTCAACCTATGCAGAAGATCTTGCTAGACTCAAAAAGCAAGAGCATGCAGCTGCTGAAGAAGCTAAAAGGCTTGGTCTTGAATTTGCTCAAGACAATGAAGCACTCTTGAAACAAGCTGCTATTGATGTCAACAGGAAATCTATTTCTGCTGATGAATCTGCTGCCAATTCTCCTGAAGGCATTTCTGCAACAACACCTGTTTCCACTGCTACATCAACTAGCTTAGAAGAACCATTTGGCAGATTCCCCAGCCCCTCAGATCTTGGCAACCATGAACAAAGTGCTGGCATTTTTTCAATCAGCTTCTTATGATGAAGACTTTGCTCCAACTTTGACTAATCTTGAAATCTTTGTTGATGTCAATCCTGTTTCCACTAAGAGGATTAACACCATTCATCCTCAAGAGAATATCCTTGGTGATCCAAATGCTATGGTTCTAACCAGAAGTGCTATAAAGCAGACACAGTTTGGTCAATGTGCCTTTTTCACATATGTGTCTAATCAGAAGAGAGACAATCACACAGATCAGAAGCATTGTCTGTTTGCTTGTTTCTTATCACAAGTAGAGCCAACAAGCATTAAACAAGCTTTGAGTGAACCTAGTTGGGTTGAAGCTATGCAGGAAGAGATGCAATAATTCAAGAATCAAGATGTTTCGGTCCTTGTTGATCTACCTGCAGGTAAAATTGCTATTGGAACCAAGTGGATATTAAAGTGCATGAGGGATGCAAGAGGTATAGTGGTTAGAAATAAAGCAAGGTTAGTGGCTCAAGGTTTCAGACAAGAAAAAGGGATTGATTATACTGAAGTTTTTTGCACCTATTGCTAGAGTGGAGGCAATTAGGTTATTTTTGGCCTTTGCCTCATACATGGGATTTGTGGTATATCAGATGGATGTAAAAAGTGCCTTCCTCTATGGCAAGATTGAGGAGGAAGTCTATGTCACTCAAACACAAGGCTTTGAAGACCCACAAAATCCTAAGAAGGTGTACAAGGTTGTCAAGGCACTCTATGGCCTTTATCAAGCACCAAGAGCCTGGTATGCTAGGCTATCTATCTTCCTTTTGGAACATGGATATAGAAGAGGAGCAACTGACAAGACTCTCTTTATCAAGAAAAACTCCAGGGATATCATCCTAGTACAAGTTTATGTAGATGATATTATTTTTGGCTCCACAAAGGAAGCATGGTGCAGGGAATTTGAAGATTTGATGAAAGGTGAATTTCAGATGAGTGCAATGGGGGAACTGACATTTTTCTTGGGGCTACAAGTCAAAGATTTTTATCCATCGGGAGAAATATGTGAAAGATATCTTGAAAAAGTTTGACTTTGAACTTTTGAGGACTGCAACCACTCCCTATGAACCTCCCAAGCTGAAAAATCCAAATGAACAAGATGAAGCTGTTAATGTGCATCTATATAGATCCATGATTGGATCACTCATGTATCTCACAGCTTCAAGGCCTGACATCACTTTTGCTGTCAGTGCTTGCTCAAGACATCAAGTCACTCCATTGACTTCCCACCTAAATGTTGTGAAAAAGATTTTCAAGTATCTCAAAGGCCAACCCAAGTTAGGTCCTTGGTATCCAAGGGATTCACCATTTGTGCTGGAAGCATCTAGTGATAGTGACTATGCTGGGGCTAATTTGGACAGGAAATCCACAACAGGAGGTTGTCAATTTCTTGGTAGAAGACTCATTTCTTGGCAGTGCAAGAAACAAACCATTGTGGCTACCTCTTCTACTGAAGCAGAATATGTTGCTGCTACTAACTGTTGTGGTCAGGTACTCTGGATTCAGAATCAAATGCTGGATTATGGGTTCAACTTTATGAACACTAAAATCTATATTGATAATCAAAGTACCATTTCCATTGTTAAAAATCCAGTTTTTCATCAAAGAACTAAACATATTGAAATTAGGCACCATTTTATACGAGATGCAAATGAAAAACATTTAATACAGGTGCTTAATATTCATACTGATGATAATGTAGCTGATTTATTAACAAAAGCTTTTGATGGACCTAGGTTTAACCACCTAGTTGTCCACATTGGGATGGTTAACCCTTGAATGCTATGTTTGAGGGGAGGCATAAGCCTCAGGGGAGGCATATACCTTTGAGGAGGATTGTTATTTATGTTGTATACTTTGTATATTATTGATTATTGCTAACACTAATCTACTAATGCTTCTGTAAGATTTGTTTGTTTTGTTTGTTTCTCTGTGTCTATTTTGCAGAATGTCCTTATGTGAAGTTGCTGATCTTTATGTGTTTTTCACCAAGAGCTGTTTTCTAAAGGAATGTGATCATGTTTGCTGAGCATTGTTTCTACTGAAGAGTCATTCATACTGAAATACATTGCTTCTACTGAAGTAATACACAAGAATTGACATATAAGGAAAGATATTCATTCATTCAAGAAACAATTTATAGCTTACAATCAACTTCAAAGTGGAATACAAAGATCATTCCTATACTAAGTCTACCAAACTAATACTAAGCTTCTATCATCTATTAAAAAAGGGCTGGTGGATATGCATGACCAGTATGATGAAGAAGCTGAAGGTGAAAATGGAAAGAGAAGAATGATGATGATGACGACGACGAAGATGCTCAAGAACCGAGTTTTATATCTTTAGTTCAAGGCAAGAAGATGCTCAAGAACCTAGTTTTACATCTTTAGTCCTTGGCAACATCCCATCATCAACTACTCCATTTTCCCTTTCCCCTTACCCACCACCTCTGCCTTCTTGCCCTTTCCCCTGTGTCCATGGTATAAAGCACCAGATCCTGGAGCAGGAAGACCCAACACCACACCCCGTGATGTTGGAAGAGATGGATTCCTCTTCCTTGGCCTTGGTTGGGATCTCTCTGGTGTGGAAGGAGGAAAGAATGATTGATCTTCGTCTTCATCCTCTGAAGAATCTTCATCAGTAGTAAACATGAAGGGAGAGACATATTGTCTCTTAGCAGGAATGGGGGCATTGCTTGGTTCACCACTCTCCAATGCATTCCATCGTCTCTCCAACTCTCTAGCATAATCTAAATCATCTAATTCCGAAGGATAGGGTGGAAGATCCTCTGATGATGAAGAGGAGGAAGAAGAGGAGGTTGGATCAATGATTTCAGGTTTGGAAGACATTATTTGGAGAAGAATTGGGGTTAATTGTGGAATTAGGGTTTTGATATGATTTGGGGGTAATTGATATCTGAAAAGTGTGATTTGGGGGTTATTAAATTGACGAAGTCAAGGCTTTATGATAATTAATGCGAGTTGGGTGGCATAGTAAAAATCAAGATATTCACTAACGATATTTTTACTCTTGATTGGTTTCTACTGATTGACCATCCATCAGCAGATAGACTTTCGTTTCTGCTGAAGGGTAATTTTGAAATTGAATGGAACCACTTTCCACGTCAGATATGGTCAATGATTTGTTCTGATAACTTTGACCATGATTGGGAACTTCCTTTTATAACCTACTTTGCATATCTTTGCCAAAACTAAATTATTCCCCCATCTCTCAATTAAAACCCATCACTCATTTGCATAATTCATAACCGTCTCTCACAAATCATACAAATGGCACAACTTCAATTCAAGAAAGATCATAACAAGTTTGCTGTTCTGAAAAAGGTTAAAGGACAGGAACTGTTTGATTCAATGGTGGAGTTTCTACAGCGTTCAAAGATTCATTATGCTTTAACACATTCTCCAAATGTGATATATGAATCTATGGTGAAGCAATTTTGGGCATCTGCTAGGAAAAGATCTGACACAGAGATCGTGGCTGATATTGATGGAAATGAGTATGTGGTGACTGAATGTTTGTTAAGGACAAAGCTTCAGTTGGATGATGAGAATGGTTTTTTTCACTCCAACACTGAAGAGATACTTGCTGGATTGAGGGAAGCTGGTTATCAAAGCACTAACACAACTAAGTGGCTTAAGAATCAGTTCTGTCCCAAGTGGAGGTATTTGGTGCATTTGCTGCTCCAATGTATTAACAACAAGTCTGGTGGCTGGGATCAGTTCTCTACCCAATTAGGTTGTGGTATTGTCTGTCTTTCTAAAGGATTAACTTATAATTTCTCAAAGTTTATTTTTAACAATATGCTAGAAAATGTTGAGAAGCAAACACATAAGTTTTTAATGTACCCTAGGTTTCTACAAATAATTTTAGACATAACCACTGAAGACAAAATTCATGTGCCTATTAAGAGTCTTGGTTCAAAGTTATTTGCCTCTATGCAAACTAACTATGATGGGGTACATCGCCCTCTATTAGCTGCTATGTTGCCACATGGCAATGATGATGTTGATGAGGGTGATGCTACTGGTGATATGCCCTCTCAACCTGCTGCTGATGATGGTAATCCATCATCTTCTGGTGTTGCTGCTGATGGTAATCCTTCAGTGGTAAATGAGGGAGGGCCATCTACAACTACTGAACCATTGCCTGTTTCTTTTGACCAGCCTCCACCTTCCCCTTTACCTCTGTCACCTAGTCCTGTTCCATCACCATCTCATGTTGCTCCTAATGAGCTTACTCCTGAGGTTGAAGAGACAATTCAGTCTCTTGGTACATAGGTACCCACACCTCTTGAGCCTGAGATTACTAGACTACCCACACCTAGTCCTGTGAGAGAGCCATATGCTGAAGGCTCTCCCAATGTTGTACATATGTCTGTTTCTCTTGCTAGGTTCAATGAAGCTCCTTTTACCACTAAGCAATCTGCTGGTGGAGCAGAGGACCCTGTTACTCTCACTTCTGTACATGATTTGCTTTGCAGGTATATTAGAAAGACTGATGATCTTCAAAAGGAGCTTGCTGATACCAAGTCTACTCTTGGTGGTGAGATTGAAATGCTGAAAAGCAGGGTTCAGGATTTGGAGGCACAACTTGATTAGTAGAAGAGAAGAAAGGTTGTGACAGATGCTGCTGAAGTGCCTAAGGAGGGTACTTTGGATTCCCTTGAGATTTTGGCTGAAGTTGCTAGACAAACTCATGCTTCTTCTCCCAAAGTTACTGAAGTTTCACAACCCAAGCAAACAATTAATTTCAGCAGAAGAAGTAGAAGACAATATTTGGCAAAGAAAGCTGTTGAATCTTCTAAAGTGTCTAGTGGTGATGAGATTCTTATGACAGATGTTGATGCTAATCTTCAGGGGAATGAATCAACAAGTGATGTTCCTGCTGAAAAGACTACTGCTGGTACTTCTCAATCAACAGATACATTCTTTGTTGCTGGGAAGGAATATGTGGTATCATCTGACAAGACAACATCAGCTGATCCAATGCCAAAGGAAGTTCCTGCTGATGAATCAGCAAATTTACATGTTGATTGTCCTGATGGTTCTCCAGCACAAGATACTACTACTCAGCCTTCAGTTCCTCCTGAAGCTACTTCCACTCAGAAAGATAAAGGAAAATCTGTTATGGTAGCTCCAGCAATTCCTTCTAGAGAGAAAACTAAGCAGGAACTAGCTAATGAGAAGCTTAGTGAACTACTTGCAGCACAATTGCAAGCTAAAGAGGAAGCTAAAGAGGAGGCTGCAAAGACTAAGAGGGATTTAGATATGAAGGCATCTGAGGACCTTGCTAGGAAAATACAAGCTGATTTGGATCAAATAGGTCCTCCACTTACTCATTCACTACCTGCTGAAAGACAAAAGGAGTTAGATGAAATTGCTAAGAGTTTATCTGCTGAACAATGGGAACATTTGGCTTCTCAAGTCTCTGCTAAGCCTGATTTGGAAAAATCTGTACTTGGAGTTGATTATCATGAGACTGATTTTGCTAAAAGGATGGTTGAAAGAGCTAAGTTACAGAGGCAAGCTGAGGAAGAGAGAAAAGCTAAAGAGCTAAGGGACAGACCATGGACAAAAGGAGAGATTAGAAAGTATATGAGGAATTTTGTCAAGAATCAAGGGTGTTCTATGTTTGGATCAGTATGGACTCAAAAGAAAGTTTGGGGATTTTCAGACACTCAGCTCACTTCCTACTATGACAAGATCATCTCTAATCTTCATTCTTCAGGTATTAATGTTCCAGATGTCTTAGAGAAGCGTGGCAGGCTTATTGGTAAACCTGTTGCAAAGAGGATAAGGCTTGATGATTCTGCTGAACAGCCCAAAGAATCCAATGAGTCTTCATTTGGTGCTCAGGAGCATATTCATTCTCCTTCAGTGTTAACTCAGGTTGATGACTCTAATGATGTTGTTCCTTCACCATCTACTGATATTGCTGCTGATGCAGCTGCGGAGCCTTCTGAACCTTCAGATGTTGGTAGATCTTCTTCTACTACTATTGATGCTTCATCAGCTGTTCCTGTAGCTCCAGAGTCTGTTTCCACTAAAGCTCCTACCACTGAACCTATTCCTATTGAAGATCAAAAGGATGTTTCTCTTGATGCTTCAACAGATGTTCCTAAAGATTTAGAATCTATTCCTCCTGAAGATTCAAAGAGTGTATCTCCTGATGCTTCAGAACCAGTTCCCACTGATGAGACCTCTGATGATCCTCCACTTGTTACTCCTTCTACCCCTGGTACTAGGAAGAAGACTGTTGCTAAGAAGAGAAAGGCTTCTAAGGGTGAATCACCCAAGGATAGTACTTTCATTGACTTTGATTCTGATGATGATAATCCTGTTGTTTGGAAGAGAGTAGTTAAATGGGAACTTATTGACTCTCCAACTGGTCAAGGACAAGTCAATGTACTTCACAGACAAGATGGTTCCACCAAAGAATTTACTTTTCTGAGTCAGATTTTACATATGGTGGATAGGCAAGACATTCTTTCCTTATATGGATGGGTTGTAACTCATTATAAGTCTCATCAACCTGAAGGGATTGGTATGTTTTTTCTGGGAGACTTACAGGTGCTCTGTGATTCTCATCTTTTTACTGGTACTGGATTTCATGTGTGGAAAGGTCAGAAGAATTGGGTAGTTGATACTTGGAAATACTTTCCTCTGCCTGATGTTCATATGATCATCACTACCACTGGCAAAACCTTGTATGGTTGGGCAGATGTGATATATCCAATCACCATAGGTGTTATGAACCAATTGCTGGAAGTGAAACTCACTGTTCCTCTGGATATGATTGGGAATGATATGCATATGGCTGAACAGTTGATTAGGGCTATCAAGAGGAGTATTTTGGTTAAGATGGAACTGAAAACTAAGCATGGTGTTCATATTGAAACTTATCTGGAATGATTGGTTATTGGTATGGTATCTTGTTGTATATTTCTTTATTTTCTTTATTCTTTTCTTGATTAAAAAAAAAAAAAAAAAAAAAAAAAAAAAAAAAAAAGAAAAAAAACACCAACAGATTTGTATAGTTTTGTGTATGTTGTTTGCAGGATTTGGTAAAGACAAGTCAAATCTATTGATAGTTGTAATAGTTTGTTAAAAACTATTGGGTACTCAACTCACCTATGCTTAACAGCTGAGAGTTGGATGGTTGTCAATTGACCATAGATTTTTCCTTTCTGGATTCCCAATAATTGGCTAGCCCACAAGAGTATGGATTGTGGTAAAGGCAGTGGCAAACAATATTTGGTATTCAATTGACCAAGATGATTTTTCATCCAATAATTGACTAGTCCTGAGCAAACGGCTACAGGTAAAGACATCTCAAATCCGTTTATAGCTGATGATTTGCTAAAAATCATATGGTCATCAGTGTACCATAGTTTATGAACTGAAACATTTGGCTACTCCAGTAGTAATGGCTATTGGTAAAGAGACATCAAATCCATTATTTTCAATGATTCACCTCTCACAGGAGTTAACACACCTGGATGTGATGAGAATAGTATGAAACTAATATGTTTTGATGTACATTTGGTCATTTGTTGCTGCAAAGAATGGTGCTTTTTAACTTGTTGCTGATCATTGAGGTCCTGCTGATCAAGATTCTTTGCTGCTGAAGTTCATCCTCAATCCTCTTCTTCTTGCCTTTGAAGATCTATCAAGAATCTTGGAGTTAACCATGTCAACTTCAAGATTAGGGGAGGATTGTAAGGAATTAGTGAAGTCAGTATTTAGATACTGCAGAAGATTCTGCTTACAGGTTTCTGCGGAAGCATATACTGGTTTCTGCTGAAGAATAGTGTTACTACGGATATAGTTAATCCGTAGATAGAAGTTAGTTATTTATAGATAAGATATGTAGAATATCTTCTAGAGTATTATGTTTATACGTTTCTTGCAGAAGAATTTAGGGTTTCCACTAGTATATAAGGAACCCAAGGATATTGTATTATGTACGAGTTTCAAAACAATTATTAGTGAATAATATCGATCCATAGAGGATCAAAGTTTAGCATACAAGTTTATATTTATATTCCGAAATAAGTATAAGCTAACAGAGATTGTCTATTTAGTTTGCTAGTGATTACATTAGTAGACTAACGATCTGTTGGCTCGAGATCTATCAATTGTAGATCCTACAATGATTTCAAATCAAACTAATCCGATTTACCATACAAAACATAAAATGGCTCTTGGTAACAACACCCCTTGTAATCTCAAGAAAGCTCAGGAAGAACAGAATGTTTTGTATAATGGTAATGTGATTTACACCAAACATGATCCTCCCGTCGTTCGGGATTCTGTGCAAACGATGGAACTTGTCGAAGAGAGCATAACTAAAATGAAACAAAAGGATTTGAAACCCATTGATTACAACAAATTGAACAAACTTTCGGGAATTACTTTTGTTCCACGAACAGAACCATCCGTGTTTTCCATAAAACGACCATTCACGAAATTCTTTTCTAAAAAGATAGTTGTTTCCAAATCTCTTTCAAAAATGGAACAAATGACCTCTAACAACACTTTTAATACAAGTGAGGCTAGAGACATTCTTGATGACGTTAAAAAGAGAATTCAAGAACTTCAAAATATTCTTAAATCTAAAACTACTATCAGTATTAACAACTGGCATTTTAGTTTTCATATCGAACAGAAAAAGGTGTTTGAAAACGAAATTACTATCCCACTGAATAACATCAGTGCGAGGGTAATCCATTTTGAAAACGCTTTCTTAAAAGAAACGGCCGACTTTGTCAAGGACCACAAATCCCTGGTAAAACAAGCTAATGAAACTCGTGAAAACATGAATGTTTTGGAAAGGTTAAATGATTCTCTCTTCGAAGCAGTTCTGTCTACTGATATAATGTCTATCATCATACAAACATATTCGGTTCAAGACGATGAAAGACTGAGAGCTGAGACCTCCGAAATTGTTTCCGAATATGAAAATGCTCTTATAAAGCTTGAAAAAGAAAATGTGTCATGTTTTAAACAACTTGATCAAAAAAAGGAAGAATGCAAGTATGACAAACTGTCGTATGAGCGTGCCTTCAAGAACATGTAAGAGCAAAATGATCTTTTGAGGGCTCAGCTTGAAAGTCAAAAGGGGAAGGGTGAGGAAACTAAGTTTGCAAAACCATCGACTTCGGAGAAACCAAATGTTCCAAACACGGTTCAAAAACCAAAAATGTCAATTTCACGGTTTGCTCCAAAAGTCGATGAGAAAAAGGATTTGACAAAACCAGTCACTCCAACACCCTTGCCCAAGAAAAGTGAAAATGAAAAGATTGTTGATAAAGGAAAAGCGGTTGTCGAAACACCAAAAGTGCTAGCACGTGGCCTTTTTAGGATTAGTCCCACTAATGCGTCTGCCTCCACATCTAAGACTTATGAGGGCAAAAAGGATAATTCTAAAGAGTCTAGTGATGCTAAAAAGGACAACAATATAAATCCTAATGCGTGTGCCTCAACTTCTACAGGATTAGACAGCACTTCTAGGAGCAGCAGACTAAAGCCTAGGAGCAATACAAGGAACAATAGAGTCTCGCCTGCCTCTAAGAGTAGGTGCAAGAATAAAGTTGAAGAAGTAGAAGAACACCCTAGAAATTTATCGCTTTATAATAAGAGACATGTTCATCTGAATGTCATGTCGAGAGTACTAGTTCTAATGCATGTAATGACACTGTTTGTTTAATATGCAAGAAATGTTTAATTAATGATGTTCATGATAAATGTGTTTCTAAGAATGTGAATGTTACGCTTGAACATAAGAGCATTTCGAAAAGTCCTAGTGCAAAATCTAGATTTGTTGGAATCCTAATTAAAAGAATTAGGAACACCACTAATAGTCGCACGCCTAGGAACTATCTTAAGCATTGTGTTTGGATTCCAATGGGTAGAGAATTTATACTCAAGGATGGCAAATTAGAAATAGTTCAAGCTAAACAAGTAGCAACTGTCTATGAGTGTGATTTTGATTGTACCCCTAACCCCATGGAACCAAATTCAAAACGGTTTCCAAATACAAACTCTTCTGTTATTAGCGGGTTATCGAAATATGTCTTTGGATCATCGACTCGGGTTGCTCCAAGCACATGACCGGGAATTTAAAGCTACTGATCAATTTCATCTGGAAATTCATGGGAACTATACGCTTTGGTAATGATCACGTAGCAGCTATTCAGGGTTATGGAGATCTTCGGTTTGGGAATTTTTTGATCACTCGAGTTTACTACGTCAAAGGATTGGGACACAACTTGTTTTTAGTTAGGCAGTTTTGTGATGCAGATTTAGAAGTTGCATTCAGGAGAAACACGGTTTTTATTAGGAATTTGGTTGGTGATGATCTCTTAACTGGTAATCGTGGTATAAACTTGTACGCTATCGACATCAACCAAATGGCTTCTACATCACCAATTTGTCTCATGACAAGGGCAACTGAAACAAAGTCCTGGCTGTCGCATAGACGTTTATCCCATCTCAATTTCGACACCATCAACAAGTTAGCCAAAGACAACATCGTCAACGGTCTTCCTAAGTTCAAATACACCAAGGATCATCTATGTCCATCATGCGAACAAGGAAAAAGCAAAAGAGCATCATATAAACCTAAAATCGTACCTAGTTCAGAAGCAAGGTTACATTTGTTGCACATGGACTTATGTGGCCCAATGAGAGTTGAAAGCATTAATGGGAAAAAGTATATTCTTGTTATCGTTGATGATTATTCAAGATATACATGGGTAAAGTTTTTGAGATCAAAAGACGAAGCACCAGGCATCATCATCACCTTTCTGAAGCGTATTCAAGTTCTACTTCAAGCTCCAGTAAGGATTGTAAGAACAGACAATGGCACAGAATTCACAAATCAGGAGTTAAGAACCTATTTTGAAGATGTTGGAATCACTCACCAAACATCAGTTGTTAGAATTCCACAGCAGAATGGGGTAGTTGAAAGAAGAAACCGAACTCTTGTGGAAGCTGCTCGCACAATGCTACTTTATTCTAGTGCACCACTATTCTTATGGGCTGCTGCTGTTGCCACTGCTTGTTTTACTCAAAACCGATCCCTAATCCATCCAAGATTCAATAAAACACCATATGAGCTTGTGAACAATCGAAAACCGGATATCTCTTATCTTCACGTGTTTGGCGCTTTGTGCTATCCGACAAACGACAGAGAAGATCTAGGAAAGTTAAAAGCTAAGGGTGATATAGGAATCTTGATTGGATATTCAGAAAACTCGAGGGCATTCAGGGTGTATAATAGAAGAACAAAAAGGATAATGGAGACGATGAATGTGAAGTTTGACGAGATTTCACAAATGGCTTCTGAGAGACTCGCTCTAGAACCAGCGCTTAATCCGATGGCTTCTAATCAAACCAGATTAGGACCCGCACTAAACATGCAGACTTCTGGACACATCAGTTGAGGACTCGTGCCTCAAGGAGCTCAGTCAACAAACACTGAAAAACCTTCAGAACAAGAACTAGAAAATTTCTTCGAGTTAATGTTTGATGAATATTATGGTGGAACTTCGACTAATGCATCTCAACAACATTCCGCTGCACCCGCTCAAAACCATCAACCACCATCATCACAAGATGCATCTACAACAATCGAAGCTGAAGCACCAACTCCCTCAGCATCATCAACATCTACTCCAGCAACTCCAGTTATTGAAACTGATCTACCAAGAGTTGATGAGCAAAACCAAAACAAAAATTTTCAAGAAGAACCTACAAATAATTTAAACGATGTTGCGTTAGAAGAAGAAGAAGTATTTGAAAACCCATTTGCAACAGACTCTGCTGAATCTTCTTCAAGGTTACAAGAACCATCTAACACACATTCGTTCAACCCAAGGTACCCTTCTACGTTTCAATGGACAAAAGACCATCCAATTGAACAAGTTATTGGTGAACCTTCAAAGCCTGTTCAGACGAGGAGACAACTTGCCACCGATCTCGAATTGTGCATTTACATTTGCTCAATCAGCCTCAAAGAACCTAAGAACATTCGGGAAGCAATGGCAGAATACCCATGGATTTAAGCAATGCAGGAGGAAATTCTTCAATACCAGTTACATGATAGTTGGGAACTTGTTGAACGACCACTTGATAAACGAGTTCTTGATCTCAAGTGGTTGTGGAAGAACAAACTGGATGAGGAAATGACTGTAATTCGTAACAAAGCTCGTCTCGTGGCTAAAGGATATCCACAAGAAGAAAGGATAGATTTTGAAGAGTCGTTCGCGCCTGTAGCTAGACTTGAAGCAGTCCGGATTTTCTTAGCCTATGCAGCTCACAAAAACATCACAATCTATCAGATGGACATTAAGACAGCTTTCTTGAATGGAACTCTGAAAGAAGAAGCGTATGTGAGTCAGCCAGAGGGATTCATCGACAAAGATCATCCAGACTACGTGTACAAGCTTAAGAAAGCCATTTATGGCTTAAAACAAGCTCCAAGAGCGTGGTATGACGAACTATCATCTTTCTTGCTCAAAAACAATTTCACCAAAGGAACGGTTGATGACACCTTGTTTATCAAAAAATTTAAAGATGACATTTTGATCGTTCAAATTTACGTGGACGACATAATTTTTGGATCAACCAATCCTAACCATTCAAAACATTTTGAAAATCTCATGAAAAGCAAATTTGAAATGTCCATGATGGGGGAACTAAAATTCTTTCTTGGTTTACAAATACATCAATCCCCTCGTGGTATTTTTATCAATCAAGCTAAATAGGTGCTGATTTGTTTAGGAAACCCATCAATCCAAAGAAATATCAGAGCATGATCGGTTCTCTCATGTACCTAACTGCTAGTCGACCCGATATTCAATTTGCTGTTTGTTTATTAGCACGGTTTCAGGCAAAGCCTACCGAACTTCACCTCAAAGAGGTTAAACGGATCTTTCGATACCTATGAAGCACCATTAACATGGGACTTTGGTATCCGAAGGATTCGGGGTTTAATCTAATAGCATTTTTAGATGCAGACCATGCCGGTGATCAAGTTACAGCAAAGAGTACAACAGGAGGAGCACAATTTTTGGGTGAAAAGCTAGTAAGTTGGTCGTCAAAGAAACAGGATTGTACTGCACTATCAACCGCCGAAGCCGAGTATGTGTCTCTATCTACGTGTTGTGGCCAAGTTCTTTGGATGTGGACACAGCTCACAGATTATGGCTTTACTTTTGACAAAATACCCATGTATTGTGACTCAAAAAGTGCCATAGCCATCTCCTACAATCCCGTACATCAGTCTAAGACGAATATAAAAGTCCGCTACCATTTCATCAAAGAACACGTGGAAGAGAGTACTGTTGAATTATTTTTCGTTAAGACTAATTACCAATTCGCCGATCTATTTACTAAAGCCCTTCCAAAAGAACGGTTTGACTATTTAGTTCGACAAATTGGCATGCGAAGCCTAACTCCTGAGGAGCTAGAACGTCTTCTCGAATCTTCTTGAAAAATGTTTTCAAAATCGCTTCACTGTAAATATTTTTGAAAAAACAAAATACAAAATTTGAAAAACCAACAAAAACAAAATACAAAAATATAAAATTTCAAAAAATACAAAAACAATATAAAATCCAAAAATCCAAAAATGTTCTTCTCACGACATGTCTCTCGTATAAATCAATATTATGTATGTTCCTAGAAATGTCATTCAACAATGATACGGACATGTAAAGATGCTTGAACGGGAGTTCTTTAAAATGTTTTTCTAAAACATGTCGTTTCTCAAAAGTTTCATCACTATGGCTTTCGTATACTTCAGTACGAAACCCGGACCCGAATGATGACTTCTGATTATTTCAAATCAAGGACTCGTATTTTCAAGGACGAAATCTTTTTCAAAAAGTTCGAGTCTAAACAAATGAAAAAGACTTCAAACAAAAACTCATTTTCAAACAGAATTCTTGAGCACTTTTTCAAGATTGTTCAACAGATTTCTCAAAATCTTTCAAAATTAGTGCTCAAGATAACTCCCTCAAAACCCTTAATTGATTTTTAAAATGTGCTATCATTAAGGGGGAGCTCAAAAACAAAATTGTTCCGAATTCATGCAAAATGAAATCTGTCTATCTCTCCAAAAAGCTTTTTCTTAATCAGTTGATATCAAAAATATCATGATATGCTTTTCTTGAGGGGGAGAAGACATGATTAAAATGTGATCAAAGATGTTTAATGCTTGAGACTGAATCTCAGAAGAGCTCGAATCAGATAGTACCAATGAATTGACGAAGCTTAAAATGTCAGTAATCGAAAAGACTTCTCTTGGACGGATAATAATTTCAAGCTAGTCTAACTAGTGATGTAAGCGTGTCTCGAATAGGACTTGTCTGAGTAGAATGTACCGTATCGAGAGGCTTTCTTTGGACTTGACCAGGACGGGTAATAACTTCAAGCTAGTCTAACTAGTGATGTAAGCGTGTCTCGAATCGGTCATGTTCACAGAAAGTGGATCAATTCAAAAAGTGCAAACTCCTCACGCATGTGCAAATTTCTTAAAAATTCATGAGCACATGTGAAGGGGGAGTCCTTCAAAAGAAACAAAAACTCTCAAAGTGTCAACAAAAATGTGTGTTGATATAAATAATGTCTAAAAACATTATTAACATTTATCGATATCTCTATGTTTTGATAATCACAAAACGTAAACCCACTGAGCTAAAAATTATGACGTAAACAAGTTTTTAGTGATAAATATTCACTTTACATCCAAATCACTTAAGGTATGAATAAACAAAGTGTTTAATGCATTTTATGATCAAAGGAATTTTTATATTTACAAACCTTACAATTTTTTATAAAGTGGGATAAACATTTTTAAACTTATACAAAATGTTTTTGTATTTATAAAGAAATGTTTTATTCAAAACAAATATTTTGAATTCAAATTTCTACCCAAAAAACGGCTATACTCTTCAGGAAAAACCTTCCCCACAAAAAGATAAAAATTCTGAAGAAAATATTTTTTTTTTGTTAGGTGGCCCCCTTAATTATTAAGGGGACCGGCTAGTAAATTAAGGGGACCGGCCAGACAATTAAGGGGACCGGCCACGCTCCCAAACAGTATTTTCTCCCCTATAAATACTGGTTCATTCCACAGATTTTTCTCACCTTTTGCACTCCAAAACTTTCTGTTCTAGATCCACATTTCCTTTCTCTTAATCCTTTGATCATAAGTACATAATTCTTTGTTTCAAAGTGATTCAAACATCATCCTCTAAAGTGCAAGAGAAGAATACTTCTATCCCCCAAGACAAGAAGTATTACAACTTGTTGTGACCTCCACATACAAGTTGTTGGTACATCATCAAGATTATTTACATCATTCTTTGTGAAGATTGTTGTGTATATTTGATTGTAGATAGTTGTGCTAGATATATAGATTGTGTGATTAGTTAGTTGCTTGGTGTGAAGAAGAAAAGTTAGGAATTAGATTGTAGTGAAGAAGCTAGGTGTGGAGTAGTTAGTTGTGAAGTGAATTGGTGTGAAAAAGATAGGAGTGGAGTAGTTAGTTGTGAAGTAGATTAGCTTGAAGAAGTTGTGACTTAGTTGTGAAGAAGTTGTGGTGTGTAAAGTGGTGTGTAAATTGGTGTGTAAGGTTTTCTCCGCCATAAGGGAGCTTGTTGACATAGTGAAGAAAACTCTCGAGTAGGTGACTCGAGGAGTGGAGTAGGGCAAGGAAGGTGTCCTTGTAGCCGAACCACTATAAATCATTTGTCTCGCGGTTAGATCTTTCCATATCTTACTTATTTTCTTGCTTATATCGTTATTACTTTTGTAGAGGTAGACGTATATATATATTTGCTCATATAGTGCTAGTATTGATTTTACTTAAAGATCAAACGAAAGCTTCATTCACAAAACAAAGTTTTTACAATCAAACTAAAAAGGCAACATACATATAATTGATCATTTCGATCAAGTAAAGTTTTCATACAAAATATAACTAAGGATTATAAAATAAACGATTACTTACTTATCTCTCGTATATAGCTATAATTGTTTATAATTGTGCATGTGTTGATTTCACATACTTAGCTTATATTATTATTGTTCATACTTAGATATAGTTGTTCATATTGTTCAAGATTTGAGTTCACATAAGATTGAATCAAAGTTTTAAAAGCAAACAAGGTTTTAAAACTAAACTAAGTTTTCATAATAAAATTAAAAAGACGTAAAACTATTCAACCCCCCCATCTAGTTTTCCACAATGTGTTTATATTCATAAACACTTTGAGAGATTTTCATAAATGGTTTCATGGCAATTATAGGATAGTATTGGAGTTATAAGGTGACTAAGGTTAAGAAAAAACCGTCCTATGATCCGCCAGAGCTGGAGGGATCTACCCAAGGACAATTCCAATAGATTAGAATTAGAAGTCCTTAGGTATGATTGAAAAAAGGAGAAAATGAAAAAGGAGAAAGAAGGAGTTGAAGAATTAAAAAGAAGAGTTATGAAAAAGGGTGAAAAGAAATAGCCCTCCAAATGTTCAACCTTAGGGCAGACACCGGGTTCAATTCGTATGCTACTGGTTGTTACTAAGGTGACACCGGTATTGAAAATAAAGACCTCATGGACCCAGTGACGCACTGCACTTAACCTTCTAGCCACTTAAGTTCTCTTAAAAGAGCTTGTTTCATTCTCACGGGGAACCGGTGTAATCTATCGACCTGTCTCTTAGAGATGGCTGATATTGAAACAGGAGACCTCTCCCTAATCTCCGCATAGGAAACCAAATGTGCACTTATCGAGTCTGGAGCCCCGAGATTCATCAAAAGATCTCATAGGAACACATGATATTTCTACACTGGTTGTTCATCATTAAGGACGCCAGATGTAAACTTAAGAGTCCTACGCAGATCTTAGCAATCTGCTGAGAACGTTTATGAGAGGATTTACTTATGTATTTTCTCAATGATTGAACGGAAATTCCTGCCAGGGTCAACATCAAGCAGCCCTGACAGCAGGTCACTTCGGTAATTCTTTATGAGTTACGCTTAGTGTTCGCGGTGGTTTCAAACGGTCTACAGTCATGGAGTGATCCCCAGCGACTCACCCATTCATTGAGCTACTTAGTAGGTCTCGTAAGCTCCCTCGGGAGTATCCGAAATGGGAACGGCCTTGGTAAGGGTTAGAAGGAGTCTTCACACTATGCTGTTGACGATCTCTAATTCCTTATCTATAAGTACCGGTTGATTTATTGCTAACTGTTTAACTGCAGCTATACATCATCTCCATGGCAATGGATTCCACATGCTCATACATGCATCACAAAGTCAAAGGAAGGTTCTCACAAAGATCAAAGGATAGCAACAGTCAAAGAAAGATTCTACGCCAAAAAGAAGAATCTACAAAGTAAAGTGACAAAGATCAAAGTGAAAGAACGGGAATAACAAATGTATGTATGACAAAGACTTAAGACGTATGAGCATGTTGGAATGGCAGACAACCACCACAAACACAGAAGTGATGAAAGGCAGATGACATCATTGGATCACTTCAACAACAATGAAGCATGATGAAGTGGAACTATGATTCATCTAGTGATTCTTAAAGACGTCAAGAGCAATGAATGTTAAAGGTTAAAGACAAAGATGATGACGTCGCGCAACCTTCAATGACTAACACTTAGGGGGAGATTGTTAGGATCGAATTTTATTTATAAAAAGTGTCGGTCATTAATATTATGTAATAGGTTGCTTTAGAATATCATTACGATGAAGTTTATGTTTAGTATTCATGTTTTGTAAAAGTCTAAGGGCTATTAGTGTAATAAAGTATAAGATAAGAGATTCCCTAGACTACAAGTATAAATACTCTTGTAATACCTCATTTTGAGGTTGGTGCTCTTAGTAATAACATAGTTCTTCATTTCACACACTAGGAGTTCCCTCCCACTCTCTCTCTCTACTTAATTTCTCTCTCTAGATTTAGGCATGATTCATAAGTGATTTAGGTTGTTCTACAGTCCCACACTTAGTTTTATTACACACCTACCATCAAATAAACAAACTCAAGTGCAATAGTATCCTATAAGGTATCATCATTTAACCTCCCCTTACACTTAGGATGAACATTGTCCCCAATGTTCAATTAAAGGATGTAAAAGTAAAAACAGGTAAAAGAATGAAAACAAATACTCCCCTGATTCGTTCGGTGCGGATAGTGTGTCAACAAGGTTAGATCTTCCTCCAAGAAAATGAACGTTGAAAGCTTCCCTCCAGAAATATAAATCATCTTCTTGTCATATATAACCTGTTAAACCTGAGAAAACAATCAAGGCAACCTCGCGTAAAAACGGCGGCAATCTATATATACTAACAAATCCTAGAAAGCAATTTAAGATATAATGCTTGTGGAATGAATGTTTACAGATTTCCTGGAGTTTATAAAACTAAAGAATTAACAAAAACTTTAAGACTCCGGTTTAAACAAAACTCGCAAAATTTTTCAGAATTTTGGTACCTGACGCCGTCAGGTTATAACTCCTGACGCCGTCAGAATGTTTGATTAATGTTAAACAGTCAACTTAAATTAACCAAGTAAATGGTCAACAAACTCAAACTACCTAGACCAATGCTCCGGGTAAAATAAGGTATCACCAGGTCGTTAAATCCCGACAAGGTGTGAATTGTAACTGAGCGTGCTTTGTGATCGGGTGATTATCCACATAAAAGGGTTGTTATGAGAATTATTTGGAAATTATTAAACAAAATAGCTTAGGAAAGCTATGTGATTGATTACGGGAGTTAAGATTTAGAAGATGTGATCTAAAACCTAAAAACGTACGTTTTAATCAAAAATGTACACAGACGAACGTGAAAGAAAGTACAACTGATGAACAGAAAGGGCTATGAGTGTGAAATTTTTATTTTTACAATCCTAATAAATAAAGAAAATTTTTAGAAAAAGAAAAATTATTTTTACACTATTTAATTATTAATTATTAATTAATTACTAATTACTTGTTATTTAACTAATTATATTAATTTAAATTATTACAAGTTACTAAAAAGACTTAGATAATTAAGAAATTTTTTATAAATCTACTTAACCATCATAGGAATCCTAAAAAATTATAAAAAGCTGATTTTATGTATTTTTAAACTAATTTACTAATTATTATTCTAATTATTTATTAATTACCAATTAAACTACTTATATTATAAAAAATAGAAAATGAACAATATAAATTCTAGAAAAATTTATAAAAATGTTTTAACTTATATAAAAGCTAGAAAAATTATAAAAACTATATGTTACTTAATAAAATCTAATTATTCTAATTAATTCTTAATTATTATTTTATAATTAATTAAACTAAAATTAATTCTCAAAACCACTAAAAGACAAAAGAAAAATCTGGAAAAAATTATAAAATTACTTTAATATAAAAGAGATTTAATAAAAATAGAAAAATGCTAAAGTGCTTAAAATAAGCTAAAAAGAAAATTAAAAAGATAATTTCTATTAAATAGAAGCTATCACTATAATTAAAATTGGTTTTTCGAGTTTTTTCTTTTCCCAAACTAATTTACTACTAAAAACTAAAAACCTTTACAAACACACTTTTTATGGAGCTCAGAAATAAGCACTTTGAGTGCTTATTTGTTCAACAGTTGACTTTGGTTGACTGAGAAGAGAAATAAGCACAAATGGACTTATGTGGGGTCCACAATGGTTAAAACTTGTTCACTTAAGTATTTTTGATATGTTTAAGCTAAGATCACTCAAATAAGACAACTGAATAAGCCAAAAATCCACAATAAGCACTTGCTTATTTTGGTTCTGAGACAGAAAAGGGGACAACCTTTGGGAAAGGTTTCAGGTGGGGTCCACAGGGTCCACGGTCAAATAAATGGTCAAAACCTCAATCCTGCCAGGAGGGGGTTGTATGAACCAAGATTGGGTCAGTGGGACCCACTGAGGTGGCCATAATGAGCCACCAAAGTGATGGTGGTGACTAGGTCTGCTGATGCACAGGGCAAGGCCTTGCCCTGCAAGTGTGTTTGAGGGGCATAATTGTCCACAACAAAAAATCACAAAAATCAAACAGGTATGGAAATCACTAGTTCTACTGGTAGACAATACCCACAACAAGTTTCAAAGGCTAAAACAACACACAAAAATCTAGATAATTCATGCCATATTTGAGATTTCTGCACAATGCACTTTTTGACTTTTTACAAAACTTGAGTATTTGACTTTTATGAACTTAAAATCACCTTTTGTTGATTTAATCTGTTATAATAAGCTACAAAAGGACCAAATTAAGTTACAACTCACACTTATGCACTGATTTTATGAAATCTTAGGTCTAAATGTCACCACAGTTAACTGTGATGATGATTTTGTTTGTGATTTTGACTTTTGTGTTTGTAGCTACTAAAAAAGGACTTGTTTTGGTGTATTTAGACTTTAAGTGAGCTAAGTAAACAATCAACAACAACTGAGAACAACCACATTTCCCCAAACAGTTCAATCCAAACACCCTCTTAACCCACAGATAATAAAAAAAACTAAAGTAACAAGCTTCCAAATCACAATTCAATGATCACAAATTACCTATTAAGCAATAAACAGACAAGATATACA
Organism: Artemisia argyi; assembly: GCA_030686995.1. Taxonomy (NCBI): domain Eukaryota; kingdom Viridiplantae; phylum Streptophyta; class Magnoliopsida; order Asterales; family Asteraceae; genus Artemisia; species Artemisia argyi. The sequence continues at coordinate 140,883,098 of CM060680.1, read as the reverse complement.
CAAATGAACTACTATTATTACTTTTACACTACAATGATGAAAATCAAAATGAGATTCTTACAAAGCCTTCCAAGCAAATTTCAAAGAACCATGAACCATTAACCAATCCTAATGGTTCCCATGAACCACTAACCCACAGCCTTCCATTATTTACTGTGCTCCTTGCTTGTCTTTTCCTTTTTCATAATTTTTGTATTTTATTTTTATTTTTTCTGAATTTTGGCTATTTTTCTAAAAACTTATCCTTGATTAACACAGAAGCTTATACAGCTTCTAAACACTTGTTATTTAGGTTTATGAAACTATATTACAACTTTAGAACACTTGGTGAAATGTAAACAACACACTTGAAATTCAAACTTAAGACTTGAAAATTGAAATTGATATGTAAACTTAAAACTTTGAATTGCATTAACTGAGAATAGATTACAAATGATAAAGGAAATATTACAAAACTAAATTACATTCTACACACTACTACTAAAGCTCATATGAGCATATATATATATCGAGATAAAAATTAGAGCACATCTTTTTCCACATGGCTTCCCTTTTAATTTTTTATGTCCCAGTGGGTTCCTTGTTGACCCTTGACCATATCCCATCCATTCAATTGAGCTTTGATCAATCCTAGCCATTGGATTGAATTTTCCTACCAAAAGAACAATGGGGCAATTCTGAGTGTTATGGTTGGGGGTATTAATTGTGGTGGTGGGGGTTGGTTAGGTTGGTGAGAGGCATTTATTGTGGGGGGCTATGGGTGAAAAAGGTGAGGAGGAGGGGGAGACATAGAGCTTGGTTTTGCGTTGGTATGTTGGGGGGAAGAAGACGTTGACCGGGGGTTTGACTGGGGAGGTTTTATATTAAAGATGGGAGTGGGCTGGGGAGTGGAGTGGGCTTGGGGATAGTTTTGGGCTTGGGGATGATTTTGGTATTAGTAATAAGAAAGGGTCCGTTTGGTTTATGATGTAACAAGGACCAATTTTGTAATTTTCCCAAACATGAGGGACTGAATTTGTATATTTCCCAATTTGCTACCAAGGACCAATCATGCCACAATTCCAAAGTCCAAGAACCATTTTTGCATTTTTCCACTTTTCAAAATTCCCAGGGACCTATTTTGCCAAATTTGAAATCTCAGGGACCAAATGTGTAATTTTGGAAAACTTATGACCCAAGTATAATATTTTGTGATGTTTGACTTTCAAAACCTTGGGTTGACTTTTTCTTTCAAAATAAATGCATAGGGACTATTTTTGACAAGTTTTGAAACTTGGGGGACTAAAACAGCCAATATTGCAAACTTTGATCGTTTTTCATTTTTTTTTTGCTCGTTTTGCATTTAAAACACATAAAACACAATCCCTGGGATAATTTAAGTATTTTGATAACTTTTTGATTATTTTTGTATGTTTTGGCAGTTTAAATACGACAAAAATGATGAGTGTTTGAGCACTCATCAATCCCCCACTCTAAACTATTGCTAGTCCCTAGCAATCTTTTTAGAAAACTTGATAGATTTGAAAACTCTTTACCAAAAGCCATCACTTCTGGAGTAGCCAAATGTTTTGATTCAAATAAGAACTATGGTCCACCTGATAACCATGTGATTTTGAGCAAACCACCAGCTTTCAACGGTTTTGATTAGTCTTTACCAAGAGCCGTTTGCTCCTGGACTAGCCAACTCTTGATGGACACAGTCGACATCTTGGTGAGCTGATTACCAATTATGGTTTTTCCACTGCCTTTACCACATGCCATAATCTTGCGGGCTAGCCAACTCATTCACTTTATGGGATATGGCGAGTTGATTTACCATACAATTTTGGGTAAATTGCAAGCCGTCAACGGATTTGAGTTATCTTTACCAAGAGCCGTTTGCTCCTGGATTAGCCAATCCCTTTGTCGGTTAGACATGGTGGACTGATTACCACAAAAATTTTGAAATAAAGTGAAAAATTTTTGAAAATTTTGGCCAAAAACGGGGGTACTAGAAGATATATTTTGATAAAATTTGCTAGAATTTCCCCCCACACTTAGAAATGAATATTGTCCTCAATATTCAAAGTCCCGGCTATTATGCCGACTCTTTGAACGGAAAAAGCTAATATTCGAATCTAACTGTGGAAACACCATATTTCACTTTATTTCTATATATATACACATTTTTTTGGGAACTTATATACATATATACATTTTTCAGACAGCGGGGGGTTGGCCATTCCCCCACACTAGGTGGTAGAAAGTAGAAAGAAATCAGAGATACGGGTGAAAACCCGTATTGTGCTATTGTTTTTGTTCATCGAGTCGCTAGATTGACTCGATCCCCAAATTCAATTGTCCTTGGGGAAATTTTGGAGATCCGGGACAACCATGGATGGTATGTCCTCTCCAAAATAATGTTTCAAACGATGTCCATTCACTTTGAAATTTGGACAGTCATTTTGAGATAATTCGACGGTGCCATAAGGGTAAACCTTAGCGATAGTGAATGGACCAGTCCATCGGGTTTTGAGCTTTCCCGAGAAGATCTTGAGTCTAGAGTTGAAAAGAAGGACTCGATCACCAACGTTAAAAACGCGGTTCTTGATTTTGGAGTCATGAATCTTCTTTGTCTTTTCTTTGTAGATCAAAGAGTTCTCGTAAGTTTGATCACAAAGTTCGTTTAATTCATTTAGTTGAACTTTTCTATGATCACCCGCAGTTTTGAGGTCAAAATTGGCATGCTTGAGGGCCCAATAGGCTTTGTGCTCAACCTCGATCGGAAGATGGCACGCTTTCCCGTACACAAGTTTGTAAGGCGTACACCCAATGGGTGTTTTGTAAGCCGTACGGAAAGCCCAAAGCGCATCATCTAATTTATCCGACCACGATGCATGATTTTCACCTACGGTTCTTTCTAAAATTCTTTTAATGCCCCGATTGGAAACTTCTACTTGTCCACTCGTTTGAGGGTGGTACGCAGTAGAAAGACGGTGAGTCACACCGTACTTTTGCATGACTTTGTCGAATTTGTCATTACAGAAGTGCGTACCACGGTCACTAATAATAGCACGTGGAGTTCCGAATCAGGCAAAAAGAGCTTTCAAAAATTTCACAACTACTCGGGCATCATTTGTGGGTAAAGCTTTCGCTTCAACCCATTTTGACAAGTAGTCAACTGCCACGAGTATGTATTTATTGCCATGAGAAGACGGAAATGGCCCCATAAAGTCGATGCCCCAGATGTCAAAAATTTCACAAACTTGAATTGCCTTCTGAGACATTTCATTTTTTTGTGAAATATTCTCGTGACGTTGACAAGCGTCACAGGACTTGACCAATTCTTGGGCATCCTTGTAGATTGTGGGCCAATAAAATCCGGAATCAAACACCTTTTTGGTGGTGTAGTTGGGATTGTGGTGGCCCCCCGTGGGACCAGCATGGCAATCCTTTAAAATTTCAGTGGCTTCCTGACCATACACACACTGCCGGATGACTTGATCCGCGCAAATTTTGAACAGGTAGGGGTCGTCCCAGAAGTAATGTTTTACATCTTTGAAGAATTTATTTTTTTGTTGGGACGACATCCCTTTCACAACAAAGTTACCCGCAAGGTAGTTTGCGAAATCGGCAAACCATGGGGTAATCGAGTCTCCACGAAATGAAACCGCATTGAGGGTTTCGAGAGGAAATGTTTCATTTATTTCCTTTCTCTCGAAAGCATCTTGGTGAGGGTTTTCAAGACGGGAGAGATGATCAGCAGCTAGGTTCTCAGCTCCTTTTTTGTCACGAATAATGATATCAAATTCCTGTAGGAGGAGAACCCAACGGAGGAGTCTCGGCTTTGCATCTTGTTTTGCAAAGAGGTACTTCAAAGCCGAATGATCCGTATACACTATGCTCTTGGTCAGTATCAAGTATGGCCGGAATTTTTCAAAAGCATACACCACAGCTAATGTAATACACCGTAAAATCCCAGGTCATTTATTAATGCTAATTATCAACATTATTCTATACTAAGCCATTTTTGCGGGCTAATTTAAAATTTTTATATGAAACACTGTTTGTTTGGACACCCGATTGTTATGTTCACTGTTTAATTGACACCCGATTGTTTTGAACACCGTTGGTTTAACACCCGAACATGTTTTGTCACCCGATATCACCCGAATGACACTCTTGGATATCACCCAATGAGGTTAAATACCGGTAACTCCACTTGCGATCCGACACTTGATTTTAACACCGGTATATTAATATTAATTATATATAATGAAGTATATATAATTAATACAAATTATTGTTACTATATATGTATGAGTATATATATTATAAATGACGACACCGTTTATATGTTTATGGTTTTCACAAACCGACACCGACACCGAGATATATTTCACACATTTTACGAACACCGATACCCCGATATTTTTGGGCCGGATTTCACCCCAAGCCCACAAGACTTCTTACTATTTTTTTTTCTTTTCGTTTGGGCCGAACAACTTCAAGCCCACATGGTTGCTATTTCTGTTTCTTCGTTTCGTTTTCTTCTTGGTGTTACACGAAGCAAACATCCACTCCTTGTACATTCAAATTCTACTCATGCATGATGCTTGGTTCCCTCAAACACGACACAACTTTAACACCATCTCTTTGTCCATGCAAACTCTCGACAATGAGCCACCACCAAAGCCGTCAAACCCACGGTCCAAAGCTTTATACGCCAAGAGGATGGTTACCCAAAGGGTCGAATGTCCCATGTTCCCCAACACATAAACCACATGAGCCTAATCTTATTTATTTAATACCCTACAAACCTAAACTATACATAAACTAATCCAAGGTCAACCATCTTTTGCCTCCTTCTACCCCAACTCGATTTGACATAAGAGCTATGACAAGGGACATGGTTGCTTACATTCGAATGACAACAAGAAGGCATGTCTCCCATGAGCAAACATTCGAACCACCCAAGAACTCCCTATAAAAACCACATTTAATGCCTTTTCTCACACTTGCAAGAGTTCACCAAATCTCATATCACCAAAACTCTTTACTTCTTTCTTTCTTGGCTGCTAACGAGAAGAAGCAAAGAGGACACAAGCAAGGGTAGGGTAAGAGAACAAGTTGGGTAACTTGGTTTTGGTACAAGATCACTTCACAAGGAGGGTGTCACATTTGGTTATTCTCGTTGCTCGAACACACGACCTCTTCACCACCGATTCTTGGTGTTGTAAGTTTACTATCTCCTTTCTTTTCCTACTTTGATTCGTATCATGCATATCACACACGACACTCACCACTAAACATCCTCTCTTATATACATATATACGTCCATACTCGTCTCGACACCCTTGAGGAAAGGGCTCGTCATTCGTTATTTACACGTACGACTCATATGTTTTCTTCGACCCTCCCAATATTCGACTCAAGCTTAACCAAGATCACCAAACATGCAAAACTCATACTTTTTTAAACCATGAAAACTAGACCCAAACCAAGTACTAGTCAAACAAGTTTTTAAAACAAAAACACACCCATTTTGGGCGTTACCGGGCTAACAAGCCCAAACGAAATTCCTTATAAGATTTTCGATTTAATATTTTCGAATGGAAACCGACTTACAAAAACCGAGTTTTACAAATAATAGAGGATAAAAATGGTAACTTTTATAAAGATAAAAGTTAACTTTTCAAAAACTAGAGTTTGGACTAATTTTGCAAAAAGTCCCACGTTAGGGACTAAATGTGACAAAACATGAAAACTCTCGGACTATTCTTGGAAATTGTCGAATTGAAATTAATGAAGGATATAAACCGTAATTTTCCAAAGTTTGGGGAACAAAATGTAAAAAGTACAAAAAGGACCATATTGTGATTATTATTAACCAAAGGGTAAAAAGTGTAATTTTATAAGAGTTAAAGGTTGAATTGTGACAAGGCATATTCTTATAACCAATTACTTCATATACTTTGATAATTACATATATATATATATATATATATATATATATATATATATATATATATATATATATATATATATATATATATATATATATATATATATATATTTCTTTAACTTTAATATATATATAACCTTATTAAAAATATTTAATCATAAATATTTTTCTTAAACGATATTATTTTCACGACAAAATAATATTTAATCAAACACCTGTGCGTAACGACGATGCGAATAACTATGTGAAGTTATTTCGGAATATATATATATATAGACACCCGAACGGATATCACCATACACGTGGCATATCACATGTCATTTACAACACGAATCTAAGACACCGATTACAATATATTTATAGGTCGCAAGTCGGAGGAATTTCATTGCTAGTCATAGCAATACACCATCACTTTTGAGCACCTTGTGATTTCGCCCCTTTCAGGTGAGTTCATGGTCCCATATTTTTAATTGTTTTTAAATCCCGTGAGGAGATACATGCTATAAATCGAACACAAGTATTTTTCTGTATGTTGTTATCACCTGATATTGCCTAAGTTGACACCTGCGCTACAAGTCCCTCATATCACGAACCTTAATCACTTGCGAGTGAGCGCGAATACAGTTGATTGATCTATTGGAATGGCAGCCCGCCTCTGTCAAGGTGATCACTTGGCAAGAGGTGTGCTATATTCGAGGTATTATGGAAATTTGGCACATTTCCTGTCACCGAGGGCCTCTTGTCATTTACATCCGCTGTGGTGTAGATGATTGTTATTATCTTTATGATATGTCAAATCAATGTTAAGGCTTGCGTTTTGTGAGGCTTAGGAGCAATATTACACCCGATTTAGTCAAGACCTGTCTATCTTGGCTTGTTTATTTCAAATGCTTGACTTGTGTTCACACTATTACTATTGAAACTACTATGGATTCACTCAACCTTTGTGTTGACTTTTTAAGCATGTTTATCTCAGGAAATTAGCAAGCATGGCGGCACGGAGCTGGCAAAAGGGCACATGACCTCCCTTTATTTCAATAATTATATCATTCTTTACAAACTCATCACCACTTTTGTGAAACAATTAACATTTGGAAAAATGTTTGTAACTCTGAATATTTGAGTTTTCATGGAATGATATTAACAATCTTTTGAATTGTTTTCTATGAGTATGAATGTGTACTAAACTGTAATGACCTTGATTAGACTTCCGCTGCTTAATCAAATTTCGGGGTGTTACAGCTAATAATTCTTTTTCAGTGGTGGTGTAATGACTCTGAGCCTCGGTCATAGTTTTGCTGGCATAGTGTATAGGCTGAAAATGTTTTGTTTTTCGTTGCCCCAAGACTGCCCCTATCGCATAATCACTAGCATCACACATGAGCTCGAAGGGCAAGTCTTAATCGGGGGCAACAAGAATCGGTGCCTCGGTAAGCCTTTTCTTTAATGTTTCAAAGGCTTCGATGCACTCGGGGGAGAAGATAAAAGGAGCATCCTTTTCAAGGAGATGGGTCATAGGCCGGGCGATTTTAGAAAAATCTTGAATAAACCTACGATAGAAATCGGCATGACCCAAAAAGCTCCTAACACCTTTTACGGCTGTGGGATGAGGCAGTTTTGCAATGAAATCCATTTTGGCTCTGTCAACCTCAATCCCGTTTTTTGAAATTTTATGGCCGAGGACAATGCCCTCTTTAACCATAAAGTGACTCTTCTCCCAATTTATACATAACTTTGTGTCTTCACAACGTTTTAACATGCTGTCTAAATGGGAGAGACATGATTGGAACGAATCCCCAATGACCGAAAAATCGTCCATAAAGACCTCCATAGTTTTCCCGATCATGTCGGAAAATATGGCCATCATGCATCTTTGAAACGTGCCCGGAGCATTACATAAGCCAAATGGCATACGTTTATATGCGAAAGTTCCATAGGGGCACGTGAAAGTGGTCTTTTCCTGATCTTGCGGATCAATGGGAATCTGAAAGTATCCCGAGAAACCATCGAGGAAGCAGTAGTACTCATTCCCCGCTAATCTCTCGAGCATCTGATCCATAAAGGGCAGAGGAAAATGATCTTTACGGGTGGTATAACAACCTAAAATCTGAGTAACCTTTGAACGTTTAAAACGAATATGTTATAAGATTTTTGAATATTTGAATACGTTTATAATCTAAAGTGAACTATATGTTACGAATTTAGAACCACAAAATATGAAACTCTAACCTAAGTATATTTAGAATTTCGCCACTCTAGCCTTGTGAACATTTTACATAATTCGAAACTATTAGATTAAGTACCATGGGAATTGTCACAAACTATAACTCCTAAGTTCTTAAAATTATATTACACGTTTAAGAGGTCCTATAGGGTCCCATTTCTTTTACATTTGTGCACAACATTTACTTTGAAGATATGGTAAATACTTTTGAAATTTTTGAAGAGAAGTAGTCCTCCCCTATCTCCTTTAGACTCGGCAAACCATCCTCCTAACTCCCACATGTATATCAAACCGTATAACACATTACTCCTCACTCACAAAACCCTAAACTACAAAACCAAATCGGCAGCCTCCATTTCTGTTTTCTCAAGAAGACCAAGTACGAATGGAGTTTAGCTAAGGTGGGTGATCATTGGAGTTCATTCTCTTGGTGTGATCGTTTGTGGTGGATTGGTTCGAAGGGTGTTTTCGTGTTCGAGGTTAGGGTCGGCATTCGATGGAGTTGTGGCTGCTGTTTCGTGAGCAAGAGATTAAAGTCAGGTTTGGTCATGTCTCGATGTAATCACTGTTCGGGTTCCGTTTGTCATTCGGGTTCGACCTCTTCTCTTTCGTTTTCAATCTCACTACATCACGAATAATATGTTCAATATGGAGTATTATGAATCGGTTAATAAAAGCCTGTGCATGTATATACGATTTAGAAAGTCACATGAAATGATGATTTAAAACTAATACTACGTATAATTGATCCTTCTGTTTTGTCATTCGATTCATGTTATACTAATGATTTTTGATTCTTTGAATCACGATCTAAAAGCTGTTGTGAAGTAATCTGGTACGAGTTAATAAGAAGGTTGCATGCATGTTCATTCGGTTTACGTTTCGATTCGAAATAACAAAATATATAAACACTATATTGGAATGATTATATGATGTCTAAGAACGTGACCAATAAACTTGGAAGTAAACTTAAATAATTAACATGGGTGTACAAAATATAATTACGTGAATATAAGGCTTGATTTAGTGTGATTTGCATGAGAAATATTGGCTATGAATATGTGAAATGGTGTGTGTACGCATGTATATATATATAAAATCTTGGGTCGTCGTGGCATAAATATTAATATCGTGGGTACGCTAGTAAATTATATAAATTTTAACGACGGGTCTAAAATTATCATCTTAATATAAATTTATAAAATAAACTTTAAAATTACTTTGTTTGACATTTTTAAACATTTAATTTTTGATAATTTATATTTTGACCCTAAAGTTTGTAATATTGTAATAATTAACCCTAATCTATTAATAATGTTTATTTTGAGTACTTTAACTTAATGTTAATAGTAATCGTTTATGACTAATCTTGCTAATTCGGGAAACTTACTAATTATGGAAAGTTACTATTTTTGTAAAAGCTGCTATAAATGAAAAGTTACTAAAAATGGGAAGTCAACTAAAATGAGTAATCTGATTTAAAACAAGTTATTAATAATTATCCGATCGTTAATCCGTGTAGATTCGCCGAATAAGGAGTGTCTTCCTATCCCTATGATTACGTTATGGTTTCGTTGGCGGTTTAAGGTACAGATATTCTTCCCTTTTCAGTAGGGACTTCTCATGACTCTCTTGATCCTTGACACTGCTATGATTCCCTTTTGATATGCCATTGCGATGATCCCTTTGTTATGATCTTCTGATATGAGCTTTAATATGATTCGTTTGATATGATTCGTTGATATGATTCCTTTTATATGATTCTATGATTTGATATCCGTCTGCTATTCATTTGCTATGATATGATTCAGTTCAGTTTGCTATGTTCTGTTGGATATGATTTGATTATTCGATATGATATGATATGATTTGTTCTGTTCTGATGCCCGAGTTTTTATTCTACTCATGTAGGTACCATGGGCGTGTCATTGAAGCACCAATGGCATGACACTTTCTGTGGAGGTGTGATTGATCCACGGCGTCCCCATTTGATATGATATGTTATGAGCTCTGGATTATTATGATATGTATGATTTGCTTTGTAGGGGGGGCGTATGGATGCATCCTAGGTATTCTGTTCTATGTAGGGTGAATGTGAGTGTGTGCTTACACTTCTTCACGTTGGAGCTAGCTACTCCATTTGGTACTTAGAGGTCTCCCCTCTTCGTGCACTTATGATTTGACGGATATGTAATTATATGGTAGGAGACCTATTCGAGTATCTCGTTAGGTCGGCTCGTGGCTTTCCTATGTTTCTTGTGTCTATTCGAGTATCTCGTTAGACGCGCCTTTGTTGATACGTGCTCTTGATTCTCTTATGATTTGTTTATGCTTGATATATCTATGATGCTTCATTTCATTTGACTTATGATATTCGTTCAGTTATTCGTTGATCTCTTATATATTTGACAGATGACATTTATTTCAACAGGAGTTTATGATTTCTTTTCTCATACTTATATACATTTCGATTATTCGTTTTGTTATATATCTGTTCACTGGGCTTTTTAAGCTCAGCCGCATTTCCTTTCCTGCGGCAGGTGTTAGGTTGGAAGCTGGGTTTGGGTGAAGAGTGCATAGGAGCTTTAGTGGACTACCCCATGGACTAGAAGCCCATTACATCTGGACTAGTTTTTTACTTGGATTAGATTAGACTTTGTTTAGTTTGCATTTTCTTTTCTTTTATAGTTTTAGTATTTCTTTTGTACTTTTATATTTTTCCCTTGTAACCATTTGTTTTAAGTCTTCCGCTTGCGTTGTATGCTTTGTATGCTTTGATATGTCACCATACTGTAGCGCTCCGGACCCATGTCGGGTTGGGGTGTTACAATTATGGTATCAGAGCTAAGGCTGCGACTTGTAGTACCTAAATTATGGCCTGTGAGTTTTGGACCCTTAGGTTTGTACCTTAGACGCTTTAGGAATAACTTTGGAAGGTTTTGCCTTAAGTTTCTCCCTTTAAGAGCTTTATTATGACCGGTGAGGATTGGGTAGATATATGATCAGACTTTGGTTTTCTTGCCTCCGCTTTACTCTGATTTATGCCTTTGCGTTTCGTTAAGCTCATACTAGATCATTTGTTTCGGAGACTTAGAAAACTTATCAGGATTCGGGACATATGTTAGGATGCCTTTAGACTTCGTAGTGTGCCATATAATTTTCATTTCCTGGAGTTATCACTTTCTTTTGAACTTCAACCCTTGATTTGTTTGACATTCGTTTAGATGCCTTTCGTTCTTTCAGAGATTCGCATTTGTATAAATCCTACATGTTCGACACACTCTATGACTTCTCCTTGTTTCTGATTCTTTATTCATTGTTGGTTTTGACCTTACCTATTCTACCCCTATGATCGTTATGTGACTTTTCATCGTATATATTCGATTTGTCCGATGCGTTCTGGAGATATTTGGAGATGATTTTGTTATGCTAATATGTTTACGTTGGAGATGTTTGATTCGATGTTATTCTGGATTTGGATTTGTTGCCTGAGTATTATGATGATGATGACTCTCATTTTATATTTGTCATCTTCGGCGATTTGAGAAACTTGAAATTATGTAACATGATTCCCCACCTGGTAAACAATTATGATCATCTTTGTTTTGAGAACTCATACTTTAATCCTTCGTGATTATGAAGATACTTCCTTTGATGAAACTCGCCTCGAGAGTTATTCGGATGGCTTGAAATGTTTGTTGTGTATTCCTTGATGAACTACTAGGTGGAAAGGAAAGAATTGAAGAACCAGCTTGTAGGAAGTGGTTTCATCAGTACAAGTGTATATCTTTGATGTACTTCTATTTTATTCGGGGAAAAGAATGGTGATAGCATGAGGTAGTGGATTGATTGATGGAAGCTAAATCATATCATGTTTTGTATGTAGGAGTGAGATAATCCTAGAATCCATTTTCGTATTCGTTATGGTCTTTATGAGTATCAGTGATGCCAATTGTATTGGCTACTGCTCCGACTATTCCTATAGAATTGATAAATCATGTCTTTCATGAATACTTGGACAACTTGTCATAGTATGACATATTGGTATGAAAGAGGAACACTAGGATCATCTTCTTACTCTGTGTTGACGCTTCTACGCTAGAATAAGCTCTATGTAATATTTTAGAAGAGTAACTTTGGTGGAAGGAAGAACAAGGGAAGAAATTGGAAGAGCTGAAAAGAGATTTGTTTCTACTTTAGAAGGAGAGTTAACTATGTCCTTATGCAATACGGGAAGATATTTTTTGTGCATCATCTCAGCTAGCACAGAAGGAAGTGAACTATCCGACGTATGAACTGAGAGTGAATTGTGGCAGACATGAAGAAGCTCAGGAGCAAGACGTTAGAAGATTAGCTATGTTAGAAGATGGAAGGAAACAATTTTGAAGTGAAGCACACAGTTCTATCTGCTCTATTCATCTTAGTTGTACTAATATAAATAGAGGCTTGAAGCAAGAGCTGGACGGGATGGTATGAAGACGGTGGTGACTACATTGGTGATTTCCACGTACATAAGGAAGAACAACATGAATTTAATTACAGTGGATAGTGTAACTAGGGCGGCTCGTTTGGAAGATCGGTAGAAATTTCTTTCGGCAAAAGATAATTCAAGCTACATGGCGCAACTGCAATGATCGTGAGAGAGTCGCGTTTTGCAGCACACTTTCAGAAGAGGTACATAAGCCTATGGGGATTTGACTCGTGATGTTAGTACGACTTTTCACTATCATACGGATGGACAGATAGAATAACTATTTGAACTTGGAAGATGTGTTGAGCGGGGATTTTGATAGCTGTTTAGCTTGGTTATGTTTTTTTTACTAAGGGAGATGGCATGCAAGTGACAAAGAGGTCCTTTCTAGGATTTTGTATGAATGAAGGTGTGGAATACTTTTTGTTGGAATATGGTCAGAGAGCTACTTACTGAAGATTCAGAGTCGATTTCAGCAACTAAGAGATTAGTTATTGTTGTGAAAAGGGAATTTGGAATTTAGAATGGGAGTTGTGTGTTTCGTATGATCCTTATGCACAGAGGAGATAGACATCTTGGCATTTGAGGAAGTTCTGGTTCGCGACGTGTTAGATCTTGGATTCGTTCTTATCCGTACGATTATCCTACCTATTCTGTTATGCCTTCTGATACGTTTGATACCCTGATTTGTGATTTTGATCGTCAGTACGCATATGTTACCCATCTCTTTATGAGACTCTTGATACGTTTGATGATTCAATTTGTGCTCCTTCGACTTTGGCAAGTTCCTTTGCTCGTTCAGATTTTGGTAGGAGTTGATGGAATTTTATCGTTTATCACTATCTCTGTGCTTGCCTTGCCTCGTAGGATTACGTGTTTCATGTATATCTTGTAGAGATTACAATTATCATCTGTCATCTGTCATCTGTCATCTGTCATCTGCTACGCCTTTGTTTCACATTCGTTGGATCAGATTTGTTACGATTTGTGTTCTGTGGAGAGCCTGGGGCTATCCTTATTGTTGGGATCGAGTCATAAAAAAAAAAAAAAAAAAAAAAAAAAAAAAAAAAAAAAAAAAAAAAAATCTGTTTGTGAAGATTCTGTTGGAAGGACCTCCTCGAGTGTGAAGCTATTTGTTGTCGTTCTTTTGTGATTCGCTACGCATCCTTCTAACTTTTGTGACTTCAAATTTCGCGGACGAAATTTTTCTTTTTAGAGGGGAAGAATTATAACAACCTAAAATCTGAGTAACCTTTGAACGTTTAAAACGAATATGTTATAAGATTTTTGAATATTTGAATACGTTTATAATCTAAAGTGAACTATATGTTACGAATTTAGAACCACAAAATATGAAACTCTAACCTAAGTATATTTAGAATTTCGCCACTCTAGCCTTGTGAACATTTTACATAATTCGAAACTATTAGATTAAGTACCATGGGAATTGTCACAAACTATAACTCCTAAGTTCTTAAAATTATATTACACGTTTAAGAGGTCCTATAGGGTCCCATTTCTTTTAAATTTGTGCACAACATTTACTTTGAAGATATGGTAAATACTTTTGAAATTTTTGAAGAGAAGTAGTCCTCCCCTATCTCCTTTAGACTCGGCAAACCATCCTCCTAACTCCCACATGTATATCAAACTGTATAACACATTACTCCTCACTCACAAAACCCTAAACTACAAAACCAAATCGGCAGCCTCCATTTCTGTTTTCTCAAGAAGACCAAGTACGAATGGAGTTTAGCTAAGGTGGGTGATCATTGGAGTTCATTCTCTTGGTGTGATCGTTTGTGGTGGATTGGTTCGAAGGGTGTTTTCGTGTTCGAGGTTAGGGTCGACATTCGATGGAGTTGTGGCTGCTGTTTCGTGAGCAAGAGATTAAAGTCAGGTTTGGACATGTCTCGATGTAATCACTGTTCGGGTTCCGTTTGTCATTCGGGTTCGACCTCTTCTCTTTCATTTTCAATCTCACAACATCACGAATAATATGTTCAATATGGAGTATTATGAATCGGTTAATAAAATCCTGTGCATGTATATACGATTTAGAAAGTCACATGAAATGATGATTTAAAACTAATATAATTGATCCTTCTGTTTTGTCATTCGATTCATGTTATACTAATGATTTTTGATTCTTTGAATCACGATCTAAAAGCTGTTGTGAAGTAATCTGGTACGAGTTAATAAGAAGGTTGCATGCATGTTCATTCGGTTTACGTTTCGATTCGAAATAACAAAATATATAAACACTATATTGGAATGATTATATGATGTCTAAGAACGTGACCAATAAACCTGGAAGTAAACTTAAATAATTAACATGGGTGTACAAAATATAATTACGTGAATATAAGGCTTGATTTAGTGTGATTTGCATGAGAAATATTGGCTATGAATATGTGAAATGGTGTGTGTACGCATGTATATATATATAAAATTTTGGGTCGTCGCGGCATAAATATTAATATCGTGGGTACGCTAGTAAATTATATAAATTTTAACGACGGGTCTAAAATTATCATCTTAATATAAATTTATAAAATAAACTTTAAAATTACTTTGTTTGACATTTTTAAACATTTAATTTTTGATAATTTATATTTTGACCCTAAAGTTTGTAATATTCTAATAATTAACCCTAATCTATTAATAATGTTTATTTTGAGTACTTTAACTTAATGTTAATAGTAATCGTTTATGACTAATCTTGCTAATTCGGGAAACTTACTAATTATGGAAAGTTACTATTTTTGTAAAAGCTGCTATAAATGAAAAGTTACTAAAAATGGGAAGTTGACTAAAATGAGTAATCTGATTTAAAACAAGTTATTAATAATTATCCGATCGTTAATCCGTGTAGATTCGCCGAATAAGGAGTGTCTTCCTATCCCTATGATTACGTTATGGTTTCGTTGGCGGTTTAAGGTACAGATATTCTTCCCTTTTCAGTAGGGACTTCTCATGACTCTCTTGATCCTTGACACTGCTATGATTCCCTTTTGATATGCCATTGCTATGATCCCTTTGTTATGATCTTCTGATATGATCCTTCTGATATGAGCTTTAATATGATTCGTTTGATATGATTCGTTGATATGATTCCTTTTATATGATTCTATGATTTGATATCCGTCTGCTATTCATTTGCTATGATATGATTCAGTTCAGTTTGCTATGTTCTGTTGGATATGATTTGATTATTCGATATGATATGATATGATATGATTTGTTCTGTTCTGATGCCCGAGTTTTTATTCTACTCATGGAGGTACCATGGGCGTGTCATTGAAGCACCAATGGCATGATACTTTCTGTGGAGGTGTGATTGATCCACGGCGTCCCCATTTGATATGATATGTTATGAGCTCTGGATTATTATGATATGTATGATTTGCTTTGTAGGGGGGGGGGGGGCGTATGGATGCATCCTAGGTATTCTGTTCTATGTAGGGTGAATGTGAGTGTGTGCTTACACTTCTTCACGTTGGAGCTAGCTACTCCATTTGGTACTTAGAGGTCTCCCCTCTTCGTGCACTTATGATTTGACGAATATGTAATTATATGGTAGGAGACCTATTCGAGTATCTCGTTAGGTCGGCTCGTGGCTTTCCTATGTTTCTTGTGTCTATTCGAGTATCTCGTTAGACGCGCCTTTGTTGATACGTGCTCTTGATTCTCTTATGATTTGTTTATGCTTGATATATCTATGATGCTTCATTTCATTTGACTTATGATATTCGTTCAGTTATTCGTTGATCTCTTATATATTTGACAGATGACATTTATTTCAACAGGAGTTTATGATTTCTTTTCTCATACTTATATACATTTCGATTATTCGTTTTGTTATATATCTGTTCACTGGGCTTTTTAAGCTCAGCCGCATTTCCTTTCCTGCGGCAGGTGTTAGGTTGGAAGATGGGTTTGGGTGAAGAGTGCATAGGAGCTTTAGTGGACTACCCCATGGACTAGAAGCCCATTACATCTGGACTAGTTTTTGACTTGGATTAGATTAGACTTTGTTTAGTTTGCATTTTCTTTTCTTTTATAGTTTTAGTATTTCTTTTGTACTTTTATATTTTTCCCTTGTAACCATTTGTTTTAAGTCTTCCGCTTGCGTTGTATGCTTTGTATGCTTTGATATGTCACCATACTGTAGCGCTCCGGACCCATGTCGGGTTGGGGTGTTACAGGTGGCGTCATTTAACTTACGATAGTCAATGCAGACGCGCCAACCCGTAACCAAACGAGTAGGAATCAACTCATTCTCCTCATTTGTGACAACAGTAATGCCACCCTTTTTTGGAACACAATTTGGGCTAACCCAAGGACTGTCCGAGATAGGGTAAATCAATCCGGCATCAAGAAGTTTTAAAACCTCTTGTTTGATAACCACGTGGATTTTTGGATTCACCCTTCTTTGTTGTTGGACTGCAGGTTTGAAGTCATCCTCCATTAAAATCTTGTGAGTACAAAATCCAGGGTCAATGCCCTTGATGTCGGAGAGTCGCCAAGCAATTGCTTGTTTATGAGAGCAGCCTTCTCCTCAACACTTAAGTCTTTAGAAATTATGACTGGCAATTTATCATCACCCTCCAGAAATGCATATTCAAGATGAGGCGGCAAGTCCTTAAGTTCAACCTCGGGAAAGTCATCAGTTTTCTCAACATTTTTTACTTCCTCCTTATGAAGTGTTTGTGGTAGAACAGGAAGAGGAGATGGATCTTCGTTTAACAATTTCTCAAGCAGGAGAATATCCCTCTCGGGGTCAACCTCTTGGTTATCGATTCCATCGGGAATCGAATCACTTTTGAGAAAGGCCTCAATTTCTTCTAAGATGAAGTCACTTCCCTCAAACGGAGTGAGGGAAGGAGAAGAATTGGCAATGATGGGATGAGAAGATTGAGTGAGGTTTTCACTCGAAGAATCATCAATGGAACCTAAAATCTCTTGAGCATACTCCTCGGCAGCAACATCGATGACATCTATTTGGTTCACCGATTCACAGTCATAATTGGAGGAGTATCTCGATGTTTGATTTAGGTTGAAGGTAATGGCTTCCGTTCCAACACATAATGTGATCTCATGCTCAAATACATCGATAAGAGCGCGCCCAGTTCTAAGGAATCCCCTTCCAAGAATTAGAGGGACCCTAGAATCGGCATCAAAGTCAACAATCACAAAATCTGCCGGGAAATGGAACTTTCCCACTTTAACGAATACGTCCTCGGCAATGCCAAGAGGACAAGAAATCAAACGATCGGCAAGCTATAAAGTCATGCACGTGGGAGTGAGTTCGGGAAGAGAAAGTTTCTTCCACACAGAATATGGCATCAGGTTAATGCTAGCACCTAAATCAGCTAAGGCGAAGCATTCAACCATACCCGGGAAAGTACTAGGAATGAGAAATTTCCCGGGGTCTCCAAGCTTTTTAGGAAGCTTTTTCAAGAGAACTGCTGAGCAGTGCTCATTCAGAGGAGTTCTTGCCATCTCAAAGAGTTTTTCTTTATTACTCAACAGATTTTTGATTGTTGATGCAAACTTGGGCATCAAGAGAATAGCGTCCGCAAAGCTAATGTCAAAGTGCAAATCTTGGAAGATTTGGAAAAATTTATCCATTTGGTGACTAGCCTTTTCGCAGAGCTTTTGTTCATTGAGACATGAAGTTTTGGATTTTGGGTTGTCCACTGGAGTTTCTGGTGGTTCAAAGACAACTCCAGGCTTACATCTGGTTTCAGGATTAACCTGATGTTGGACGTGTGCTGTACTTCGTGGGCTAGGAGTTTGCACCTTGTCCTTTGTTACCTCAGGTTCACGATCCACTACCTTTCGAGGAGAGGGAGAAGAGGTAGTAGGAATCGCGGGTTCATCATATGAAGCACCACTTCGTGTTGTGATCGTCTTAGCATCGCCCCTAGGGTTAGCGATCGTGTTGCTCGGTAAAGTAGTACCTGAGCCCGAGGGTCGATCATTTAAAGACTTCTTGATATCAGAAATCTGGCTGACCAGCAACTTGTTCAACTCTTCTTGGGACTTCATGAATTGCTTTAACAACTCATCAGATGAAGGCCCGGTTGGAACAATGGCTTGATTCGGATTAGGAAGATTTTGAGCTCGATTGTTCAGATTGGGACCTTGATTGAAATTTCCTTGGTTTTAATGATGGAAATTCCCTTGATTCTGGTGATTGTTTCCATGAAAGTTCTCGGGATTGAAATTACCCTGACCTTGGTTCCGGTTAAAGTTTCCTTGATTTTGGTGTTGGAAACCTTGATTGTGGGAACCTTGGTTTTGATTTTGGAAACCGTGACCCTGATTGAAGTTACCTTGGTTTTGATAACCTTGGTTCACTCTATTTTGATTTTGGCCACGGTTTTGGACATTTTGGTTTTGATTAAAACCGGGAGGTCCAGGATAATGGTGAGGATGATAGTTCGGGTCCATAGGAGGGCGGTATTGATTGCCTCCTTGATTTTGGGACCCGACAACAGCATGAGCTTCATATGGAGTACCATCAGTAGCTGTGCAATTTTAGTAGGCATGTGGCCCACCACAAGTCACACAGACTTCCACTTTTTTAACCTCAGCAGGGGGAGGATGTTTTGGAAATGAAACTTTCTTTGTTTGGGCGAGAACCAAAGCTTGGATCGCTTCAGTGAGCTTGTCAAGCTTAGCATCCGTGCTAGATTGACCCACAGAAGATGAAGTGGAAGGACCCGCATTGATTTGAGAAACAATCGGTTTGCTTCGTGTAGAGCGGACCTTGGACTTGTTTTCTATGATCAGTAAAGCTTCTTTTGTGGTTCTACTCAAGAAATTACCTCCTGCGGAGGCATTGAGAGAATCCTGATCAGCTTGGCTCACGCCATTGTAGAAAGTATCGAGTTGCATCAACTCTGAGAAACCATGATGTGGACACTTGCGAAATAATTCTTTGAAACGATCCCACGCTTCACCAAAAGATTCATCATATTTCTGAGTGAACTTGGTGATTTCGTTCTTAAGACTCGTGGTCTTGGAAGGTGGGAAGAATTCATTCACAAATTTTTTCACAAGATCTTCCCATGTCTCAATAGATCTAGGAGGTTGTTTTTCAAGCCAAATCCGGGCTTGTCCCTCCAGGGAGAATGGGAACAGAAGAAGTTTGATTGCTTCACAAGGGACATTCTTGTACTTGATGGTCGATGTGATTTTATTGAACCATCGAATGTGAGCATGAGGATCGTCCCTCTCAAAACCGTAGAATTGACTTGAGGTTACAAGATTGAGTAACCCGGTTTTGAGCTCAAAATTATCAGCCACGATGGCTGGAACAACAATGGCATCTCCGTAACCCTCGATGGGTGCTTGGAGAAGCTCACACATGGGGCGGTCTTACGGATCTCAGATCCGACTGTTGGTGCAGAACGTCTACGAGGTCTTCGAGGTTTCCGGACAAGCTCACGTAATGGGCTAGTGGACCTTGAAGAACGAGTGCACATGCACTAGGGATAAAAACCAATCAAAACAAAATCGAGGCAAATCCACAGTGAACTTAAACCAATAATCACAAGCAAGTGGCTTCTTTAAGAAAGGTACACCACTCACAGGGATACAAAGGCAAGTTTTAAATCTTAGGTTTGGGAACTTATTATGTTCACACCCCTAGTTGGTAGGTGTTCTGTCTTGGTTTGCGACGGTTAGTTTTTATGTATAATTATTATTCACAAGAAAAGGCGGATGTTTTTGGGTTTTGTGTTTGGGTGAAAAACTTTTGGACAATATTTTTGGTATCGTCTCGTAATCTAAAATCGTTTCTCTTTAAGAATCACTTTAAAAGAAAACCGATTCAGACAACGTTACGATCAATTTTGTTGTTTTTAATTTATTATTTTTTTTTATTTTTTTTTGTGTTTTAACACTTTAGGAAAAGTGTTAATGACTTTTTTGTGTTTTGATTTGAAAATTTACAAAAGTTATGGGTTTTTACAATGATCGAGGTGAGATAATACTAATCTCAAAAGACGCTGCAGAAACGCGCACACCTCCCCGGCAGCGGCGCCAATAATTGATTGATGCTAAACAGTCAACTTAAATTGACCAAGTAAATGGTCAACAAAGTCAAACTACCTAGACCAATGCTCCGGGTAATATAAGGTATCACCAGGTCGTTAAATCCCGACAAGGTGTGAATTGTAACTGGGCGTGCTTTGTGATCGGGTGATTATTCACAGAAAAGGGTTGTTATGAGAATTATTTGGAAATTATTAAACAAAATAGCTTAGGAAAGCTATGTGATTGATTAAGGGAGTTAAGATTTAGAAGATGTGATCTAAAACCTAAAAACGTACGTTTTAATCAAAAACGTACACAGACGAACGTGAAAGAAAGTACAACGGATGAACAGAAAGGGCTATGAGTGTGAAAATTTTATTTTTAATATCCTAATAAATAAAGAAAATTTTTAGAAAAAGAAAAATTATTTTTACACTATTTAATTATTAGTTATTAATTAATTACTAATTACTTGTTATTTAACTAATTATATTAATTTAAATTATTACAAGTTACTAAAAAGACTTAGATAATTAAGAAAATTTTTATAAATCTACTTAACCATCATAGGAATCCTAAAAAATTATAAAAAGCTGATTTTATGTATTTTTAAACTAATTTACTAATTATTATTCTAATTATTTATTAATTACCAATTAAACTACTTATATTATAAAAAATAAAAAATGAACAATATAAATTCTAGAAAAATTTATAAAAATGTTTTAACTTATATAAAAGCTAGAAAAATTATAAAAACTATATGTTACTTAATAAAATCTAATTATGCTAATTAATTCTTAATTATTATTTAATAATTAATTAAACTAAAATTAATTCTAAAAACCACTAAAAGACAAAAGAAAAATCTGGAAAAATGTATAAAATTACTTTAATATAAAAGAGCTTTAATAAAAATAGAAAAATGCTAAAGTGCTTATAAATAAGCTAAAAAGAAAATTAAAAAGATAATTTCTATTAAATAGAAGCTATCACTATAATTAAAATTGGTTTTTTGAGATTTTTCTTTTCCCAAACTAATTTACTACTAAAAACTAAAAACTTTTACAAACACACTTTTTATGGAGCTCAGAAATAAGCACTTTGAGTGCTTATTTGTTCAACAGTTGACTTTGGTTGACTGAGAAGAGAAATAAGCACAAATGGACTTATGTGGGGTCCACAATGGTTAAAACTTGTTCACTTAAGTATTTTGGACAGGTTTAAGCTAAGATCACTCAAATAAGACAACTGAATAAGCCAAAAATCCACAATAAGCACTTGCTTATTTTGGTTCTGAGACAGAAAAGGGGACAACCTTTGGGAAAGGTTTCAGGTGGGGTCCACAGGGTCCAAGGTCAAATAAATGGTCAAAACCTCAACCCTGCCAGGAGAAGGGTTGTATGAACCAAGATTGGGTCAGTGGGACCCACAGAGGTGGCCACAATGAGCCACCAAAGTGATGGAGGTGACTGGGTCTGCTGATGCACAGGGTAAGGCCTTGCCCTGCAAGTGTGTTTGAGGGGCAAAATTGTCCACAACAAAAAATCACAAAAATCAAACAGGTATGGAAATCACTAGTTCTACTGGTAGACAATACCCACAACAAGTTTCAAAGGCTAAAACAACACACAAAAATCTAGATAATTCATGCCATATTTGAGATTTCTACACAATGCACTTTTTGACTTTTTACAAAACTTGAGTATTTGACTTTTATGAACTTCAAATCACCTTTTATTGATTTAATCTGTTATAATAAGCTACAAAAGGACCAAATTAAGTTACAACTCACACTTATGCACTGATTTTATGAAATCTTAGGTCTAAATGTCACCACAGTTAACTGTGATGATGATTTTGTTTGTGATTTTGACTTCTGTGTTTGTAGCTACTAAAAAGGACTTGTTTTGGTGTATTTAGACTTTAAGTGAGCTAAGTAAACAATCAACAACAACTGAGAACAACCACATTTCCCCAAACAGTTCAATCCAAACACCCTCTTAACCCACAGATAATAAAAAAAACTAAAGTAACAAGCTTCCAAATCACAATTCAATGATCACAAATTACCTATTAAGCAATAAACAGACAAGATATACACAAATGAACTACTATTATTACTTTTACACTACAATGATGAAAATCAAAATGAGATTCTTACAAAGCCTTCCAAGCAAATTTCAAAGAACCATGAACCATTAACCAATCCTAATGGTTCCCATGAACCACTAACCCACAGCCTTCCATTATTTACTGTGCTCCTTGCTTGTCTTTTCCTTTTTCATAATTTTTGTATTTTATTTTTATTTTTTCTGAATTTTGGCTATTTTTCTAAAAACTTATCCTTGATTAACACAGAAGCTTATACAGCTTCTAAACACTTGTTATTTAGGTTTATGAAACTATATTACAACTTTAGAACACTTGGTGAAATGTAAACAACACACTTGAAATTCAAACTTAAGACTTGAAAATTGAAATTGATATTTAAACTTAAAACTTTGAATTGCATTAACTGAGAATAGATTACAAATGATAAAGGAAATATTGCAAAACTAAATTACATTCTACACACTACTACTAAAGCTCATATGAGCATATATATATATATATATATATATATATATATATATATATATATATATATATATATATATATATATATATATATATATATATATATATATATATATATATATATATATATATATATATATATATATATATATCGAGATAAAAATTAGAGCACATCTTTTTCCACATGGCTTCCCTTTTAATTTTTTATGTCCCAGTGTGTTCCTTGTTGACCCTTGACCATATCCCATCCATTCAATTGAGCTTTGATCAATCCTAGCCATTGGATTAAATTTTCCCGCCAAAAGAACAATGGGGCAATTCTGAGTGTTATGGTTGGGGGTATTAATTGTGGTGGTGGGGGTTGGTTAGGTTGGTGAGAGGCATTTATTGTGGGGGGGCTATCGGTGAAAAAGGTGAGGAGGAGGGGGAGACATGGAGCCTGGTTTTGCGTTGGTATGTTGGGGGGAAGAAGACGTTGACCGGGGGTTTGACTGGGGAGGTTTTATATTAAAGATGGGAGTGGGCTGGGGAGTGGAGTGGGCTTGGGGATGGTTTTGGTATTAGTATTAAGAAAGGGTCCGTTTGGTTTATGATGTAACAAGGACCAATTTTGTAATTTTCCCAAACATGAGGGACTGAATTTTTGTATTTCCCAATTTGCTACAAAGGACCAATCATGCCACAATTCCAAAGTCCAAGAACCATTTTTGCATTTTTCCACTTTTCAAAATTCTCAGGGACCTATTTTGCCAAATTTGAAATCTCAAGGACCAAATGTATAATTTTGGAAAACTTATGACCCAAGTATAATATTTTGTGATGTTTGACTTTCAAAACCTTGGGTTGACTTTTCCTTTCAAAATAAATTCATAGGGACTATTTTTTACAAGTTTTGAAACTTGGGGGACTGAAACTGCCAATATTGCAAACTTTGATCGTTTTTCATTTGTTTTGCTCATTTTGCATTTAAAACACATAAAACACAATCCCTGGGATAATTTAAGTATTTTGATAACTTTTTGATTGTTTTTGTATATTTTGGCAGTTTAAATACGACAAAAATGATGAGTGTTTGAGCACTCATCAATGTTCCTGGAAAAATCTTATGTTAAGTTTTCGGAAAATTTCTTGAAAAACTCATGACTTATTTCTTGGAAAATCCTGCAAAATATCATTATGACTCGATACAAGCATTTGACTCTAACAATTACTAATATACATGCTAATTTAATATTGTGGTGAATCATGATCATTTTCGTTATTATAAACAAATTTGGGTTTCCCTTACACTTAGCTTTTGCAAAATACCTTTATATGAAGTTAAGACGAAGTTAAACAACAAAATAAAGCATTTTCACAATTTAATTTGAAACATGATTTACCAACAATAAAAATAAAATATGCATACAGAAACAAATAAAATCAAACAAATAAAAACAAATAAAGCTAATAAAACAACCACAATAATGAGAATCCTAAATGCATAGAAGGAAATAGTAAATAATATCCAATGGCCAACAGAGGCCAAATCCTACACTATTACAGACCGAATTGTTCAAATCATACAACCAAAGATAAATTGTTCAGAAATCATAATACTACCATAAAAACATCACTGGGGAGGGGGACCAAAGCGGTAGTCATAACCAGGAGGGAGATGTCCGGAGTACCCATAGGGTGGATAATCCTGCTCACGACCGGGGAATGGGTCAATCTGCAAGTGAGGCTCGATGTGATCACGGGTTGATAGATGCTGCATCTGGCGGATCGTGTAATCGTACATCCAATCAAACCTCTGGTCAGTAGTGGCCCTCCACGTGTCCATCTGACCCATCCATACCTCCTGATGAGCCTAACAATCTCCCCGACCCATGTGCCGGTAGTAGTCCGCAGAGCCAACCTCATAATCCCCATACGGCTGCTGCTGGGTTGCACCCTCATCATCATCCGCATCATCATCATTAGCAGCAGCCACTCCCCCTACAACATACCAATCAAAATACCCCTCCCCCCACTCCATCACAATACTCATTTACTTAAGGGACTTGGCCCTCACCACCCTGCATGCACCACAATCTGTAAAACCCTAAAATCTCAAACATATTAATTTCTCAAATTACCCCTCTATTCATGAACCAAAAAGATAACTATATAAACTAAAACCCAAGTAATTAAATCCTATAACATTTATAAGATACATAAACTATTAAAATGTAATGTACATTACTTAATTACCTAATTTTGTAATGTAAGCTACAACTAAAGAGTATCTACACGTTTTATAATCATTTCTTTGGGCCAAAACCAATCACAAATTATAAGACTTAAACTATGGGCATTAACTAATTAAAAGATGCTTACACACTTGGCCATTATGTTGTTCCTGGAGATAACGAGCTGGCTTGGTCAAGGATACCACAAAATTCGGTCAATTTTTGATTCTTTCTCCCTATATGAACGCTCCAATCCCTCATTAGCTCAATTACATTAAACGGCATCACAACAAATTCTACAAATCACATAAAACCCTAAAAACCTACACAAATTTTGGCGGCTGCTACTCTTGTTCTTTCCTATTCGAATCAAAGAGCAAGCAAAGGAGGCTCGGTTGTGGCTTCTACTTGGTGGTTAGACGTGGGTCGAATTCTAGTACGAAGGCGTTGAGCGTGGGTATTGTTTCTGGTTCGAGGGAGGTTCGGAGTCGTGGTGCTCTCGGCTTCTTGATCTTTGTTCTTTCAATCCGATCACACCAAGGGTAACGAGTATTATCTTGTCTTGTTTTCTTCATTTTTGATCCCTTCACTAACGTATAACATGTCACCTATAAACTAATATGAATCGACTCACATCTTATACATGTATACGTATAAAATGTCACATAAAATCATGGAAGTTAGCTCATGAAATAATGATATGAAGCCTAACCTGTTAACCTATATATGCCTTGTTATTTTACCATGCTATACGTATGAAAATAACCCCATATTACACGACCTAAAATATGTTGTAACCAATCCTATACGAGTGAAAATAAACAAGAAGTACATGTTGTTTTCCTTATTGTTTTTGAACTGCATAAAGTAAATAAAGAGAGTGTCGCGGGTTTATTTTGGGCCGCGAGGTATATGTTGTGGCTTGTGACGTCTCGCTAGCTATTTCGAGGTCGTGGTTAACAACCCTTTGTCGACCCTAGTTTCAATATAAAACGCACCATAATAACCTGGTCAATCGAGCGTGTAACGGGATTAAAACAACTAAGAAGCCAGGTTAGAAATACATAATTCTATGTCATAAAGTTTACATGAAGATGATAAACATATCCCTGAATTCGTTTATGTTTCAAAGTGCTAGACCATGTCACGTTAAACTATAAGCGTAGCTTATATGATTACAAAGAAACTGTGAATAATTAATACCGAGTATGAATCGATTTCGGTCATGTTATGGTAATAGAAACGAAAGAGATGATTGAATGCATGCATGAAATACGTATTTGAGAAATCTATAGTTAGCATAATATTGGATTATTTCACATTAGACCCTACAATTTGCTAAAATGGCATATAAAGCATTAAACTAGGATAATTGTAATAGTAAACCATTTAGTTAACCTATTATTAATTGTAAACCCCTAAGTTTGGCTAATTAATGGATTTTACCCTAAACTTAATAATTTTGGAAAGTTACTAAGAATGGAAAACTGACTAAAACAAGTAATCTTATTTAAAACAAGTTATTAATCATTAGCCGATCATTAATTCGTGTAGATTCGCTGAAGAAGGTGTGACTTCCTATTCTTATGTTATGATATGATTTTCTCCGCGGTCTAAGGTACAGATATTCTGACCTTATCTCTTAAGGTTTCTCATGATTCATACACGTCGTGTTGATATTAGCTTTGATTATGATACCTTTTGTTGGGTTTTGAGTTCTGCTGCTGAGTTAAACTGCTGCTGTGATGAAACTACTGCTAGTGTAAATGATTCTGCTGCTGATGACAAAGTGCTGCTAAGGAAAATACTGCTGAAGGAAACTACTGCTGAAGTGATAAGCATGTATTCGTAGTAGATAATTATAGAATAGATTGTGTGTATATCTTATACGTCTAGAATATTCTTATCTTGCATAGAAAGTTATTGTAAACCTAGTGGGACTCCTTGGCCTATAAAAGGAGGATCCTAGGGTTAGATTATGTACGTATTGTTAAGTTTTTGTTTACACTTCAAGGTTGTAAAACCCTAGCATTGTTGAGTGCTCGTATTAATAATATTGAAGTGCTGTTAGTGAATTGTTCTTCTTAAGTTAAGCTTTTACATTCCGCATTTAAGCTTAAGTGTTTACTTTAAGTCAACTTCTATATAAGATCGTTTGCTCAACTGGGATCAACAAGTGGTATCAGAGCTTGTGATCTAGAAGTTGTAATCAAGAAGAAACTGTTCTTTGCAAGTTTGCTGTTCCTAATCAACTGCTAAAGATGGGTAATGACACACATATGGTGACTGCTTCAAAGGTTCCCATGCTCAACCCTGGTAAATATGAGCTTTGGAAGATGAGAATCAGATAGTACATTCGCATGATTGACTTTAACATGTGGAATGTGATCATGAATGGTGACTCTTTACCAAAGAAGGGTGCTGATAGAAAAGAGATACCAATCAAGACTGCTGAAGAGAATTCTTTAAGGAAGATGGAGATCAAGGAACACAGTATTCTCTTAATGGGAATACCTAATGAGTTCCAGTTGGACTTTGATAGTTGTGAGACTGCTAAAGAGTTAATGGATGCTATTGAATTCAGGTTTGGAGGGAATGATGCTACCAAGAAGTCAAGGAAGAATATGTTGAAGCATCAGTTTGAGAACTTTACTGCTGAAAGTGGAGAGAAGATTATTGGCACATACAACAGGCTCAATCAACTTGTCAGTCATCTAAAGCTTGTTGGCTATGTGGTTCCACAAGAAGATGTAAATCTCAAGTTCCTCAGAAGTCTTGCACCTGAATGGAGTATGCACACTGTTGTTTGGAGGAATAAGCCTGACTTTGAAACTATGAAGTTGGAAAGCCTCTATAACAACTTAAGAGTGTATGAACCAGAATTATCTATTTCATCTACTTCTGGTTCACAAAATCTTGCCTTTGTATCTTCAAAGTCAAAAGGGTCTAAAGAATCTCACTCTGCTGCCTATGGAGTATCTACTGCTGATGGATCTGCTGATAGTTCTCATGATAATAACTCCACCAGTGATATGGCTTTATGTGCATTCTTGGTTGATCTAACAACAAGTATAAGGTCACAGGCACTTAATCAAGATCTGGATCACCTTGATCAAGATGATCTTGAAGAGATGGATCTTAAATGGCAAATGGCCATGTTGACCTTAATGGCTAGAAAATTCTGGAAGAGAACTGGAAGAGAGATCAAGTATAGACCTAAAGAAAATGTTACCTTTGCAAGTCAAAGATAGAGTGTTACAACTGTAACAGGAAGGGTCACTTTGCCAGAGAATGTAGAGCTCCAAAGAAAAATGGTGAAGCATCAAAGAAGACTGAAGAGACAAAGAATACTACTACTGCATTGGTGTCTTGTGATGGATTGGGAGAGTATGATTGGAGTGATTTGGCTGATGAAGAACCAAATTATTCCTTGGTGGCTCAAGTCAAGCCTGAAGTGCATAACTTTGCACTAATGGCTTATTCATCATCATCTTCTGGATCTGACTCTGAGGTATCCAATGATTCTGATTTATCTATGTGTTCTTTTAAGTCTTGTGCTGACACTATAGAAGAATTTAAGTCTAGGAATGAGAGTCTAAATAAAGAAGTTGAAAACCTAAAACTTGATAACTTAGGTTACAAAGTAGGTATTCAAAATGTTGAAAGAAGACTTGAGTACTTAAAAGAGTGTGAGATAGAATATGTAGATAGAATTAACCAACAAGATGTTGAGATTTTTAAGAAAAACAGTGAAATTGAGTTTTTTAAAAATAAATTAGAAGAAGCAGAAAAAGATAGAGATGCAGCTCTTGCTGAAAAAGAAAAACATATAGTAAGAGTAAACAAACAACAATATGCTTCTGATTTGGTTCATAAATCTATTGAGAGTACAATAATGAGGAAAGGAAGTGTAATAGGTTACAATGAGGTTGCTCCTCCTGTTAAGAGTGCATATGCTCCACCAGGAAAAGAATTGTCCTTCATTAGTGAGCTGAATATAGAAAAACCAATAGGTGAGTCTAGTACAAGTGTCTTAGAAACACCTAAGGTAGAGGGTAGAAAATTTCCTGATGCTCCCATTATTGAAGATTGGTACTCAGATAGTGATGAGGAACAAGAAAAGGTTGAACTAGAACATAATGTAGTAAAGGAAGAAATTCATGCTAAAATTGAAAAAGTTGAACCTAAAATTGAACAAGTGAAGTTCGTGAAACCTGTGCTAGGTCAAGGTATCTCTAGGAAAATGGTTGAGTATAAAGAGATTTCTAGAGAAAGAATGAATGATTTCAATAATAAGCCTAGGGGTAATCAAAGAAACTTTAATAACCTAGTCTCAATCAAATTAGGTAGTGAGTTTCAATTGAAGAAAAAGGCTTGTTATAAGTGTGGTAGCTTTGAACACTTGATTAATAGTTGTCCTGACCACAAGAAACCTGTTTGGAATCAATACTCTAGGGTGAATCACAAATATGTTAATCAGAATACTCACCCTCATCCAAATAGAAATATGATTCCTAGGGATGTGTTGTTAAGATCTGGTGCAACTAGATCAATTTATGCTGCTAAATCAAATGGTGCTTTTAAAACCACAACTGGTTCTATTGCTGGCTCTACTGCTAGTAAGCACTCTGCTGCTAGTACAAAACTTTCTACTTCTGGGCCAAAAGTTTTATCAAATACAGTTGTTGGAAATCATTTTTATGATGTTAAGGCCTCAGCTTGTTGGGTTTGGAAACCAAAATCAAATGTTACAAATAATGTTTCCAAAACTAGCAGTGCATCAAGTGACTTAAAGAAATTTAACTATGTTGATGCACAAGGCAGATCCAAGTCAGTAATGGCTTGGGTCCCCAAGAGAAACTAATTTCTCTATTTTCATGTGCAGGGTAATCTACTGGATGAGCTTAAAGACATGGTTATAGTTGATAGTGGATGCTCTGGACATATGACAGGGGATGAGTCTCAGCTTGAAGATTTTGAGGCTTTTGAAGGTGGTTATGTTGCTTTTGGGAATGATCCAAAAGGTGGAAAGATTATTGGTAGAGGCACTTTAAAAACTAGGAATTTGGACTTTGAGAAGGTGTTTCTTGTGAAAGGGCTTAAGTTTAACCTCTTTAGTGTTTCACAAATGTGTGACAAAAGGAATTTTGTTCTTTTTATAGACACTGAATGTATGATCCTTTCTCCTGATTTTCAGTTGCCAAATGATAAATTTGTACTATTGAAGGTCCCTAGAAACGAAAATATATACAGTGACCATAGTAAGAACATAGTTCCCAAAAGAGCTTTAACTTGTCTGATTGCAAAAGCCACTGTTGATGAGTCCAAATTATGGCATACAAGACTTGGGCACTTGAACTACAAGACAATGAAGAAGTTGGTGAAAGGAAATCTGGTGAGAGGCATGCCCACAAAGTTGTTTGAAAACTGTGAGACTTGTATTGCTTGTCAGAAGGGAAAACAACACAGAGTCTCATTCAAGTCAAAGACTGTGAATACAAATACAGAGCCCTTGCATTTGCTACACATGGATTTATTTGGGCCTGTTTTTGTGAAAAGTTTGAATAAGAAGTCATATTGCCTAGTTGTCACAGATGACTTCAGCAGGTTCACTTGGGTGTTCTTTTTAGCCACTAAAGATGAAACCCCAGAGATACTTAAAGAATTCATTATAAGAGTTGAAAACCTGTACAACCACAAAGTGAAAATTATCAGATGTGACAATGATACTGAGTTCAAGAATAGTGTAATGAATCAATTCTGTGTGGGGAAAGGAATTCTAAGACAGTATAGTATTGCAAGAACTCCACAGCAGAATGGTGTTGCAGAGAGAAGAAATAGGACACTTATTGAGGCTGCAAGAACAATGTTAGCTGATTCTAAACTACCTATACCTTTTTGGGCTGAAGCTGTAAACACTGCATGTTTTGTGCAGAACAGGAGTAAGGTAGTAAAGCCTCACAACAAAACTCCATATGAGCTCTTTCATGGGAAGAAACCAATGATTGATTTTCTTAAGCCATTTGGATGTCCTGTCACTATTTTGAACACTAAAGATCAGTTAGGCAAGTTTGAAGAGAAAGCTGATGAAGGGAATTTGGTTGGTTACTCTGTACATAGTAAAGCTTTCAGAGTATATAACAAGAGAACCAAACATGTAGAGGAGAATTTGCATATCAAGTTTAGTGAGAACACATCTAATGCTGTAGGAAAAGGACCTGAATGGATGTTTGATGTTGACATCCTAACCAAGACAATGAATTATGTACCTGTTATTGCTAGTGTTAACACTAACAAATCACAAGAAGACATTGTTTTGATTAAGAAACTAAAGGTTGGTCCTACTTTCATACCTTTACAGCAAAATCAAGATACACAAGAAGATGATGTTCCTCTAGAGAAACCTAAGGAAGCTCAAGCAGATGTTGTAACTCCTATTGATGCAGAAAAGATACCCAATGAAGCTCCAAAAGAAGTTGTTGTTGACTCTCCAATTAGGCCAGAAGACTCTACTGCTGACTCAGAAGACTCTAATGCTAGACCAAAACAAGCAACTACTACTTCTATCTATTCTGCTGCTAAGCCTACTCACTCTGCTTCTACATCACAGTTTTCTTCTTTGGACACTCAGGATAGACCTTTTGATGATACAAATTATCCTGAAGATCCAAATATGCCTCCTCTAGAGAATATCTATGATGACACAGATGATGAAGCTCTTGATGGTAAATTATTTGGAGCTGAAGTAGACTATACTAATTTGGAACTCAACATTCCTGTTAGTCCCACTACTACTACAAGAGTTCACAAGAATCATCCAAAAGAACAAATTCTAAGTGATCCTAAATCATCTGTACAAACAAGGAAAATGACTAAAGAGCTCAAAGATCTTCAACATCAAAGTTTCTTTGCAAGATCTCTACATCAAAGAAACAGTCATAAAGATCTACAAAATTGCTTGTTTGCCTGCTTTCTATCTCAAATTGAACCCAAGAACACTTACAAAGCCCTACAAGAAGCTAGTTGGGTAGAAGCAATGCAAGATGAGCTTCTGCAATTCAAGCTACAAGAAGTATGGACTTTGGTTGATTTGCCAAATGGAAAAAGAGTGATTGGTACTAAATGGGTTTTCAAATGTAAAAGAGATGAAAGAGGGATAGTCATCAGAAATAAAGCTAGGTTAGTAGCTCAAGGATATACACAAGAAGAAGGACTTGATTATGATGAGGTATTTGCACCAGTGGCAAGAATAGAAGCCATTAGACTATTCTTGGCTTATGCTTCATTTAAAGATGTTGTGGTGTATCAGATGGATGTAAAGAGTGCTTTCCTTTATGGGACCATTACAGAAGAAGTTTATGTGTCTCAGCCACCAGGTTTTGAGGATCCTGATTATCCTGACAAAGTTTACAAGGTGAATAGAGCAATGTATGGACTACATCAAGCTCCTAGAGCTTGGTATGATACCTTGTCAACATATTTGTTAGACTCTGGGTTCAGTAGAGGAAAGATTGACAAGACTTTGTTTCTCAAAAGACAAAAGGATGATATTTTGCTGGTACAAATCTATGTTGATGACATCATCTTTGGTTCAACAAACAGGGCAATGTGTGTTGATTTTGAGAAGCTTATGAAGGATAAGTTTGCAATGAGTTCAATGGGAGAACTCAACTTCTTCTTGGGACTACAAGTGGTTCAAAAGAAAGATGGCATATTTATCAGTCAGGATAAGTATGTAAATGACATCTTGAAGAAGTTTGGATTTGAAGATGCTAAGCCTGCTAAGACAACCATGGATACCAACAAACCTTTGTTGAAGGATGAAAATGGAAAAGATGTAGATGTTCACTTGTACATGTCTATGGTTGGCTCATTGATGTATCTTACAGCATCAAGGCCTGATATCATGTTTGCTGTATGTGCCTGTGCAAGATTCCAAGTTTGTCCCAAAGAATCACATCTCAATGTAGTGAAGAGGATTTTTAGGTATCTAAGGCATCAACCTAAATTGGGCCTATGGTATCCTAAGGATTCACCTTTTGATTTGGTGGCATATTCAGACAGTGACTATGCTGGTGCTTGCTTGGATAGAAAGTCTACAACTGGAGGTTGTCAATTTCTAGGAAACAGATTGGTGTCATGGCAATGCAAGAAACAAACAGTGGTTACAAATTCTACAACTGAAGCTAAGTATGTGGCTGCTTCAAGTTGATGTGGTCAAGTGCTATGGATGCAAATTCAACTACTGGATTATGGGTACAATTTCATGAACACCAAAATTCATATTGATAACAACAGCACACTTTGCATAATTAAAAATGTTGTTTTTCATTCTAAAACAAAACATATTGAGATAAGACATCATTTCATAAGGGATTGCTATGAAAAGAAGTTAATTCAAATTGTCAAAATTCATACTGATAACAATGTTGCTGATCTTCTTACTAAACACTTTGATGTGGGAAGATTTCAATTCTTTATTGCAAACATTGGTATGATTAATCTTTGAAAACCTTATCTCTTATTGTTTTTGTAAAAAGTGTAAAGGTCTTGTGCTGATTGTTCATCTGTTTCTGCTGCTTCTTAAGAAGCAAGTGATTAAGTTGCAATGTACTCTGCTGCTATTTTACTCTACTGCTAGTATATTTTCTTGTATACTTTGTGGTGTTTGGACTAACATTTTACAGGATAAGTTGAGAATTGATGATTTGCAAGATTATTAAACAGAAACTCAAAAGATTTCATTCATCAATCACAAGAGTACATTCAACAAAAGAGTACATCCACATCAAGTTCTGGAATAACAAAAGACTGCTACACCACAAACTAAAATTAAAAGACTTAAAACATCAATTTCCAGGGCATGGAAGCCCAAGTACAATCTTCCTTTCCTTCGGAAGTGGAGGGTTTATCTTTCTTGCCTTGGTAGATGTCTTGGGTCTTGGCCTTGATGATGATGGTCTTTCTGGAGTGGATGGTGGATTGTGGTCTGGCTCATCTTCATCTGATGATGTGTAGATGAAGGGGGAAACAAGCTCCTTGGGAGATGGTGGTCTGATAGGGATCCAAGCAGGGTCTTCTGATGATTCTGAAGACGATGGAGACTTGGGGGACATCACCTCTTTACCCCTCGAAGTGCTTGGGGTTTGATTCAAATGTAGGAGATATTTGAAGACCGGAAGATCATGCTTCCTCTTTCTGGCTTGCTCCTTGGTTCTACAACCATTGTGAGGAGGACGGAAGGGAGGGACATATGTTTCAAATGGTGAATCATCCTCTGAAGAAGAATCGGATGAGATGTAAGATTTCATGGTTATTGATGAGTTGATTTGGGTGATTGGAAGATTTGATTGCGAGATTGGCGTTTCTAATAGTAATTAGGGTTTGATTGTAGTGAATTAGGGAAAAGATTGCGTCCGGTTTTATAGGGATTACGGAGTATCAAGCGCATTAATTGTTATGGGTTATTGACTTTTTGACCAAGTTTGATTAGTCAACTCTGCTGCTGGCTTATTTTCACTCTGCTGCTAGTTGTTTCATTCTGCTGCTAGTTGTGGATGACATGGTTATGCTGCTACGGTTGTAAGTGAAAGGGTGGTATGTGTAACTTCTACCAATCAGTTTAAAACCTAATTAATCTTCATAATTGGTTTCTATACGCTCCAAATTGAAGTTCTCACAAACCCTAACACTCCATTATTGTCAAAATCAATTATCCCCAATTTCTCTAAACCCTAATTCATGGATTGTGTACGTACCTGGGCAGAGCAACATAATAGTGTGGTTGTTTTGGATGAAGAGTTGGTTCCTGAAGGGCTCACAGATATGGTTAAATTTTTGAATGCTACTTCTCTTAGGTATGCACTCACTGTGAATCCTACTATATTTGTTTCCTACATCAAACAGTTTTGGCTTACTGCTAAAGTCAAATCTATGAATCAGGAAAAATATGTCAGTGCTTTAGTAGATGGGCAAAAGGTTCGTATCACTGAATCATCTATAAGGGAATCTCTTCTCTTAAATGATGAAACAGAGACTACTTGTCTTGCTAATTCTGCTATTTTTGCTGGTTTAAAAACTTTGGGGTATGAGGGCAAGCATAAAAATTTAAAATTTCAAAAGGCTCTCCTCTGTCCTCAATACAAGTTTTTGGTACACATTCTCCTTCATTGTTTGAGTCCTAAAACTTCTGGGTGGCATGAGTTTAGTGCTACTATTGCTTCTGCAATGGTATGCTTAAGTACAGGTCAACCATTTAATTTTTCAAATATGATTTTGGAGGGGATTGTTAAAAGTGTTAAAGAGTCTGGTTCTTATTTGCTTTATCCAAGATTTCTCCAGCTCTTTATTGTTGACCAACTTACAGATTTTAGATCCCATGTTGGCTATTATGAAGCTCCAAAATTGGTTTCAAAAACTTTCACTTTCTTGGTTAAGCATGGAAAAGGTTTTTCAGGCACACATATAAATCTTACACCTTCAATGGTGCAACTTGTGCAAAATATTCAGGGTGAAGGATCAGGAAATCCCACTGATTCCCATCACACACCTAATTTTTCTGCATCTGTCACACAACCCAAAATACACTATACCCGTAGGAAAACCAAAAAGAACACTGATCTACCTCAGGATAGTGTTAGTATGGCTGTACCAGATGAGGCTGTCCTAGTTGATGGAGGGGACATGTTGGCAAGGGCTGTCACTACTGCTTCTAGCTTAGCAGCAGAGCAGGACAGTGATAACATGAATAAGACCCAAACCAAGGCAACATCTAGAGAAAAGGATTCTTCTGAATCTACTTCTCAGGATGCTAACCCTAGCCAAATGGAAAATATAGGGGGCTCAGATGATCAAACTAGGTTTGATACTGAGTTTATGTCCCAAGATTCACCTCTCGGACCAGGTTACATAGGTCGAAGTGATGAGGACAGGCAAGTGACAAATGAATTGACGGAAAATCTTGTACATGATGACAATGTCCATGATTCACCTCTTGGACCAGGTAACACAGGTCGAAGTGATGAGACTACTATGCAACTCATTAAGGAATTGACGGTTACCTGTACCAATTTGGGGTTGAAGTGTACTACTTTGGAAGATAAAGTTCTTACTCTGTCTACAGTTGTTGAAGGTCAAGGCAAGCTTATTACAACATTGAAGAAACAGATTAAGAAATTGAAGAAATCAAGATCTTCAACCTCATTGAAAAGGCTAAAGAAAGTGGGCACTTCTCAAGTTATTAGTTCACCTGAACTATCTACTCATTTGGAAGAGGATGCTTCCGAACAGGGGAGGAATAAAGATGTCATGGGTTCAGGGGAGGCAAATTTAAAGAGGGTTGAAAGTGCTCAGGTTATGAATGAAGAAATGGTTTCAGGGGAGGTTCCAGTGATTGGAGACATGGATGTGGAAAGTCCTCAGGATGCTGAAAATTTTGTGGTTGCTGATCAATCAGGAAATGAGGAGGTTGTAATGGAAAAGGTGATTGCTACTCAAGAAAAGGTGGTGGAAAAACTAAAGACTTTGGAGCCTGAGCAATTAGTGAAGGCAACAGGGTTGATGGGTGAAGCTTTGATGACTTTGGGGGATTCAATGGTGAAATAGCTTGAAAATGCTGCTATTGCTAACAAGACTAATGACTCTACTACTGCTCATGATTCTGCTGCTAAGGATCTTGCTGATCTTGCTGCTAGTGGAAAAGTGAATTCTGCTGATGCACAAGACTCTGCTGCTGGGTCTAGTGATAATGCTGCTGCTGAAGCAATGGTTTTGTTAAGTAAGAAGACTACAGAAGTTCCATATGAATCATCTTCAAAACATACACCACTACCAACACCAACACTACCACAACAACCTACAACAACAATCACATCATCAACACCAAGTTTACCTCTAAAAGGAGTTGTATTCATAGAACCTGTTGCTCAACCAAAGAAGATTGTATCATCATCTACTGACAAAGGGAAGGGCAAGCAAGTTGAAGAACCTCAATGGATGTATAAGGGGTTTGACTACTCTGTAATTCCTTTTCATATGTGGCCTAAGGAATTACAAATTAAACATGACTAAGTTACTGCATTGAAAGAACAAGAGTTGATTGATCAAGAAGAACAACAGCTGGCTCAGAAGGAAAAGGAAAGGATTGAAAAGGAGACAGAAGATTTAAGGAGGTATGAGGAATGGGTTGATGAGAAGATAAGAATAGAGGCAGATATTGAACTCAACAAGATGATCAAGATTGAGGATAATGAAGTTCAAACTTTTGATGTGAGATCTTGGGTAAGGGAGTTCATAGCTAAGAAAAAGAAAGAAGATGCTGCTACTAGAAAGAAGAAAAAGATACTTAGAGGTCCAACTCCATTGCAACAAAGAAAAGAGCAAGAAAGATACATGAAGAATATGAAGGGATGGAAATTGCTGCAGTTAAAACCTAAGTCTGATCAAGAGGTTTTTGACTTGTATCAACAAGCTAAGAGACAAACAGATACCTTCTATCCTATGGGTTGTACTGAAGATTTAGAACATATTGCTCAGATGAATAAAAAGTTGGTACCTGAAAAAGTGGCTGAAGTAGAGCATGTTCAAGAGGAAGATGTTGTTAAGCAGCTTGATGATGCAGTTAAGACTACTTCTTCTGTGCAAAGTGGTAAAAGAAAAGGTGTGGTTCATAAATCATTTACAAAGAAGAAGAGGAAAACAGGGGAAGAAAGCAGTTCTAAGCCAGAAGGAGATGAGTTCAAGAATGATTGTGATCATATTCCTCCTGAGCATTTAAAAGAACAATTAAAGGTTTACACTATGGTTGGCAAGATGGAAGATCCTGAAGTAGTTGATGCCATACCAATAGGAATCAAATATCCTATTATCAAAGTAACTACAAGATATGATACTAACATTGGAGCATTTCATGATATTGAGAGATCTGATGGTAAGACTCACAGGTTTCTTAGATTTCAACAGATGCTATACTACTTTGATAGAGAGGATGTTGATGATTTGTGGAAGTTGTACAAAGCAAAGTTTGGAGCTGAGAAGTTTGATGGTAAAAAGTATGAGAAAGATCAAATTGATCATATCATAACTATGTCTGATAATGTTCTATGGAGAGCTCTAAAACTTATGTATGAACCTTCAATGGATGATTCTGAGTGGACAGAGATAGTACAATACAAAGTAAGAAAATGGAGACTCTTTCAAGATTCTGGAGTTCATATGCTAGAAATTGGACCAATTACTTTGTATATGCGAGCTGAAAAGGATTACCCAGTGGTAAGATACTGGAATACTGTCAATCAGATGGTTAATGGTGTTGGATTACTCAACTTGCAGAAAGACTATGATACTGATGATCAGGCATTCAATTTGTTGTCAAAGTATAAGAAGATACTTGATCAACAGACATCTCAAGACTTGAGTGTTTGGAAGCATCCTCCTGGTGTTTAGATGAGCTTTGAAGAAACTTAATGATTTAGAAATAAATATTAAGTTTAGGGGAGGATTGTTGGGTTTTGAGTTCTGCTGCTGAGTGAAACTGCTGCTGTGATGAAACTGCTGCTAGTGTAAATGATTCTGCTGCTGATGACAAAGTGCTGCTAAGGAAAATATTGCTGAAGGAAACTACTGCTGAAGTGATAAGCATGTATTCATAGTAGATAATTATAGAATAGATTGTGTGTATATCTTATACGTCTAGAATATTCTTATCTTGCATAGAAAGTTATTGTAAACCTAGTAGGACTCCTTGGCCTATAAAAGGAGGATCCTAGGGTTAGATTATGTACGTATTGTTAAGTTTTCGTTTACACTTCAAGGTTGTAAAACCCTAGCATTGTTGAGTGCTCGTATTAATAATATTGAAGTGTTGTTAGTGAATTGTTCTTCTTAAGTTAAGCTTTTATATTCCGCATTTAAGCTTAAGTGTTTACTTTAAGTCAACTTCTATATAAGATCGTTTGCTCAACTGGGATCAACATCTTTGATCTGAGCCTTCTTAGTATGGCTTTCTTTGACTTATGCTCTATTTGAACCTTTGTTATGCACCCTTAGATTTGTGAACCTTTGGCATTTGAACTTTGATATAAACCTTTGCTTTGAACTCTGACATGAACCTTTGCTTTGAACCTTTGATATGGACCTTTGACATTTGGACTTTGATTATGACTCTTTGATGACTTAGACTTTGATATGATATGCCATATGAACCCTTCAGTTTGACACCCGAGCCATGTTCGTTTCCTAGCCATGAAGGTAACATGGCCGTGTCATTGATGCACCAGTGGCATGACTCACGTGTGGGTGAGTGATTTCTCACACCGTCCTCATTTATATGATATGCGCGCTTTATGATTATTATGATGATTGTTATTATTTGTTCGGGGGGCGTATGGATTGCAATCCTAGGTTCGCTTTGTGTTCGATGGATTTGACATGATTATGATTATGATTATTATATGTTCGATGAATGTACATGGGTGCAATCCGTGTCTTCACATTTTGGGAGCTAGCTACTCCATGGTTACTATGATGTGATATGTGATATGATTTGTTCGGGCTCGGGATTTGATGACTGACCGTATACTTTGATTGATTACTGATTTACCTTATCTTACACTATGATTTGCTACTGATTATCTCATACCTTTGTTATCCTTTGATAATACATTATGCTCTCCCCAATGCACCTTACATTATATCTTTCTTCGTTCGTTATCCTTTGTTCCCTTTTGTATATCTGTTCACTGGGCTTTTTAAGCTCAGCTGCATTTCTTTTCCTGCGGCAGGTTTTTAGTAGGAAGCTGGGTTATGAGTGGAGAGTACTTTGGACTTAGAAGACTACACTTGGATAGCTATTCGGGATTAGAGATGATTAAAAGTGTTTA
The DNA here is from genome assembly GCA_030686995.1 of Artemisia argyi. Classification (NCBI taxonomy): domain Eukaryota; kingdom Viridiplantae; phylum Streptophyta; class Magnoliopsida; order Asterales; family Asteraceae; genus Artemisia; species Artemisia argyi. The sequence goes on along the minus strand of CM060680.1, from coordinate 140,842,738 downwards.
CATTTTCAGACTTAGTATTTTATTGATTATTCTCATTTGTAACCTTGTACTTCAGATTTTTTCTTAGTAACCTTTGAGATTCTTTTGTATTACTATTTGTATGCTTGTGTTTGCTTTGATATGTCACTATAATGTAATACTTCTACCCTTATCGGGTTGGGGTATTACAATTATGGTATCACGGCCCGGGCTGCGACTTGTAGTACATTAAACCTTGACCTGTGAGGTTTAGACCCTTAAGTTTCCACTGTAGGCGCTCATAAGACAACTTTGAGAATTTGCTTTAAGATCTCCCCATAGGAACCTAAGTTATAACCGGGGAGGAATGGGTAGACTAGGACATCTATGTAAGTATCATTGGTTCTGCATCACTCTGATTCGTGCCTCTACCTCTAGATATGACTTATAAGAACATTTGTTTCAGAAGCTAGAAAATTGTGCTCAACATAAGCTTAGTAACCAAGTAAGTTTGGAAATACTTCGGGAACTATATGGATACCTTACACCATGTAAGTTGCGCTCTCTCTGATTTTGATCTCCATCTCCGGTTTATTTGATGAACAGTTTGATACTTATCCGACCATCCCGAAGCTTATTCAACCATAATGTGTTTGACACATTCAGTGAATTCATATCTGATGCTGAATATAAAATGTATTGTCAGATACAATTTGACTCTGTAAATCCATTAATACTCCTATGTGAACCCTGGTAATTTTTAACCACGGATATAGGAAGATTTATTCCGTCCCTTCAAATAATGAACTTTGTTTGATAATCAGTTCCTTTGGAAGGATATGATGTTAATTACTATCTCGGTATAGATTTGTTAACTAAGCATAATGATGCTGACGAATGATATCCCATACATCTCTTTTCACAACCATACGATGTCTGTATTACCAATGATGCACACTCTACATGTCACTTGTGCTTAGAAGCCAAACAAGATTCCTACACCTTGAATTGTTCGCTTATCTATCTCAACATTTCGATGTACCATGTACTTGCCTCTGATATATGAACTATCCGTATGTTGTGACGACCGTATTAGTCCTACGAATCCGTTTACTTTTGATGTGATTAACGTTGAGGTCTTTTGGTTATGGTTTCGCTGGCTTCTCATAAAGCTACCATAGACTACCGCATCTGATACGTGACCTTAAGCTATCTGCTCCATTCTACTTTTATTATGATGGCTCCCTACCACTTGAACCCTTTAAGATTAATTCTATTATGGAAGTACAAGACTCTGATGTCATTTGATTGACAAATTTTCTCCTAACACCTATTAGTATCCACACTTAGAAAGTTCTGGCATTGGAAGTATTTTGTGGTACAAAAATTTTCTGATGTTATCTTATGAACCTCTTGTTATACCCTCCAGCTTGGGGAGTAAAGTTTGACATTGAACTAATCTAAGTTGAAGAAGCCATGGTGCCATAGAAGTTGAGAGATTGAAGTAGTTGACGGAATATGATGTTTCTCACCCTGGTTTTTCTCTTGGGATGATCCGGTTGGTTTATGAGGAAGAAAGAGAAAAGTATGTGACAGTGTATCGACTATCGTGAACTTAACCGTAGCACTATCAGTAATCATTATCCGTTTTCGCGTATCAATGATTGATTTGGTCTACCTTTGAAATTCCGTATCGGATTGCATCATTTTAGATTTGAAGGATTGAAGGAACTACGATAAGAACTTCTAAGAAGGGGGTTAACTAATCGAAGGTAACCTCCGTGAAGTATTTCAGTTTTATTCATGAAGAAGAAGGAAGGGATGTGGAGTGGATGTGAATGTTTTCCCTAAATGATTTCTGAAGCTACCTTTGTACTCGTTATAATCATTATGAACCTTGATGATGCCCATTGTATTGGCTAATATGTCATTGTTATGCATCTAATGGAATTTATGTTTTCGCGAATGTTTGGACAAATTGTCATAGTATGACATTATGTTGTATTCAGAGACGAAAGAGAAACATGAAGACCATGTTCATATTAGGTTAGAATGGCCCTTTGTTCTGGAAGAGTAAATCTGATTGACGTTCATAGGTTGCAACGGACAACACTACTATACATCTTGTAGAAGAGTAGTAGTAGATATTCGCAGTAGGCGTTACCGTAGAAGAAGCATATAAGAAGAAGCGAGAATTTGGGGAAAGGACTCGATTATATTTTATGCAATGATGAGTGCCCAAACACTCATCATTTTTGGTCTAATCTGAACTGCAAAACATACAAAAACACTCAGAAATGCATCAAATTACTGAAAATATTTCAAAATTGTGTTTTATATGTTTTAGATGCAAAATGAGCAGAAACAGATGAAAAACGTACAAAGTTTGCAAAATTGGCAGTTTCAGTCCCCCAACTTTCATAAAATTACAAAACTAGTCCCTGGGTATTCAAAATATGGAAAATTATCACCAAAGGTCATTTTGAAATCATAAATTGTCATATTTAGTCCTTTGGTGAAAAATTGGAAAGTTTTGGAAATTTACAGTTTGGTCCCTAGAGTTTCAAATATTGGCAGAAAAGGTCCCTGGTGGGATGATTTTGAATGAAAAATCATTTTGGGTCCTTGGGAAGTTACAAAAATCATTTTTAGTCCTTGGGATGAAAGTTTGTGAAATTTACATATTTGGTCCTCACTGTTCATCTCCCCCACTCTCCCTGAAATCCAGCTTCCATGTCTCACCTCCCCCTCCTCTCTCCCACAAAATACTCACCAACCATCATTAATTCTCACACCAACCTTACACCAACCCCCCTCCTCATTTATTACCCCACCAAACACCACTTAACCTGCTAATCCCCCATTTCCCGCCAAAAAGAATTTTCAAAGGCTGAGATTAATTCAAAGTCATCCAAGGGTCAGAAGAGGTGGGAAAGAAAGAGTCAAGCTCCAGGACCTATAAAGATGAAGAAAAAGAGAAGAATATGGTTGTCACATGTTTTTAGACCATTCGTAGTGTAAAACTTTATTTTTCTGTTGTAAACCTTTAAATTCAGTTTAAATTCAAAGTTGTATCAAGCTTTTAAGTTAATGAAAAGATTTCAGTAGTTTCTCAGTGCCAATTCTCAAGTTCAAATTCAGTCATTAGCAATTCTTAGCAAAATTGACAACTTTGCTATATATATTGTTAAATATTGTTTTAAGTGATTCTTTAAGCTCAATCAAAGTACCAACAAGTTTTTATAAAGCTATCAAAGCTTTGAAGCCAGTTTCAGTTCATAACTAAAAATAATCAAAAATCAAGAAAAATGAAAGAAAAATAAAAAAAATAAAGCTCAAGGAAGAAAGATGCAATGGAACCTGGTAGATTCTAGATTTTATTGGTTTTAGGACTCCATGGGGAGTGTAGATGGTAGTTTATGAGGTCCTGGGTTCCAATCTCTTAGCTTAAATCTGTTGTAAGTCTCAATTCCAAGTTTTAGTATTATCTTTGATTTCTAGTCTCAGTAGGATAATTTTTGTTCTAATTAGCTTAATTGTGCTTATAATTGGTTAGTATAAGTTTACTTGTCAGTTTTAGAGCTTAGATTGATCAATTCCTTTGAAAGCCAAAAACAGTTAGTGTAAAAGGGGTGTTTGGCTAAAGCTTGTTTGCCATATTCTAGTTGTTGTTTTAGTGTTGTTTTGGTGTAGTTTCACTGGATTAGGTTATATTAGGATAAAACAAGTCTCAAATCCAAGTGTTGAATAGCAAAAGGTCAAAATCACCTTCCATCCCACCCAACAGTTAACTGTTGGGTCAGTTGGGTCCAAAACCCACCCATTTTGATTAGGAAATTGTTTTCAAGCTTAGTTTACTCTCTATATAACTTAATACATCCATTTAAGTCAGTTGTACTCAATCAAAATTGGCCAAAGTCAAAGTTCCTTGTTTATGTTAAAAGTCAAAATTTCACACTCTCAGTTTTTACAAAAATGGCACGATTTATTTTGAATTTTGTGTTAAGAGCTAGCCCTTGAAACTTTTAGGTCTTGTTGTCTACCACCCCAGCTATTGATCCCTCGCCCCCCCCCCCCCCCCCCCTTATCTCATTTTTGGGATTTTTCTTCTGGGCCCCACAACCCTCCAAAGAGGGCTGCAGGGCAAGCTGCTTCCCTGCATCAGCAGATAGCAGTCCCACCACCACCACTTGGTGGTGGTTTTCAGCCAACCCTGTGGTCCCACAAGCCCAAACTTGGCTCATTTCCACTCCCCCCTACCAGGCTTCCTCCTTTGACCCTTGGTTTGACCATTAACCCTGTGGACCCCACTTGAATCAAGCCCTAAGATCTGTCCCCATTTTCAGTCCTCAACAAAGTACCAAGTGCTTATTTTGGTGCTTTTGGCTTATTCTGTGGGTGCATTTTTCTTTTTCTTGCTTAAATAAGTTCACATAACTTATTGGAACCTGAATCATCCATAGTGGGTCCCACCTAAGCTGATTTTAGCTTATTTTTCCCCTTGGTCAACAATAGTCAACTGTTGGGCTTATTGCTTTCCATACAGCTTAATTTTGATTTATAAAAAGTTTGTTTTTACAAAATTTTGTTGTTTTTAGATGTAAAGTACGTTTCCAAAAAGAAAATCCAGAAAAGTCAAAGTAATTTCAAGTGATAGTTTCTATTTAATTTTATTTAAATTTTATTTTTCATTATTAAATTTTTATTAAGTACCTAGCTATTTTATATTTTTCTTAAATTCCTCATATATTAAAGTATTTATAATAATTTTTTCAGATTTTTATTTTGTCATTAAGTATTTATTAGATTTAATCTTAGTTTTATTTATAATTAATTAATAATTAGTTTTAAATAGCATAATTAGTTTTTATTAAGTGAAACCTAGTTTTTATATTTTTTATAGCTTTTATATGTTATAAAACATTTTTAGAAATTTTATTAGAATTTTTACTGTTCATTTTCTATTTTTCTTAATTTAAAATAGTTTAATTAGGTAATTAATGTTTAATTAGTAATTATTTAATATAAAAACCACAAAAAGACAAAAACACTTATTTTTTATTTTAAAACTTGTTTTTAGTTATTTTATAATTTTAGAAATTTTATTTTTATTTTTCTAGTATTAAATTAATATTATATTGTATTTAAGTATTTCAAATATTAATAATTAGTATTAATTAGTAATTAATTAATAAGAAGTAATTAATTAGTGTAAAAATTAATTTTATTTTTCTAAAAATTTTCTTTTACCTTTTAGTTTGTAAAAAAGTCATTTTCACCCCCTGAGGGTTTTCAGATTTCAGTTTTTACGTTTTATTTTGTACGTTCGCGTTATTTAAAACGTGAACGTACGCGTTTTTAGGTTTTAAACATTTCTGGGTTTTCAAACTTTGCAGTCTTATTCATATAGCTTGTTTAAGCTATTTCATTGTGTAAATCCTTAGTGTAACCAATCTCAAACCCTTTCCATTCAAATTCACCCGATCACGAAACCGTTTTATAACCATTCACACCTCGTCGGGACATAACGACCCGGGGAAACCACTATATTCCGCGGAGCATTGACTCTAGGCTGTTTGACCTTATTGACCATGCCCTGGTCAGTTTAGGTTGACCGTTTGGAGCCAATCAAATTTTGGCGCCGCTGCCGGGGAGGTTGTATGCGTTTTCTAAACGGTTTTTCTGATTAGTGTATTTGGAATTCGTTCCATTGTACATTTACCATCCTTTGTTCATATTTTCTTATTCTAAAAACAAAACCGTTCCCGAAAACATTTTAAACTCAGTTTTCAACGAACACAAAAACACAAAAACATTTTCTTTCTCATTTGTATAAAATGTTTATCCAAAAATCCAAAAACATTCTCCTTTACCCTCTCACATATTTGATTCTTCATTCCTACCCCTCCCAAACCTTTTGATTCTTTCTATGTCTCATCCACACTTTCTGGTTTGCCAGTGGTGTGGTAGTTTTTATAATGGTGGCAATTGCCCCAGTTGTGGCATGGTAGAGTCAGGAAACGGGTCTGTCTATAACCAGAATCCCTATTCCTATCATGACACCACTGATTCATTCCACCAGCTGCCACGCCATCAGTCTCAGCAGTTTTACTGTTGTGAATACTGTGGTGGTTCACATTACAGTTCTGATTGTCAATCGGGAAACACGCTTGTCTATGAGCAGTTTCCTGATTACGATTATAACTCTATCACATACTACTCACAGCCACATCAGTTTTACTGTTATGAGTATTGTGGAGGTCCACACACTAGCTCTGATTGTCAAACAGGGAATCCATTTCCTTGTAACAATTACGACTATTCGTTTTCAGACCCACCTCCACACTACCAAATAACCCAAGCAACTCCTCTTGTTACTGAGCAAGACATTTTAATAGAAGCTCTTAAGATATTGAAAGAACTTAAGGAGGAGTTAGCTACTTCATCGTTTCAAAGCTCTCGTGAGAAAACTATGGCAGAATTACTTGCGGAAGAACGAGCAGCTAGAAACAAATTGAGCAAGGAAGAATTGCTAATCTTAGAACAAGCAGCTAAAACACGTGCCATATTTCGTCGTGCTGCTCTTCTCGACGATGATGATGATGATGATGAAGTTACCCTTGATATTTCTAAATTTTGTACGGGTTCATCAGATTCATCATTTGTGATTCCTCCCACGGAAAATCAGGGAGAAAATAATGAGACGGGGAAATTACTAGCCGTTGAACAAATGGAACTTGAAAATTCCATGAATGCTAGCTCCTCTCATCTCCCTCAGCCTGTTGTTATCACACCCGAAGTTCACACTCACTCTCTGAACATGGGGGATGAGCATCTTAGCACTGTTCCTAATAAGGAATCGGACGAATTAATAAAGTCTAGTGTTGAGATCCTTGTCCCAATCCCAGGAGAGTCACAGGGAACTTTGGATCATGTGTGTGATTTACCTTCCCCCATTGAGTGTCCTAAAGATCAATTTGAGACTTTCTCAGATTTTAGCGATGATTGCACATCTTATGGAGACATCGAGTATGTTGAGGCATCAGTTCCACAAACTGATGCTGATCATCTTCTTGAGGAGTTCGCTGATGAACTTACTCACATCAATCCACTTTCATTGGAAAGTGATGATGGTCTCCTCGATTTCCAAGCCGATCTGGGAGAAATTGAAAGTCTCCTTTATCATGATCCGTCACTCACTTCTGATCCCAGCAGTCCAATAGAGAATAATAATCATTTTGTTCCCAAAACATTCAATACTACTCTCACCAATCCTCTATTTGAATTCAAATCTGAATTCACTTTGATTTCTGATAATCCACTCTTTGATATTCAGAACGAGGATTGTGATGAGTCTATTCCGGAACATGAATTCACAAATTCACATCTTGTGAATGATTCTCTTCATGAGGAGTTCTCTGGTGAACTCACTCATCATGTCATGACTCCTCCGGAGTTTGATAGCCCGGGGGGAGATGCTCTCAATTATGAGAATTTGCAAATTCCCACCCACCCTCCCGGGTTGTTTATGAGCTTACCCTTTGAAATCCAAACTCAGGCTACGGAGCCTGCTCTCGAGGAAGAAGATCAAATCATGCTTTTCATCATGATTTTCTTCCTTTTCTTCACCTACAGGGTGACTTCTTCTATTCTTCACTCCTTCGGGAATGAAGACACTATATTTGACCCCGGCATTTTCATGTATCATTATCTTGAGCCGGATACTTATCTCATCGGTGTGGAACTTTCACGCGCTTCAAATGTTTGTCCAAACATCTTGAATGAAAGTCCGATTGAGATTGTTTCTTCCACATCATGCTTCCCCAAGGACAAATGAATTCGGGGTCGAGTCAAGCTAGCGACTCGGTAAACAAAAACAGTAGCATGCTTATAGGGTTTTCACCCTAAGTGTGGGGGAGTCCCCCATGCTATGATTACAAAAGTGAAAAACAAAATTGTGTTTTCCACGCTTAGCTTGTAATGTTGCCCTTTAACGTTCAAAATGTCGGCATAATAGCCGGGATTTTGAATATTGAGGACAATATTCATGATAAGTGTGGGGGGGTATTTCGCTATTCTAGCGAATTTTATCACATTTTACTATATAATACCCCTGTTTTAGCCAAAATTTCAAAAATTTTAAAAAAAATTTCACTGGTGCTTCAAAATTTTTGTGGTAATCAGTCCGCCTTGTCTAACCGACAAAAGGGATTGGCTAGTCCAGGAGCAAACGGCTCTTGGTAAAGACATATCAAATCCGTTTATGGCTTGCAATTTGCCCAAAATTGTATGGTTCCTCAACTCCCCAAAAACAAATGAGTTGGCTAGCCCACAAGATTATGGCTTGTGGTAAAGGCAGTGGAAAATCCATAATTGGTAATCAACTCACCAAGATGTTGACTATTCCATCAAGAGCTGGCTAGTCCAGAAGCAAACGGCTTTTGGTAAAGACTAATCAAATCCGTTGACAGCTGGTGGTTTGCTCAAAATCACCCGGTTATCAGGTGTGCCACAGTTCTTACACCTGGCTACTCCAGAAGTGATGGCTTTTGGTAAAGAGTTTAAAATCCATCAAGTTTTCAAAACAGTATTGCTAGGGAATAGCAATAGTTTAGTGTGGGGGATTGATGAGTGCTCAAACACTCATCATTTTTTGTCTAATCTGAACTGCAAAACATACAAAAACACTCAGAAATGCATCAAATTACTGAAAATATTTCAAGATTGTGTTTTATATGTTTTAGATGCAAAATGAGCAGAAACATATGAAAAACGTACAAAGTTTGCAAAATTGGCAGTTTCAGTCCCCCAACTTTCATAAAATTACAAAACTAGTCCCTGGATATTCAAAATATGGAAAATTATCACCAAAGGTCATTTTAAAATCATAAATTGTCATATTTAGTCCTTTGGTGAAAAATTGGAAAGTTTTGGAAATTTACAGTTTGGTCCCTGGAGTTTCAAATATTGGCAGAAAAGGTCCCTGGTGGGATAATTTTGAATGAAAAATCATTTTGGGTCCTTGGGAAGTTACAAAAATCATTTTTAGTCCTTGGGATGAAAGTTTGTGAAATTTACATATTTGGTCCTCATAGTTTGGAATTTTACAAAAATGGTCCCCGGGAATTTTGAAAAGTACAAAAATTGCAAAAATGGTTTTGGATATTTAAGCTATGCATGAATGGTCCCTTATGATAACTTTGGAGTTTGTACCATTTCAGCCCTCACTTTTCATAAAATTACAAAAGTGGTCCTTGTGTATTATTATCAAACCAAATGGACCCTTATTATTATTTCCACCCAACACCACTATTCCTAACCCATAAACCCTACCTGATCCATGTATACCCAAGCCCATTCACCACCACAGCCCACTCCCCCACTTCTAATACTTTCCCTGGGCGTTGACCCCAGTCAAACCCACAACCCTCGACACTGTTCATCTCCCCCACTCTCCCTGAAATCCAGCTTCCATGTCTCACCTCCCCCCTCCTCTCTCCCACAAAATACACACCAACTATCATTAATTCTCACATCAACCTTACACCAACCCCCCTCCTCATTTATTACCCCACCAAACACCACTTAACCTGCTAATCCCCTATTTCCCGCCAAAAAGAATTTTCAAAGGCTGAGATTAATTCAAAGTCATCCAAGGGTCAGAAGAGGTGGGAAAGAAAGAGTCAAGCTCCAGGACCTATAAAGATGAAGAAAAAGATAAGAATATGGTTGTCACATATTTTTAGACCATTCGTAGTGTAAAACTTTATTTTTCTGTTGTAAACCTTTAAATTCAGTTTAAATTCAAAGTTGTATCAAGCTTTTAAGTTAATGAAAAGATTTCAGTAGTTTCTCAGTGCCAATTCTCAAGTTCAAATTCAGTCATTAACAATTCTTAGCAAAATTGACAACTTTGCTATATATATTGTTAAATATTTTTTTAAGTGATTCTTTAAGCTCAATCAAAGTACCAACAAGATTTTATAAAGCTATCAAAGCTTTGAAGCCAGTTTCAGTTCATAACTAAAAATAATCAAAAATCAAGAAAAATGAAAGAAAAATAAAAAAATCAAGCTCAAGGAAGAAAGATGCAATGGAACCTGGTAGATTCTGGATTTTATTGGTTTTAGGACTCCATGGGGAGTGTAGATGGTAGTTTATGAGGTCCTGGGTTCCAATCTCTTAGCTTAAATCTGTTGTAAGTCTCAATTCCAAGTTTTAGTATTATCTTTGATTTCTAGTCTCAGTAGGATAATTGTTGTTCTAATCAGCTTAATTGTGCTTATAATTGGTTAGTATAAGTTTACTTGTCAGTTTTAGAGCTTAGATTGATCAATTCCTTTGAAAGCCAAAAACAGTTAGTGTAAAAGGGGTGTTTGGCTAAAGCTTGTTTGCCATATTCTAGTTGTTGTTTTAGTGTTGTTTTGGTGTAGTTTCACTGTATTAGGTTATATTAGGATAAAACAAGTCTCAAATCCAAGTGTTGAATAGCAAAAGGTCAAAATCACCTTCCATCCCACCCAACAGTTAACTGTTGGGTCAGTTGGGTCCAAAACCCACCCATTTTGATTAGGAAATTGTTTTCAAGCTTAGTTTACTCTCTATATAACTTAATACATCCATTTAAGTCAGTTATACTCAATCAAAATTGGCCAAAGTAAAAGTTCCTTGTTTTTGTTAAAAGTCAAAATTTCACACTCTCAGTTTTTACAAAAATGGCATGATTTATTTTGAATTTTGTGTTAGGAGCTAGCCCTTGAAACTTTTAGGTCTTGTTGTCTACCACCCCAGCTATTGATCCCCCCCCCCCTTATCTCATTTTTGGGATTTTTCTTCTGGGCCCCATAACACTCCAAAGAGGGCTGCAAGGCAAGCTGCTTCCCTACATCAGCAGATAGCAGTCCCACCACCACCACTTGGTGGTGGTTTTCCAGCCAACCCTGTGGTCCCACAAGACCAAACTTGGCTCATTTCCACTCCCCCTACCAGGCTTCCTCCTTTGACCCTTGGTTTGACCATTAACCTTGTGGACCTTACTTGAATCAAACCCTAAGATCTGTCCCCATTTTCAGTCCTCAACAAAGTACCAAGTGCTTATTTTGGTGCTTTTGGCTTATTCTGTGGGTACATTTTGCTTTTTCTTGCTTAAATAAGTTCACATAACTTATTGGAACCTGAATCATCCATAGTGGGTCCCACCTAAGCTGATTTTAGCTTATTTTTCCCCTTGGTCAACAATAGTCAACTGTTGGGCTTATTGCTTTCCATACAGCTTAATTTTGATTTATAAAAAGTTTGTTTTTACAATGTTTTTAGATGTAAAGTAAGTTTCCAAAAAGAAAATCCAGAAAAGTCAAAGTAATTTCAAGTGATAGTTTCTATTTAATTTTATTTAAATTTTATTTTTCATTTTTAAATTTTTATTAAGTACCTAGCTATTTTATATTTTTCTTAAATTCCACATATATTAAAGTATTTATAATAATTTTTTCAGATTTTTATTTTGTCATTAAGTATTTATTAGATTTAATCTTAGTTTTATTTATAATTAATTAATAATTAGTTTTAAATAGCATAATTAGTTTTTATTAAGTGAAACCTAGTTTTTATATTTTTTATAGCTTTTATATGTTATAAAACATTTTTAGAAATTTTATTAGAATTTTTACTGTTCATTTTCTATTTTTCTTAATTTAAAATAGTTTAATTAGGTAATTAATGTTTAATTAGTAATTATTTAATATAAAAACCCCAAAAGACAAAAACACTTATTTTTAATTTTAAAACTTGTTTTTAGTTATTTTATAATTTTAGAAATTTTATTTTTATTTTTCTAGTATTAAATTAATATTATATTGTATTTAAGTATTTCAAATATTAATAATTAGTATTAATTAGTAATTAATTAATAAGAAGTAATTAGTTAGTGTAAAAATTAATTTTATTTTTCTAAAAATTTTCTTTTACCTTTTAGTTTGTAAAAAAGTCATTTGCACCCCCTGAGGGTTTTCAGATTTCAGTTTTTACATTTTATTTTGTACGTTCGCGTTATTTAAAACGTGGACGTACGCGTTTTTAGGTTTTAAACATTTTTGGGTTTTCAAACTTTGCAGTCTTATTCATATAGCTTGTTTAAGCTATTTCATTGTGTAAATCCTTAGTGTAACCAATCTCAAACCCTTTCCATTCAAATTCACCCGATCACGAAACCGTTTTATAACCATTCACACCTCGTCGGGACATAACGACCCGGGGAAACCACTATATTCCGCGGAGCATTGACTCTAGGCTGTTTGACCTTGTTGACCATGCCCTGGTCAGTTTAGGTTGACCGTTTGGAGCCAATCATGCAACACGTAGAGATTTCTGTTCAGGCATCAAGACAACCAGACCGTAGGAGACGAACGATTCAAGACATAACCTGGAAGTCGACAGTAGCAGTATTGACCTTAAAGCCTGGAAGACATCCTTGCGAAGACGAAGGTGGTGGCGAACATAGAAAAAGAATGTAATTGAGTTGGCGAATCTTGAGTTGTTCTAGAAGACCTATCAAAGACACGCAATCTTGCTTCTCTATTCATTTTAGATGTACTAAGATGAATTGATAGTAGAAGTAGACTTGCGGATGGAAGGGGGCATAGTGATCGTGTCAGAGACTCCCGTTACTACACCACAATTTCTAGAAGAGTTTCCGAAGGCTTGAATAACCAGACTCAAGTTTAAAATTCCTTTTCACAGTATGATCAGATGGACAAGTGTAGGCAGACTACTCCGACTTGGAAGAAATTTTGAAATTTTGTATTGAAATGGACGAATTTTGAAGCAAACATTTGTGTTTAGACGGGATGATTCTATAAAGGATGAAGTTATTGATGACGAAATTCATTTCTGCTTAACCCATTTAAGTTTTCATTACATGAGGATAAGACCCTCTGAACGATTTGGATTCTCTATTAGTAATTCTGTTCTTTTTTCATTATGCGTATGTTGGATGATAGTTTTGTTATGAGAACTTTGATGATTTGTGGAAGACCCGACGCCCTTGACGGCGTCTTTCATTTGATGCTTATTAGATTCCGTTACGTTATTTGTACGTTCTATTCCTCTATTTTCGGATTCATAATGATATTTTGATTCAGAGCTACCCTAGGAGGTAGAAGGACTATTAGGTGGTTAAAATAAGTTGCTTATTTCATGACTTGAGATAAAGTATGGTCATCATGAGGGCATATTTATATGATGCTAGTATTATGACGCCTGGCCAACGTGATAATACTTACATCATATAACGTGCACTTATTGTGATCATAAGATATTTCGAGAAGTGCCTTAGAAACTTAGAATTTCTGATATCTGATAGAGATTATCTACGTTTAGTGAGACTTTAGGTTCATTCTACCTATGCGTTTAATCTGCGTTCATCGTTATACGACTTGATACGTTTGGATACTCGGCATGTGTATGTTGACCTCTGTGCTTCTGATAAGGATCTTAGGTTCTATTATAGAGCTTTATGACGTTGATGTCATCAAACAATATGTTTCTATCAGTATGGATTCGATCTGTTACTATGAAGGAGTACGCCTAAGTTTAGCTATATGTACGTTTCACATTCGTTGAATCTATTTCATTATGATTTGCTATGAGTTAAGATATGAGATTCCGGATTTTTTTAGGAACAAGATCCTGTCTGTACATGAGAATACCCTTGAAAGGTTATATAGATGACGAGATTGTTTAAGAATAAGAAGAGTTAATCATGTCTATCATCCTCATGTGTTCTGCAATCCGATCTGTTCTCACATGTTTTGCCTACATCAATTCCACGGACGATATATCCGTCAAATCCTACGTTTTCCTTGTATCTCTTCTGAGGGGATACGACTATCGTCTGTTATGTTTGGTATATTATTCTTTGGATTTGGATTCAGTATGGTATGTATTTCCTGAGGAATCTGAAGCTACCTTGATCAACAAGATAGAGTCATGAGAAACAAGTTATCCACATTTTTCGTTCACGGTTAGTTGTGTTTTCCGTTTTGTTTTCTTTTCAATTTCGCGGGCGAAATTTTCTTTTTAGAGGGGAAGAGTTGTAAAACCCTAAAATCTCAAACATATTAATTTCTCAAATTACCCCTCTATTCATGAACCAAAAAGATAACTATATAAACTAAAACCCAAGTAATTAAATCCTATAACATTTATAAGATACATAAACTATTAAAATGTAATGTACATTACTTAATTACCTAATTTTGTAATGTAAGCTACAACTAAAGAGTATCTACACGTTTTATAATCATTTCTTTGGGCCAAAACCAATCACAAATTATAAGACTTAAACTATGGGCATTAACTAATTAAAAGATGCTTACACACTTGGCCCATTATATTGTTCCTGGAGATAACGAGTTGGCTTGGTCAAGGATCCCACAAAATTCGCTCCAATCCCTCATTAGCTCAATTACATTAAACGGCATCACAACAAATTCTACAAATCACATAAAACCCTAAAAACCTACACAAATTTTGGCGGCTGCTACTCTTGTTCTTTCCTGTTCGAATCAAAAAGCAAGCAAAGGAGGCTCGGTTGTGGCTTCTACTTGGTGGTTAGACGTGGGTCGAATTCTAGTACGAAGGCGTTGAGCGTGGGTATTGTTTCTGGTTCGAGGGAGGTTCGGAGTCGTGGTGCTCTCGGCTTCTTGATCTTTGTTCTTTCAATCCGATCACACCAAGGGTAACGAGTATTATCTTGTCTTGTTTTCTTAATTTTTGATCCCTTCATTAACGTATAACATGTCACCTAAAAACTAATATGAATCGACTCTCATCTTATACATGTATACGTATAAAATGTCACATAAAATCATGGAAGTTAGCTCATGAAATAATGATTTGAAGCCTAACCTGTTAACCTATATATGCCTTGTTATTTTACCATGCTATACATATGAAAATGACCCCATATTACACGACCTAAAATCTGTTGTAACCAATCCTATACGAGTGAAAATAAACAAGAAGTACATGTTGTTTTCCTTATTGTTTTTGAACTGCATAAAGTAAATAAAGAGAGTGTCGCGGGTTTATTTTGGGCCGCGAGGTATATGTTGTGGCTTGTGACGTCTCGCGAGCTATTTCGAGGTCGTGGTTAATAACCCTTTGTCGACCCTAGTTTTAATATAAAACGCACCATAATAACCTGGTCAATCGAGCGTGTATTGGGATTAAAACAACTAAGAAGCCAGGTTAGAAATACATAATTCTATGTCATAAAGTTTACATGAAGATGATAAACATGTCCCTGAATTCGTTTATGTTTCAAAGTGGTAGACCATGTCACGTTAAACTATAAGCGTAGCTTATATGATCACAAAGAAACTGTGAACAATTAATACCGAGTACGAATCGATTTCAGTCACGTTATGGTAATAGAAACGAAAGAGATGATTGAATGCATGCATGAAATACGTATTTGAGAAATCTATAGTTAGCATAATATTGGATTATTTCACATTAGACCCTACAATTTGCTAAAATGGCATATAAAGCATTAAACTAGGATAATTGTAATAGTAAACCATTTAGTTAACCTATTATTAATTGTAAACCCCTAAGTTTGGCTAATTAATGGATTTTACCCTAAACTTAATAATTTTGGAAAGTTACTAAAAATGGAAAACCGACTAAAACAAGTAATCTTATTTAAAACAAGTTATTAATCATTAGCCGATCATTAATTCGTGTAGATTAGCTGAAGAAGGTGTGACTTCCTATTCTTATGTTATGATATGATTTTGTCCGCGGTCTAAGGTACAGATATTCTGACCTTATCTCTTAAGGTTTCTCATGATTCGTACACGTCGTGTTGATATTAGCTTTGATTATGATACCTTTGATCTGAGCCTTCTTAGTATGGCTTTCTTTGACTTATGCTCTATTTGAACCTTTGCTATGCACCCTTAGATTTGTGAACCTTTGGCATTTGAACTTAGATATAAACCTTTGCTTTGAACTTTGACATGAACCTTTGACATGAACCTTTGCTTTGAACCTTTGATATAGACCTTTGACATTTGGACTTTGATTATGACTCTTTGATGACTTAGACTTTGATATGATATGCCATATGAACCCTTCAGTTTGACACCCGAGCCATGTTTGTTTCCTAGCCATGAAGGTAACATGGCCGTGTCATTGATGCACCAGTGGCATGACTCACGTGTGGGTGAGTAATTTCTCACACCGTCCCCATTTATATGATATGTGTAACAATTCGCATTTTCAGGTTAATTACTATTCCTGAAAAATTTCACTATTCACTTTTACTATTCATTTTCCGGAATTTGATTTTTATTTCATATTCTCGTATGATAAATCATGTCCATGACAAAATAAAAGTTTGACACTCATCAGATCATTTTCGCGAAAGTTATTAAGGAATTACACGTTTTAGGGTAAAACGTCATTCAAAAATCCTACGCACAATGAAACTCGACCGCGTTAATTTTCCCCGCATCAGAAAAATGTTTGATACACTCATGATTTATTTGAGAATTAATCATGACTGAGAAAAATGTGAACAAATAAACCTCGGCCGTGAGAAACAGGAATTTTCGTTTTTAAGCACTTTTACTTAGCCGTAACCTTAGCCTATACCTGCACCGCATTTCTAAGACGATTTGAGTTTTCACATTTTTGGAAAAAGTCAACATATTTTTCCCTCCTCCTTTGACCAAAAATCATTCCTTGATTTTTGATGAGTGCTCAAACACTCATCATTTTTGGTCTAATCTGAACTGCAAAACATATAAAAACACTCAGTAATGCATCAAAATACTAAAAATATTTCAAAATTGTGTTTTATATGTCTTAGATGCAAAACGAGCAAAAACAAACGAAAAACGCACAAAGTTTGCAAAATTGGCAGTTTCAGTCCCTCAACTTTCATAAAATTACAAATCTAGTCCCTGGATATTCAAAATATAGAAATTTATCACCAAAAGTCATTTTGAAATCATAAAATGTCATATTTAGTCCTTTGGTGAAAAATTGGAAAGTTTTGGAAATTTACACGTTTGGTCCCTGGAGTTTCAGATTTTGGCAGATTCAGTCCCTGGTGGGATATTTTTGGATAAAAAAATCATTTTTAGTCCTTGGAAGTTCAAAAATGTTCAAATTTGGTCCTTGGATAAAAGATTTTACAAAATGACAACTTTAGTCCCCGGATTTTGAAAATCGACATAAATAGTCCCCGGGTGATTTAAAATGGAAAAATCACATTTTTTGGTCCTTTGGTTGTTTTAACATGACAAGTTAAATCCTTTTGATATCTTTTGAAACTTGTCAACATCAGTCCCTACGTTTCATTAAATTACAAAATTGGTCCTTGTGGTTTCTTGCTAACATAACAAACGGACCCTTGTCATTTATATACCCAACAAACAATAACCCACTACCCATTTAATCCAAGTAACTAACCCCAGCCCACCAATCTAAGCCCACTTCCTTAATAATAAAAAAACCCACCCAACCGTTTTAAATAATCAAACCGGTCAACCCCCGGTCAACCCTTTCACTTTCTCCCCCACTTGGCTAATAACCTGCAAACACCCTGCCATTCCATCCCTTCACATCACCTTCACCATCCCATGTTCCCCCCTCCAAACACTACCCTCCAAAGCACAATTAATGCTCCACAAACCCAACACTCAACCCCAACTGCCATATGGGATTATTGGCGCCAAAATCCATTTGAACGGCTGTGATCACACCAAGCTATCCTACGGCTGTAAGAGATGTGGGAAAGTCAAGGCTTCACTCCAGGAACTATAAAACTCAAGAAAAAGCAAGAAAAGGAAGAGAGTAGATAGTTAGTTTTTAATCCTTAGTGTAGTTTAGGTTCGAATTTAATTAAAGCAATGTAATGTTTTAAAATGAAGTGTTGTAATTTCTACTTTCAGTTGTGTAACCAATTTCAATAGGAAATACAAGTCAATTTTAATTTTAAATCTCTTTGCAATTCATTTTTATGTTTGGAGCCTTATAGTCCATTTAAAGTAGTGCAGCTTTGATAAGCTTCCATAAACTGGGTTATGGTTTACTAAGGCTCATTATAGCTTTACATAGCTATTGTGAGATTATTGCTTCAAGTACACTGTTACATCTCATAAGTCAAGCTCAGTCAACAAAAGTCAAAGGTGTTGGTTCACATTAGAAATGGATAAATAGTGTTTGATTAATGGTTCTGAGGTGTTGCTTAAGCCTATATAAGATAGGCTTTTGGTTGTGAATCATCCCTATTTCAGTTAGGGTATATCTCTTGTAAGTCTCATTTCAATTTTTTTTATTTCTTATCACTCATTTTCTGGTATATATGGTATTTGTTGTTTTCAGTTGTTAAAAGCTTTTTATATATAATCATCTTAGGTTAGTGCAAGGTTTAAACTTAGTTTCATAGTTGAATTTGGTAATTTGCTTTGGTAAACTGTCATTTCAGTTTAGTAAGGGGGTGTTTGGATCAGTAATGTACCACCCTTTCTAGTTGTTGTTTTGTTGTTGTTTAAGTGTAGACACACTACATTAGGTTTAGTAAGACTTAGAAAACCTTCAAATCCAAGTTCTAATCATTGAAAAGTCAAAATCACCTCCAATCCCCATGACAGTTAACTGTCATGGGATTTAGTTTCCAAATCCACTCACATTGGTCTAGTGCATGTTTATATAGCTTTGAATCATCTTATTGTAGCTTAATATAACAAATATAATCAAATTTGATCTCCCAAAGTTGGAAAAGGTCAAAGTACCAAGTTCTAGTGAAAAGTCAAAAATGCTTATTTCAGATTTTTCCTAAAATTCCAAGCATATTTATGAATTTTGTGTAAGGTGTGAGACCTTGAAACTTTGTGTAGTTAAAATTTACAAGCTCATCTTTAAGTTCCCAGCTTCTGTTTAATTTTGTGATTTTTCTTGTGGGCCCCACAAAGCCACAAAGTGACTTGCAGGGCCAACTTCTGTTCTGTCTCAGCAGACACACCTCCACTTCTGACCACCCAGTGGGTCCCACAGGCCCCCACCTTGCATCCTTCAACCCCCCTCCTGGTAGGGATCATCTTTTGACCAATGGTTTGACCTCAATCACCCTGGGTCCCACCTAATTTAGCTCACCTTCTCTGTCCCACTTTTCTGTCCCAACACAATAAGCCAAGTGCTTATTTATGGCTTATAGCTTATTCTGAGGTCACACCTTGATTTTTCCAGCTTATTAATGTTTCAATAACTTAATTGTATCAGTTTTCACCAGTGTGGGTCCCACTTGTGGTCATTTTAGCTTATTTTGTCATTTGGTCAAACAAAGTCAACTGTTGGACTTTTAGCTTTCATTTCAGCTTAATTTAAGTTTACAAAAAGTTTGTTTTCACAAAAAGTTTTTATTTTTAGGTATAAAACTGGTTTGTAAAAGAAAATCCAAGAAAAATCAATTTAAAATTAAGTGATAGTTTCTATTTAATGGAATTTAATTTTAATTTTCATTTTTAAATTTTTGTTAAGTACTTAGCTATTTTATATTTTTATTAAATTCCTCATATATTAAAGTAGTTATAATAATGTTTTCAGATTTTTATCTTTTAATTTAGTATTAATTAGAATTAATTTTAGTTTTATTAATTATTAATTAATAATTAGTTTAAAATAGCATAATTAGTTTTTATAAGGTAAAACCTAGTTTTTATATTTTTTATAGCTTTTATATGTTGTAAAATAATTTTATAAATTTTATTAGAATTTTCACTGTTCATTTAGTAATTTTGTTAATTTAAAATAGTTAATTAGATAATTAGTAATTAATAAGTAATTAATTAATATAAAAAGCACAAAAAGACAAAAACACTTATTTTTATTTTTAAAACTTATTTTTAGTTATTTTATAATTTTAGAAATTTTATTTTCACCTTTTTAGTATTTAAATTATATTGTAGTGTATTTTAGTTATTTAAAGTATTAATAATAAGTAATTAATAAATAGTTTTTAATTAATAATAATTAATTAAATATTGTAAAAAGTAATTTTAATTTTATAAAAGGTTTCTTTTATTATTAGGATTGTAAAAATGTGATTTTCACTTTTGTAAGTATTTTATTTTGTTAAAACTCGCGTTTTATTTCGTACGTGTACGTTTATTTAAACGTAACGTACGCGTTTTTAGGTTTTAATCGTTTCTGGTTTTTCCTCCTTTCCCGTCTTATTCATATAGCTTGTTTAAGCTATTTCGTTGTAAATTCCTTAGTTTAATCGAACTCAAAACCCCTTTTCATCCAAATTCACCCGATCAAATAACCGTTTGATTACAATTCACACCTCGTCGGGACATAACGACCCGGGGAAACCTTATACTTCCGCGGAGCATTGATCTAGGAGTTTGACTTGTTTGACCACATCCGTGGTTGAATTAAGTTGACTGCTTTTGCATCAATCAACTTTTGGCGCCGCTGCCGGGGAGGTTGTGCGCGTTTATCTAAACGGTTTTTCTGATTAGTGTTTTTGGAATTCGTTCCATTGTACATTTATCCATCCTTGTTCATATCTTTTCAAAAAAAACCCAAAAATATTTTTCCTTACCCTCTATCCATTTGATTCTATCTTCTTATACCCCTCTCATGTATAATTCTAAATGACATCTCTCGATGACGATATCTTTGAGCAATGGGCCTTTCAGAGCAAAATTGAAAAACTTATGGCCTTATCAAAAATATCGAGATGTCGTAGTGATTATGATGGACCTTCGATTCCTATTCCCTCTCCAGTGAGGGAAATGAATCAAGAAACCGAGGCGACAAAGGACCCTGTACTTCCCTCTGACGATGAAAGTGCTAAATACGTCCAACCTACGGTTGTCCAAGAACCTAAGCTCACAATTTCTCCTAAACCTTCGAGAATCAATCCTGATCCTTCACGATATAAGGTTATAAGGTCATCAAGCAAACGTACAGAGCTTAGGGCAGTAACTGAAAAGAACGACTTACCAAATCTTCACATTTATCAAAAACAAAAACCCGAGACCATAACGGAAGTGGTGGAAATTGCTAGCTCTAAGAGCACACCACTTGTCCCACCTCCAGATTTTGTTCCTTGTGTCGGTTGTGGTGAGCCGCTTTTCGGTTTTCCATGTCGTCAGTGTACATGTGTGCAATGTGGTAATGATATCCACAACGGGAGTTGTTTGTTTTGTGGGTCGAGTAATTCATTTGCTTATGATCCTAATCAAAACTCATTCAACGACTCTTCAAATTTTTTCGATTACCCATCACATTCATACGAGCAAGAATCATATTACCCAAATTTCAATGATGCTTCGTATCAAAATACACCAATCCAAACTCAACAGTTTTACTGTTGTGATTACTGTGGAGGTCCTCACTTTAGCTCGGATTGTCAAACAAGGAATCCAATTCCTTGTAACAATTACGACTATTCGTTTTCAGACCCACCTCCACAGCACCAAATTATTCACACAACTCCTTCTGCTACTGACATTATAGTAGAGATTCTTGAGATATTGAAAGAACTTAAGGAGTCGGGTACCACAAAACTTCATAATGCACCCAGTGTTTCTTGTGTGAATTGTGGGGGTCCTCATGATGATTACCAATGTCAACCTTCCGGTTTTGACAAATCCCCACCCCCGCAATTTTCATTTACTCTAAATTCACATGAGAAATGCATGGCTAAAATATTGACGGAAGAGCAGGTTGCTAAAATTGAAACCATAGATGATTTTGAAAAAGCTGTTACGGAAGCTTATGCGAAAGAAAAAGCAGCCAAATCTAGCTCTTTGTTCCGTTTTATTCATGATGACGATGATGATGAGGATTCTATTCAAATGAAAGAATATTACAAAGCTTCATCCAGTTCATCAGTTGAAATTCCTTCCGTGGAAGCACAGGGAGATAAGAGTATGCAAGAATTGCTAGCAGAAGAACACATGAAAAATCTAGAATCTATGTGTGCTAGTCTTTTGTGTCTCCCTCAGTCTGCTATTATCACACCTGAAGTTCACACTCACTCTCTGATCATGGGGGATGAGCATCTTAGCACTGTTCCTGATAAGGAATCGGACGAATTAATAAAGTCTAGTGTTGAGATCCTTGTCCCAATCCCGAGAGAGTCACAGGGGACTTCTGACCATATGTGTGATATTCCTCCTCCTCTATTCTTCCCATCTAATCATGATGAGATGTTCTCCGATTCTACTGATGACAACTCGTTATCTTGTGAGGACATCGTTTATATGGAAGAATTACCTTCTGAGCTAGTCAGCTTAGAAGAAGAGAATGATGAGATTGACACCGAAATCAAGGATGAAGCACTTCGTGCAACATTATTGAATGTCGATCTCCTCATTTCTAAAATCGAGGCTTTCAAAATGAAACCTATTTCATCTCCTATCCCCATAAAGGATAGTGACATTGTCTCCGATGATCCTATTCCGGAATTTGAAGCCTTCAGCTTTGATCATATGGGAGAGAAGATTAGTGGCACTACCACTTCTCATTCTCATAATTCTCTCCCCAATTATGATTCATTCACCTTTGAGGAGTTCTCCTGTGAACTCACTCATCATATCAAAACTCCTCTAGAGTTTGATTGCCCGGGGGGAGATGCTCTCAATCATGAGAATTTGCAAAATCCCACCCACCCTCCCGGGTTGTTTACGAGCTTACCTTTTGAAATCCAAACTCAGGCTATTGAGCCTCCTCTTGAGGAAGAAGATCAAATCATGCTTTTCGTCATGGTTTTCTTCCTTTTCTTCACCTACAGGGTGACTTCTTCCCTTCTTCACTCCTTCGAGAGTGAGGACACTATATTTGATCCCGGCATTTTCATGTATCATTATCTTGAGCCGGATACTTATCTCATCGGAGTGGAACTTTCACGTGCTTCATATGTTTGTCCAAACATTTTGAATGAAAGACCGATTGAGATTGTTTCTTCCACATCATGCTTCCCCAAGGATAAATGAATTCGGGGTCGAGTCAAGCTAGCGACTCGGTAAACAAAAACAATAGCATGCTTATAGGGTTTTCACCCTAAGTGTGGGGGAGTCCCCCATGCTATGGTTACTTATGATGTGAAAAAAACAAAATGGTGTTTTCCACGCTTAGCTTGTAATGTTGCCCTTTTACGTTCAAAATGTCAGCGTAATAGCCGGGATTTTGAATATTGAGGACAATATTCATGCTTAGTGTGGGGGGGTATTCGCTATTATAGCGAATTTTATCACATTTTACTATATAATACCCCCGTTTTTGCCAAAATTTCAAAAATTTCAAAAATTTTTCACTGGTGCTTCAAAATTTTTGTGGTAATCAGTCCGCCTTGTCTAACCGACAAAAGGGATTGGCTAGTCCAGGAGCAAACGGCTCTTGGTAAAGACATATCAAATCCGTTGACGGCTGGCAATTTGCCCAAAATTGTATGGTTTATCAACTCCCCGAAAACAAATGAGTTGGCTAGCCCGCAAGATTATGGCTTGTGGTAAAGGCCGTGGAAAATCCATAATTGGTAATCAGCTCACCAAGATGTTGACTATTCCATCAAGAGCTGGCTAGTCCAGAAGCAAACGGCTTTTGGTAAAGACTTCTCAAATCCGTTGACAGCTGGTGGTTTGCTCAAAATCACACGGTTATCAGGTGTGCCACAGCTCTTACACTTGGCTACTCCAGAAGTGATGGCTTTTGGTAAAGAGTTTTTCAAATCCATCAAGTTTTCAAAACAGTATTGCTAGGGACTAGCAATAGTTTAGTGTGGGGGATTGATGAGTGCTCAAACACTCATCATTTTTGGTCTAATCTGAACTGCAAAACATACAAAAACACTCAGTAATGCATCAAAATACTAAAAATATTTCAAAATTGTGTTTTATATGTCTTAGATGCAAAACGAGCAAAAACAAACGAAAAACGCACAAAGTTTGCAAAATTGGCAGTTTCAGTCCCTCAACTTTCATAAAATTACAAATCTAGTCCCTGGATATTCAAAATATAGAAATTTATCACCAAAAGTCATTTTGAAATCATAAAATGTCATATTTAGTCCTTTGGTGAAAAATTGGAAAGTTTTGGAAATTTACACGTTTGGTCCCTAAAGTTTCAGATTTTGGCAGATTCAGTCCCTGGTGGGATATTTTTGGATAAAAAAATCATTTTTAGTCCTTGGAAGTTCAAAAATGTTCAAATTTGGTCCTTGGATAAAAGATTTTACAAAATGACAACTTTAGTCCCCGGATTTTGAAAATCGACATAAATAGTCCCCGGGTGATTTAAAATGGAAAAATCACATTTTTTGGTCCTTTGGTTGTTTTAACATGACAAGTTAAATCCTTTTGATATCTTTTGAAACTTGTCAACATCAGTCCCTACGTTTCATTAAATTACAAAATTGGTCCTTGTGGTTTCTTGCTAACATAACAAACGGACCCTTGTCATTTATATACCCAACAAACAATAACCCACTACCCATTTAATCCAACCCAAGTAACTAACCCCAGCCCACCAATCTAAGCCCACTTCCTTAATAATAAAAAAACCCACCCAACCGTTTTAAATAATCAAACCGGTCAACCCCCGGTCAACCCTTTCACTTTCTCCCCCACTTGGCTAATAACCTGCAAACACCCTGCCATTCCATCCCTCCACATCACCTTCACCATCCCATGTTCCCCCCTCCAAACACTACCCTCCAAAGCACAATTAATGCTCCACAAACCCAACACTCAACCCCAACTGCCATATGGGATTATTGGCGCCAAAATCCATTTGAACGGCTGTGATCACACCAAGCTATCCTACGGCTGTAAGAGATGTGGGAAAGTCAAGGCTTCACTCCAGGAACTATAAAACTCAAGAAAAAGCAAGAAAAGGAAGAGAGTAGATAGTTAGTTTTTAATCCTTAGTGTAGTTTAGGTTCGAATTTAATTAAAGCAATGTAATGTTTTAAAATGAAGTGTTGTAATTTCTACTTTCAGTTGTGTAACCAATTTCAATAGGAAATACAAGTCAATTTTAATTTTAAATCTCTTTGCAATTCATTTTTATGTTTGGAGCCTTATAGTCCATTTAAAGTAGTGCAGCTTTGATAAGCTTCCATAAACTGGGTTATGGTTTACTAAGGCTCATTATAGCTTTACATAGCTATTGTGAGATTATTGCTTCAAGTACACTGTTACATCTCATAAATCAAGCTCAGTCAACAAAAGTCAAAGGTGTTGGTTCACATTAGAAATGGATAAATAGTGTTTGATTAATGGTTCTAAGGTGTTGCTTAAGCCTATATAAGATAGGCTTTTGGTTGTGAATCATCCCTATTTCAGTTAGGGTATATCTCTTGTAAGTCTCATTTCAATTTTTTTTATTTCTTATTACTCATTTTCTGGTATATATGGTATTTGTTGTTTTCAGTTGTTAAAAGCTTTTTATATATAATCATCTTAGGTTAGTGCAAGGTTTAAACTTAGTTTCATAGTTGAATTTAGTAATTTGCTTTGGTAAACTGTCATTTCAGTTTAGTAAGGGGGTGTTTGGATCAGTAATGTACCACCCTTTCTAGTTGTTGTTTTGTTGTTGTTTAAGTGTAGACACACTACATTAGGTTTAGTAAGACTTAGAAAACCTTCAAATCCAAGTTCTAATCATTGAAAAGTCAAAATCACCTCCAATCCCCATGACAGTTAACTGTCATGGGATTTAGTTTCTAAATCCACTCACATTGGTCTAGTGCATGTTTATATAGCTTTGAATCATCTTATTATAGCTTAATATAACAAATATAATCAAATTTGATCTCCCAAAGTTGGAAAAGGTCAAAGTACCAAGTTCTAGTGAAAAGTCAAAAATGCTTATTTCAGATTTTTCCTAAAATTCCAAGCATATTTATGAATTTTGTGTAAGGTGTGAGACCTTGAAACTTTGTGTAGTTAAAATTTACAAGCTCATCTTTAAGTTCCCAGCTTCTGTTTAATTTTGTGATTTTTCTTGTGGGCCCCACAAAGCCACAAAGTGACTTGCAGGGCCAACTTCTGTTCTGTCTCAGCAGACACACCTCCACTTCTGACCACCCAGTGAGTCCCACAGGCCCCCACCTTGCATCCTTCAACCCCCCTCCTGGTAGGGATCATCTTTTGACCAATGGTTTGACCTCAATCACCCTGGGTCCCACCTAATTTAGCTCACCTTCTCTGTCCACTTTTCTGTCCCAACACAATAAGCCAAGTGCTTATTTGTGGCTTATAGCTTATTCTGAGGTCACACCTTGATTTTTCCAGCTTATTAATGTTTCAATAACTTAATTGTATCAGTTTTCACCAGTGTGGGTCCCACTTGTGGTCATTTTAGCTTATTTTGTCATTTGGTCAAACAAAGTCAACTGTTGGACTTTTAGCTTTCATTTCAGCTTAATTTAAGTTTACAAAAAGTTTGTTTTCACAAAAAGTTTTTATTTTTAGGTATAAAACTGGTTTGTAAAAGAAAATCCAAGAAAAATCAATTTAAAATTAAGTGATAGTTTCTATTTAATGTAATTTAATTTTAATTTTCATTTTTAAATTTTTGTTAAGTACTTAGCTATTTTATATTTTTATTAAATTCCTCATATATTAAAGTAGTTATAATAATTTTTTCAGATTTTTATCTTTTAATTTAGTATTAATTAGAATTAATTTTAGTTTTATTAATTATTAATTAATAATTAGTTTAAAATAGCATAATTAGTTTTTATAAGGTTAAACCTAGTTTTTATATTTTTTATAGCTTTTATATGTTGTAAAATAATTTTGTAAATTTTATTAGAATTTTCACTGTTCATTTAGTAATTTTCTTAATTTAAAATAGTTAATTAGATAATTAGTAATTAATAAGTAATTAATTAATATAAAAAGCACAAAAAGACAAAAACACTTATTTTTATTTTTAAAACTTATTTTTAGTTATTTTATAATTTTAGAAATTTTACTTTCACCTTTTTAGTATTTAAATTATATTGTAGTGTATTTTAGTTATTTAAAGTATTAATAATAAGTAATTAATAAATAGTTTTTAATTAATAATAATTAATTAAATATTGTAAAAAGTAATTTTAATTTTATAAAAGGTTTCTTTTATTATTAGGATTGTAAAAATGTGATTTTCACTTTTGTAAGTATTTTATTTTGTTAAAACTCGCGTTTTATTTCGTACGTCTACGTTTATTTAAACGTAACGTACGCGTTTTTAGGTTTTAATCGTTTCTGGTTTTTCCTCCTTTCCCGTCTTATTCATATAGCTTGTTTAAGCTATTTCGTTGTAAATTCCTTAGTTTAATCCAACTCAAAACCCCTTTTCATCCAAATTCACCCGATCAAATAACCGTTTGATTACAATTCACACCTCGTCGGGACATAACGACCCGGGGAAACCTTATACTTCCGCGGAGCATTGATCTAGGAGTTTGACTTGTTTGACCACATCCGTGGTTGAATTAAGTTGACTGCTTTTGCATCAATCAATTTTATAAATCATTCCTTGATTTTTAGGCTTACGGTTTTATGTCTTAAAGACATTAAATACCAACCGACACTAGACTGAGCCCAGTCTAGACATTATAAGTCATTTTAAAGCATTTTTATCCTATTAGAAAAGTTACATTTTACTTTTCTCAATTTTACACAATATCCGTACGTTTTACGTATTACGCGTTTTAGACCCGTGTTTCCAGTTTTAGCAGGGTTTTAGCACCCCAATGGAACCTACCACTCATTTCATATTTTATTATGGAGTATAATGATATGTTTAACCATACTTTTAAGTTCCACATTTTTACGATACCCGGTTTTACGTTTTGAGACTTAATCATTTGCGGTTAGCATTTCCCGGAGTCAAAACTCATCCAATACTTAGGATAATATCATCCAAGGCACACCTCACCCCCCTTATCCATTCCAAACCGCCATAGGGGGGGGAGTCACCCTTGGTGTGGCATAATCTCATGCTAAGTTATCTAAGATGATTACATGTATTTAAACTTGTCTTGGAAGCTTTGACTAGTCCAAGTTTCTAACCTCCTCAAAGACATATAAATACCCCCTTCCCCCTCCTTTGTCGTCCCACATCTCACACACCAACACCATTCCATTTGCTAATTTACTTCAAGTTTCAAGCAAGATCCAAGTGCTTCAACAACGTAGAAACTCTAGTTTGGTTTTGATTCATCAAACTACTTCCAAACCCTAGAAACTTTGGTGATTTCTCTTGAGTTTGAATCTACTCAAGTCACCTCAACTTTCATCATCTCTCTTTCAAGAATACAAGTGTAGAAAGATTGCTTGAAGTGAAGTAGGGTGAAGCTTAAGTCTATCAAAGTCCTTACCTTACATGTTAACTTCCTTTCTTAATTGAAAGCCAAAAGTTGTAAGCAAAACCCTAACATAATTCTTGTTAAATATCATATTCATGCTATTTACATATCATTCATGCTATATATTGTCTTATGATTATGTCCATGATGTATAAAAATGAGTAAAACAAGTATTGGTATATATATGTTAACTTATGTTAGTTAAACAAGTAAACTAGTAACTTTCATGGTAAAATCTGACCAAAATAGTATATAAATGATATTGGACAATTACATATTGTAGTATAGGACTTAACAAGGAAAACATAGCAATTTGAACCACCTAAAACGAGTACACGAGTCAAAAGTTATGACCATTTGAAGTTACCAAAACTTTACGGCAAAACTGCCTAAATACTTTCTGTGACAGAACCTTAAACACGCAAAAAGAGGCCCTTCTGGTCCGTTTCATGAAAAAGTTAAAACACAAAAGTTGTCAAATCAGGAGCACGTCTCCAGAAAACCAATAACGAATGAGATTTTCTTCAGTTTCTTAACAGCTATTTTATATATATAAGTCACTATATAATTGTTATTGTTTAAAAAGAACAAGAGGTCTAATGACCTAGATTCAAGACCACAACCATGGCTAGAGCCAAGGTTGAGTCTCAAGACCATGGAACAATGACCAAAGGTCATGGCAAGGCCATGACTAAATGACCATATAAACTTACCTAGGCGAAAACATGAGCTAAAGAGTTAGCGATAACTTAAACATACAATTTGGATCTACTTCATCTAAAGAACCATGAGATCTTACAAGTAATTGTCATACAAGATTAAGAAACTCATCCTAATAACAATCTTCATGTAAAAATAAACTTTCCTAAGTTTATTCAAATATTGGACATGTAACTTTTCAGATCAAAACTTATATATATATATATATATATATATATATATATATATATATATATTATCAAATACTACAATAGTAGGGAGCCTCATGTGAGGAGTTCATTAAGTAAGCCGTCGAGATGAGTTGTGGATTTACGAATTAAAGTGTCCTGGCTCCTCGAACGTGTACTTAATGACTTCTGAATTATGTCGGCCCGAACGGTAGTAAGCGATATATAAACCATACATGTTTCATAAACCATTTCTTTTCAAAGACTTACACTATACTAAGTACTACATCATAGACTAAATGCAAGACATATATAGGCAATTCTTCGTACTCTTAGACATTATTCCAAACCTAAGTTGCAACAATTATTCTAGGTTTCTCGTAGAAGTTCTCACGGCATATCCATCATTCTCATTATACATCATCCAACTCACGGTGAGTTCATAGCCTCACTTTCCATTACTTAATTGTTTTACAAACCCTTGGGGGGAATACATGCTATTTTAAACCGAACACAATGCTTTTCAATTGTATGCTTGCCTGATTGTTTTATTATCACTAAGTACTATCCTTGCTAAAACCAATATCCCTTATTATGAACCATTTAATCACTAGAAATAGTGAGCGCGAATATTGTGAATAGGCCTATTGGGATTGACGAATCCCATTTGTATTGACTAAGTTCAAACAAATGCACTAATATTTGAGATTTAGGTATGTTAGCAAAGTACCTACCGGGATAACTCCGCCGATTGATATTGGTACCCGTTAACGTTTTGGGATCATAAGCTTAGTGTATAATACATTTTATGGGCGTATAATAACGTAGCCTACCTGTTTTGTTTTCCAACCATGAGTATGAGTCTAATTAACTCAAACTACCAACATATTGTCTTCAACCATTAAACAAACTCTATGAATATCACTCAACCTTTGTGTTGACCTCTTAAGCATGTATTTCAGGTCCATGACGATCAAGGATGGCACGGAAGGGCACGCTATAAATTTTATTATCATTCAAAAACTCATTTAATGTAAATTGTAAACAAGGAACCATCTGGGACCTCATTTTGTAATCTCTGATATTTATATAATTGAATGATAAATCCTTTAAAACGACTCAATTAGAGATCGTTTTCTCTTTTTATGACTGTTGTGCCGTCGAGTAACACCCAGTTTGAATTCCGCTGCATCATTGAATTGGGGGTGTTACAATATGCGCGCTTTATGATTATTATGATGATTGTTATTATTTGTTCGTGGGGCGTATGGATTGCAATCCTAGGTTCGCTTTGTGTTCGATGGATTTGACATGATTATGATTATGATTATTATATGTTCGATGAATGTGCATGGGTGCAATCCGTGTCTTCACATTTTGGGAGCTAGCTACTCCATGGTTACTATGATGTGATATGTGATATGATTTGTTCGGGCTCGGGATTTGATGACTGACCGTACACTTTGATTGATTACTGATTTACCTTATCTTACACTATGATTTGCTACTGATTATCTCATACCTTTGTTATCCTTTGATTATACATTATGCTCTCCCAATGCACCTTACATTATATCTTTGTTCGTTCGTTATCCTTTGTTCCCTTTTGTATATCTGTTCACTGGGCTTTTTAAGCTCAGCCGCATTTCTTTTCCTGCGGCAGGTTTTTAGTAGGAAGCTGGGTTATGAGTGGAGAGTACTTTGGACTTAGAAGACTACACTTGGATAGCTATTCGGGATTAGAGATGATTAAAAGTGTTTACATTTTTAGACTTAGTATTTTATTGATTATTCTCATTTGTAACCTTGTACTTCAGATTTTTTCTTAGTAACCTTTGAGATTCTTTTGTATTACTATTTGTATGCTTGTGTTTGCTTTGATATGTCACTATAATGTAATACTTCTACCCTTATCGGGTTGGGGTATTACACAATCACTCAAGTATCCCATGATCTCCGGCACAAGGATCCCATAAGAACGAGCCAGGCTGGTCACAAAAATCCCTCCATAGATCTTATCACCATCCCTCTCCCCTACACTTGTCATCAGATAACTCGCCACCTAGAATGGGATGTTACAATACACATCCTCTAAAAACATGGTGTACAGGTAGAAAAGGTCAGAAGCAGTGACGCGGTGAGTAGAGCCATGGCGTCCTGCCAAACTGTAGGTGATGCATCTGTGGGCTAACCGGACCCTAGGATCCCTAATGGAGGCCGCCCTAGTAGCTGAGGTATACACCCCATTCCCAATACTCGGCCAGAACATAGCACACCTCAACTCATTCCTCATCGTCTCACCACCCAACAATCTCTGCATAAACCCACCCTGAATAGCCTCATGCTGACTATACAAACCCAATCTCCAACCAAACTCTATAACTGAGCAAGTCCTAAGCTCTCCCCCCAGCCTAAAGTAAATGGTAGTACCACCCATATCCGTTCTAGCCTCAGCCAAATCGAAATGAAGAGTAGCAAAGAATTCTCACACCAACTCACTATAAATTGTTTTCCTTATCCTAAACAACCTTTCCCATTGAGGACCGGTAAATGCATCAGTTTGGATCCTTTCAAGAAAAGCATTCTCGAGGCCCTGGGCCCTCAAAAAGTCCCAATCAATCACTGCCCCCCCCCCCCCCCGGACGATCTGGTGGTAGAGTAATTCAACATATTTGGTTGTAGAGGCATTATCCAAGTTCACCCAAGTTCACGCGTTGAGATCTTGAAGAACTCCCTCGGTGTTGTCAGGTGCGCTTGTTCATTTTCCTGGAAAAAGATGGAATGGAATGGAAGTGATTAGAATAAGAGTTCAATGGAGTCAAGTTGTCAGACCCTTCTGACGCCGTCAGACCACAAAGCCTGACGCCGTCAGACCCAGCAGATATTGAGCCATGCAATTACACGGGAAAAATCAATTTTCAAACTCTAAATCCATGAGCCAAACACCCCTTTTTACAGAAAACATGGGTGGGGGATCAAAAAATTCGTGGTGTGAAAAAAAAATTTCGCAATTGACTCATGAATCCTATCAATCACTACTACCCAATGCCTTAATTATGGTTACACAATACCTACAGAAGGGCATTACGAGTTCTAAGAATGAATTAATGTTAGGGTTTCGGATGATGGGGGTTTTCAAAATTGGTGGATCATAAGGATAATTGAACGAATAAGGATGAAGAAAAGTTACTTACCACGTGGAGATCGGTCACGGAAGATGTTGGATTTGATCTTGAAAGATCGGTGGTGAAGTATCAATTGGATATGGGTTGTGGGGTATGTGTTGAAAGTGATGGATATGAGGTTAATATTGCTGAGAATGTGAGGTGACGGCGTCAAGAGTAAATTCTGACGCCGTCAGATACCCGGATAAGGGGTACTTTATGACAATTCCAAGTTTAATCCCTGCACTTTTGTTAATAGCTAATCAAGGGTATAAACTATGAATAGCCATTCCCGTTAGTGGAGTCCACCAGGGTCAAACATTTTGTTACTGTCACGAAGTGAGGTGTGGTTACGAATAGGGCTGGTCACGGTCCCACTTAGGTCGTAATCTTCATATTGGTAATCAGTGGGTAGGGGAAGGAGTTATTTCATAGAGGTTTCTGAAGCTGAAGTGTTTTTGAGGTGCACCCTTTTCACACAAGGTTTAAAGCCAAAGGAACGTTTCTTATGCAAATTAGGGAGCGTGACTTGCAGACTTCCAACGAAGATGTTATGAAATTGCAAGTTCTTCTCTTCCTGAGGAAGCTTATAGAAGTAAGATGTAATTGAAGGTGGATCACTTGGAGAAGTTTTTTTTTATTATCCTCTCCGTCACACACCAAAGGGGTTGGGAGTTCAAAGATTTTTTCGATTTTTCTCAGTGTGGATTTTTCCCTAATCTTCTCCTTAATTCTTGATATAAATTCATCAGCCAAGTCCATAAAAGAATTCCTAGTGCTTTCCATGCGAGTTTCGAAGCGCTGAATCTGTTTCTCCTGATTATTCATGAAGGTTATCATTATCCCTTCGAACTCCTCATGTCGTGAACGTTCAGGAAAAGTGTATTTGCTAATTGCACTCACATGTCTATCAGGACTCACTGCGGCTTCAGCTGCAGGCATTTCAGCCCTCATTAATTCCTTAACCTGCTTCTCGATATTCTCCAATAATTGTTCTTGGGTTGCGTTTACGTAATCTAGATTCCCTTCTTTTGAGAATATCGGATCTTCCCATCCTTCTTCTTCATATTGTGCTAAACCCTCAAGAACTTCCCAGCACTTATCAACGGTAAGTCTGTTTAGTCTACCATTGGCAGCGTAATCTATGGCTCTTCTCGTTTGATAATTAACTTTATCATAGAAGATTTGAATTTGGAGCCAAGGTTCTATGCCATGATGAGGGACTTTTTGGAGTAAGTCCTAGAAACGAGTCCATGCCTCATAGAAAGTTTCACCTTGATGTTTTTGGAACATCAAGATATCATTTCTAAGCTTCGTAGTTCTCCCCGGTAGGAAAAATTGAGCAAGGAAATGAGAAGTGAGATCATCCCAAGAGGTGATGGATCCCGCGGGAAAACGTTCAAGCCATTGACTAGCTTGGTCACGTAGAGAGAATTGGAATAGATGTAATCGGGTCGACTCTCTAGTTGCAACATCAAGGTCTATGGAATCTACGATTTTTAGGAAATCCTTGAGATGTTGATTAGGATCTTCGGAACGAAGTCCATGGAATGCACATCCGCTTTGCACCAACCGGATGGTGTCGGATCACAAGGGGGACACATTGGCTCCTTGAGTGAGCACAATGGTGTTTCGATAGCCTTGATGGCTAGGACGGGAATACTCTCCTAAAGTTCGGGGTCTAGGAGGTTGGTTTGCAAGTGGTGGGTTTTGTGGGTGGTTTTGTTGTGGTGGGTTGATGGGACCAAAGATATTACCACCTTCCATGATGTCGGATGGTAATGGTTACGAACAAAGAGACGAAGAAATTAGACTAAAGAAAACCTAAAAATAAAAATAAAACCTTACTAGAAAGGAATCTAGCAAGTAGACCTAATAAAAAGAAATTCTAACCTAGACAATAACTATTCCCCGGGCTGCGGCGCCAAAAACTTGATACGTGGGAATTGCGCCCTCGCAACAGGTTTTACCTCTCAAGGGATCTTGAGAAGCTTACAACCCCTACCAGGCAGTGTACCTGATCGTTGTAGTATAGTATAGTGACAAGTACCGGGGGATTGATCGTTCAACTCAGGAATAGTGTCGCTAGGATTAGAAAGCCTATTAAACTAGGTCTAGAGGTGAGGGATGATGATTCTTTTTGTATTTTTATATTTTATAGAAAGCAAGTAAAATCTCGGGTTTTGAAAGAGTGGGCGGAATTAGTTGCTAGCCAACTAACCCAATTAACTAAAGATGCAATCAAAATAAAATAAAAGAAATGAAAATAAAACTAATAAACTAATGTGGTGGAAACAATAATGAGAAAAGTTGTGTTTACTTAGATTTCATTACTCCCTAGACATCTTTTACTGGTTGATTAGCTTGTTAAAATTGCATGGATGACGGGTTATATTCCTTAATACTAGTCGTAGGGCTGTGTACAATATTCCCTAACTCTATAAGATCCTACTTCACTCCTATGTCGAGCCGATTAAAAGCTCCTAACATGGGATCATTAGAATTCACTTATGCATTAAATACAACCAAAAATCGTAGTACACGTCCGATCATGTTTCTTAAGACATTCAAGCAAGTTACCAATGGAAGTCTGCCAGTTTTCTTAAGCCTAACATCGAATACAATCATCGGTAACAATTATAAACAAACAATCAACCAATAATCAACATCTAGGTTTCACTACATCTAAGCAAACACAATAAAAGCCTAGCCTAACATGTTAAAAGAAAGAAAAGCATAAGATAGAATCAAACAATACATAGACATATTGAATGATTATTGGAGAACTTATATTTATTAAAACATGGAAGAAAGAAGGGTTTGAAACCCCTTCAATATGCAGAAAATTTGACCTAGGGTTTGTGTGAAGTATTCCACAACTTGTTCCACACTTTGCAATGAAAAATTAGAAAAATATATATAGACTAAGCATCCTGACAGCGTCATGTATTAGCCTCTGACGCCGTCAACTCACCGCCAAGTTGAAATTCGTATTGCCTAGATCCACTTCTGACGCCGTCATGTAGAAATAAGCTCTGGGCCGTCACTAGTATTTGGACCCTGACGGCCTTGGTGACGCCGTCAGGCCATTAACAAAGAAAATGTTCTGGGCCGTCACATTATAAGTTCCACATCTACCTCTTTTGTCACTCTTGACGCCGTCATGTGTAATGTCTTGACGTCGTCAAGTACTGTTCCCAGCAAGGAATTTGAGACTTTGCCGTTTTCTTCACTTTTATGCTTCAAAAACGTCCAAAACGCTTTCTTTTCCAGATTTCTCTCCAAAAGTACCAAAAATGACAAAAGGAACGATTTAGGGCAATAATTGATTAAATAATCTCGAATTCGGGCTTAAATGACACCTTAAAAGTTGTACACTTTTTGCCTCATCAGCAATAGTAGCTTTTTATATTTTTTCTAGGTTTTATAATTAGTAAAGTATTTTTAGAAAAATTTTCAAAATTTTCACTGTTCATTTAGTATTTTTAGTAATTAAATTAGTTAAAATAGATTTTAATTAATAAATAAGTAAATAATTAGTAAATTAGTTTAAATATAATTTTTATAAATTTTTAGGATTCCTGTGATGGTTAATTAATTTTGTAAAAAATTTCATATTTTTCTAAATCACTTTAGTATTTTTCTCAAATTTAAATTATATATAAATTAGTTTTTATTAATTATTAAATAGTTTAAATAGTTTTTAATTAATATTAAATAATAAAATAATAAAAAAATAATTTTCTTTTTATTAAAATTTTCTTTTAATATCAAGTTTGTAAAAAAAAAGTCATTTTCACCCCCTCTAGTTTAAATTTGCTTAAAACTCACATTTTTCCTCGTACGCAATCGTATCTGTTTTTAATTCAGTTTACATTTATATATATCTGTTTCCTTGTAATCGTTAATACTGTTAATCTCAATAATTCCAATAGTGTAAATCAAATCCAAATCATTATTTGTTACTTTCCCAAATCACTGAATCATTTAAACGTTCCCAAAACACAATTTCAATCTCGTCGGGACATAACGACCCGGGAAAACACTGTGCTTACACCGGATTATATATCTTGCATTCTCTCCCATACTGCTTGACTTTGTTGACCTTGGTTGACTTAGTTTGACTGTTGGTTTAGAAGGAGTCCACATTTCAAACCTATAGGGGAGAATACATTGCACATTATTTTTATATGAGCCCAAGTATCAAATTCAGATACATTGCTTAAGTTACCTCATTGCCATGTTAATGTCCCCATTCCATTATCATGAACTGTTAATTACGAGTAAGCGAGAGTGAGTAAATAGATCTATTGAGGGTGACTCCTCCGTTCGGGTTGGTATATCCAACTGGTTAAACGAACGCATTTCATTTGAAACCAGAATTAGAGTTGTTTGGCAAACACTCAGTTGGGGCGAACATCATAATCAGTCTAGCTTCGGGGTCATGAGCTTATAGCAATTGTATTATTTTTCTTTGTATAGCGACATTGTCATACATAACTTATACTTGTGGTAGCCGTACAGAATATTCATTTACATAAACCTATGATCTCACCAACATTATTTTTAACCGTTTTAGCAATGTATTTTCAGGTAATTAAGGCATTCACATCATGGCCTGTAGGAGGACTTATTGGAGAGTCATCGTGACGACGCGTCTCACTTGTATTTTTATGCACTTAAACTATCGTTTGGTTTATAACAAACTTATTTCCGCAACTTTGAAAATCTTTTGGGACCTATCTTTTGTAAACTCTGAATGCTTTATTTAATCAAACGATTTACTTTTAAAATGACACTTTAGGTCATTCAATATAACTGTAACTGTGATGCTATGGCAGTCGCGCCCCAGGTATTCTATTCCGCTTTAAATCAGGTATTTGGGGGTACACAAATTGACAGGGATCGTTACGGTGCTTATAATCGTTTAGTGGCAGCTTACTTCTTTGAACACCCAGTGTATGACAAAAGAACATTTCGTCAGCGTTTTCGAATGAGCCGAAGCATATTCACACGAATTGTTCGAGATGTTACTGATCATCCCCGTTATTTCAACAAACTGCTAATTATGCGGGCGCACTTGGTATTTTCTCATTGATAAAGTGTACTTCGGAAATTCGTCAAATGGCATATGAAACCAATCCTGATGTTCTGGACAAATATCTGCAAATGGGTGCAACAACAGCTCATGAGTGTCTCCAAAAATTTTGTGAGGTCATCATGAAGGTATATAGTGAAGAATTTTTGTGAAAGCCAACATATACTGACATTGAAAGACTTTATGCTCATCACGAGCAAAAGCATAAGTTTTCTGGGATGATAGGAAGCATTAATTGTACAGGTTGGCCATGGGAGAATTGCCCACAAGCTTATGGAGCTCAATTTGCTAGAGGTGATCACGGACAAGATCCATTCATTTATTGAAAGCGATCGTCTCTCAAGATTTATGAATTTGGCATGCGTTTTTTGGTGTCTCCGGGATGAATAACGACGTGAATGTGTTACGTCAATCGCCTGTTTTCAATGATCTCAAAGCGGGGATAGCACCAAATGTTTCCTTCGTTGCTAGCAACGTGACTTATAAATGGGGATATTATCTTACTAATGGGATATATCCAGTATGGTCCGTTCTTATTAAGTCCATTTCAAATCGGGTACGAATGATCACAAAAGAATTTGTATAAGACGAAGCACGAAGCGGCAAGGAAAGATGTGGAACGAGTTTTTGGTGTATTAAAGAAGAAGTGGCTAATGATTAAACATCTGGTTAGAGGGTTGGACCAAAATCGACTATCAAATATATAACACATAATATGATAATTCAGGACAAAGGATTAGCGATATCTCCCACATCTTTTCGAGGGTACCCACACAGTGATTATGATCCCGTAAGAACGCATGAAGAATAGTTGGAAGTTACTTGAGATATAGTCAACAGAACAACTAATTAAGCCTAAAAGCCGATTTGGTGAAAGACAGACAGTCAGACATCGTGCAAATCAAAACTATTTTACTCATTTTATTATTGTAATTTTTAATTTTATTTGAATTATTATGTAATGCTTTTATTATTAATGAAATTTATTTTTATTGTTATAAAATTTGATCGGAAAAAATTAAAGAAAAATAAAAATAAATAAATAAATAAATAAATAAATAAATAAATAAAGGGAAATACTAATGGCAGCCCTTAGGGCTGTTGTTAAGAGGAAACTTTTTATTACAATTTATTGTAAGAAATGAAGTCATCCAATCAGAATCAAATGTTTGTTGTGCATTTAAATTTTTAGGGATTGTATCCATGTTTTTGGGGATTGATATTCAATCATAATAATTTATAGATGACTTTGTAATAAAATTGATTCTTTTAACGACAACCCTAAGGGCTGTCATTAGCAAAACCCATTTAGCTATACTATTAGTCATATTAATTGAGAAATGATTGACACACTTTAATTTTTTATCGGGGCACTCACAGTACAAACAGTTAAAGGAGTTTGTACTAAAAGTACAATTGTCTAATGCATAAAGTGAAGTGTCCAAATAAATTTAAGAGTGTTTCAATCACTACTCACATCAATTAAGCATGTCAATCAATACTGAATGAGGGATATCAAAGTCATTCGTAATTATTGATATTCTGATAACGTACCGTTTTAATTTCTTCTTACCGACTACAAAAAGATTAAAAGTATCTTTAGAAGACATCTAAGAACTAGAAAATGTGATTTAACAAAGTCACAAGCTCTAACCTACTCCAATGAAATAATAAAAAATAAAATAAAAATTATTGAAAATGTGATTTGACATAAATTAAGACATCTTGCTTATCGATTACTTAACAATTTCATGAAAATTTAATACTTGAACGTAACAGAAATTTACTTGTGTTATCCACTGGATATCCAAGCAAATGGGTAGATTGTGATAAAGCTAGACCATGTCTCCCTTATAATAACGAAGCAAAAATATCTCCCTTATAATAACGAAGCAAAAATAAACATAGTAAATAGGGAAAACCCCGCACACCATAATTTGTGTGTGAACCGATCAACCACGACCCAACAGTATAGGTCCAATCCTATAGTTATACTAAGTCGCGAAACGACCAACCACTACTTGAACAACCATACATTAGATACATTAGTTCCATAGACGGAACTTGAACATTTTTTTTTTAGGCCGAATCAAAGATTTGTTTGTAACCTCAAATAATTACCCCTAAAACCTATAATATTTACAATAAGTGCCGTAAATTTTAGAGGGGACCCTCCCCCTACATAGTTCCATCCCTGATTAGTTCAAGTATACATACACTCACAGTGAGTGCAAGTGTATTTAACATCATGCAACACAAGTAGGGCTGAGCACCGCAGGTTCAAAACCGAACCAGACCGACGAAACCGACCGAACCGAAAAAAACCCAACCGGACCGATGGCCCGTCGGTTCGGTTTCGGTTCCGGTTTTTCATGAATTTCGGTTTCGGGTCGGTTCGGTTCGGTCCGGTTCGGCCCAAAACCGGAAAAACATGCCAAAATACACATGGACCGACAAACCCGAACCGAACCGACGAAAACTGAACTGAACTGACGGCCCGTCGGTTCGGTTTCGGTTCCGGTTTTTCATGAATTTTGGTTTTCGGTTTTTTCGGTTCGGGTCAGTTCCGACCCGATGCTCAGCCCTAAACACAAGTGTGCAAAGTACATTTATATGAGCACTCTCAATGAATAAAGTTATTAAAAGCTTTTTATTATTTTAAAAAGTTTTTTGAAAGTGTATTTTGCATTGCATTAATAGCTTTTTAAAAAGTTTTTTAACAAAGACTTGATAAACCACAAGTTTATCAGGTTTATCAAGTTTTTTCTTCAAGCTTTAGTAATTAAATGTATTATATATTAAATACATCAAGTCTTTAAGATTTGATGCATTGTAAATACTTTAAAAAATCACGTAGCGTCAATAACCACAAGTCATGACGTCAACCTAAGCGTCCCTTACTGCACCCCCTTTTGATTCCGAGTGTAAGAAGCCTTTTAAATTACTGTGAACCTCAAAAAATTACTGTGTACCTAAAAAAAAACGATATGTAAGAAGCCTATACAATATGTAAGAAGCCTTTTAAATTACTGTGAACCTCAAAAAAACGAAGGTTACCTAAATAAACCCATTGGGATTAATTTTATAAAAACAAGACCACTTTTTTGCCGTATACCAAATTACCCATTGACTACGTGACCTATGATGATATGTGTTACACGAAATGCACTTGGCCTCACCAAATGGCTACACTACACGTGCCTATAAATTTCTCCATTTTGGTTTATTATCCGACATACATGGTCCACACAAGAAAGAAACGTTTTGTTTTTAGTAACAGTGGCAGATTTCATGAATGGCCACACTTTGCACATAAAAATCTTCACTAAATGGCATCTGGGAAATTAAATGGATTTTATTCCATTTTTCGTTCGGTTATGGTATATAAGTTAAACAAAGCAGGCGACTTTCATTTTACATGTACATCAACTTTCTTTTTTCCACAATTTAGAGACGACTTTTTGTTACAGTGATGACGACCTTCATTTATTTTTATTTATTTATGGGTTTTGCTAATGACAGCTCTTAGGATTGTCGTTAAAAGAATCAATTTTATTACAAAGTCATCTATAAATCATTATGATTGAATATCAATCCCGAAAAACATAGATACAATCCTTAAAAATTTAAATGCACAACAAACATTTGATTCTGATTGGATGACTTCATTTCTTACATTAAATTGTAATAAAAAGTTTCCTCTTAACAACAGCCCTAAGGGCTGCCATTAGTATTTCCCTAAATAATATATGTGACAACATACTATTGGTAATTAGATAAAGACTCGGTTTTACACAAACCAATAAATCATTACCACATCAATTTAGACACAAAATTAGTGATAGTTTTAAACATCTGAATCATTTCTCATCTATCATTTTCATTGGTGAAAGGGACATAATCAATATAAAAAGACCCCTGTGGTTAACTTTTTGTGAGCAATAGACATAATCAATATAAAAAGACCCCTGTCGTCTTTTTGTGAACAACGTTATTATCGTAAGGGCCACTATAGTTTGTTTTAACGCTAGTACTTATATAGTCATATGCTTAATTACGTGCATAAACACCTTTGCAAAAAACATGGCTGCTCAATTTCATGTTCTCCTTTTCACCATGTTGATGCTATCCCTATTTTCTTCTATCTCTTCTTTAGACCATGTCTTAACTAGAGGTTCATCTCTTCACGTTGCGAACAAGGATGAGCCTCTAGTTTCTCCTAACAGGCTTTTCACAGCCGGTTTTCATCAAGTTGGAGACAATGCATACTGCTTTGCTATTTGGTTCTCTGAGCAAGTTACATCTGAGAATCGCACTGTGGTTTGGATGGCTAACCGAGATGTACCTGTAAATGGAAAGCAGTCCAAGTTGTCCTTAAGGAAAGATGGAAATCTTGTTTTATTAGATGCTGGTCGAAGTGTTATTTGGGCTACCCATACAAAGTCATCCTCTTCTTCACTTCGGTTACAACTAAATGACACCGGTATAGAACCATTAATAAACAATTTTGTCGTTTTTATTGTGTTATTTGAGGTTACCAAAGGTTCCCATCTATAAGCTAAAAATCATACCATCATTTTCATAATTGAACACCTTTAGGACTGATGCTAATTTGAAGCAAGACTATCTATGTGCGTACTATTTGTAATTGTACCCAACATATCATATAAGGACCGGTTGTGGCCAATAGCTTGGATCATATATAGCATCTCAGTAGGCATCATTCGAGATGTCGGAGCTGGAATTAAAGTTTTGGGCAAAATGGTTTTAATACTTATGAGTTATGATGTATTCTGCAGCGGCAACTAATATGTTTTTTTTTTTTTTTTTTTTTTTTTTTTTGGTAACCATGATTTTGGACCTTTTGGTTCTTATGAACAATTACAAGTGGTAGTACACTAGTATGCATCCAACAATGTTGTCATCTGTTATGAATATTTATGATTAAGATTATAGGTGAAGTGCCGATCAATAATATATAAACATGTAATTAGAGAGTACATGCATTTTAAGACTAATAAGTTAGAAATCAAGTCTTTAAGAATGTAATGTTTCACACAGTTAGAATATAAAAAATTGAGCATGGCTGCTAATTTTGTTTTATATCATACAACTTGGCAATATAAGTATTTACACACGATGACATGCATGAAAGGCATAAAAATGTAAGACTGTACGAGGTAACGAGTGATTGTTTTGTTTCTTTTTCTTCAAACTCGAGAACATGAAATTTATCATTAACTATCCTTCCCTTCTTTAGTTTCCTTCTTTCTTTCTTTGTCGAGACTTGATAATACAAATAACAGTTTTTTTCTTTTTCCTTTACTTTATTTTCTTTCATTTCAAAACTCGCACGAGAACATAGCTTTATATGATTCTCATACCCAAACAAGAAAATATGGAGTTACGCAGACATCAGATTGGAAAAACAAAACCAGCCAGCAAGATAAATATACCAAATCAGTGCATACCCAACTGCCACTGCAACTGTCATTCATTTAATAGACTTACATAATCTAAGTTAGGGAATCATGTACTACACATTATTCAACACTGTGCAGCCATATAGTACTTTACGGCACCTAGCTAGCTCTGTCTTTGTAAAAATAGGAAGGTCTATATTTGGAGAGGCGCGCCTACAACAATAGAACCATATCCAGAGATTTGTTGAGGCGGTTAAGCATGTTGGCAGATTAGTGGCTAGCTGCTGGCTATACAATGTCTTGTGCTATATATGCGACGTTGTTACCACAGTAGTTATTGTGTTTTTCAATTTTTATTTATGCTCTTTGAGATAGATTGTTGGTTTTCTCTTTAATGTGTACGCTTTCAGAGTGGAGAGAACAAAAAGAAAGGGTTATAGTGTACTTTTAAGACGTTTATATACGTTGCATTAGTATATAGTAGTTTATATACTACTTAAATAGCTATTTTATATAATTTCAAAACTGTAAGAGGAGACAGCGAGTGTTAAATGCAATATATTTCGACATTTCGTATAGATAAAGATTATTGTGTTCATTGCATGACATCAGAAAAGATTCATATTAACTTATTAATTAGCTAGAATTTGTATCACAATCACTTTAGGATACCTTTGAGATTGATAGTAACTATAATTTAGAGTATATATCTTTTATATATAGCATATGCATATATTTCAATCTGATAATAACTAATATATACTTTATCTACTAATAGGTAACCTTGTGCTCCAAGAAGGTGAACAGCATATTTGGCAAAGCTTCGATTATCCAACAGATACCCTTCTTCCAAATCAGCTCTTTACTGAGAACACAACACTTGTATCTTCTAGAAGTTGTGATACTTTCTCTTCAGGTTTCTATAAGCTTGTTTTCGATGATGATAGCATTCTTCGACTGCTTTATTGTGGTTCAGAGAGAAATACTACATACTGGCCTGATCCCCATAAGCTAGCATATGAAGCTGGGAGATTTAAGTATACAGAGAGTCGAATAGCAAGCCTTGATTCTCATGGCCAGTTCAAATCATCAGATGGTTTTGACTTCACATCAGCTGATTTTGGGACGGGGCCACAAAGAATAATGAAGCTTGACAGAGACGGTAATTTAAGAGTTTACAGTTTGATTCCACATGGAAGAAAAATGAAATGGGAAGTTCAGTGGCAAGCTATATCACATTTATGCACAATTCATGGTGTTTGTGGACCAAACAGTCTTTGTACTAATTCTCCGGATTCAGGTAGTACATGCACTTGCTTACATGGACACAAGATGGTGAATCCTACAGACTGGAGTTATGGGTGTGAACCTGAATTCAAGCCATGCACGCACGGTGACTGTGACTTCATTGAGCTTGATAACGTAGAGTTCTTTGGCTATGATAGTCGGCTGTTGTGCGAATACAATCTTGATTCTTGCAAGAAGAGCTGCTTACGTGATAGGACTTGCAGAGGGTTTGAATTTGGATGGAAAGCTGACCAGAACATTTTTTATTGTTTCATGAAGAGGTCTTTGCGTAACGGG
The DNA here is from genome assembly GCA_030686995.1 of Artemisia argyi. Lineage (NCBI taxonomy): Eukaryota > Viridiplantae > Streptophyta > Magnoliopsida > Asterales > Asteraceae > Artemisia > Artemisia argyi. Next base: position 140,798,237 of record CM060680.1, on the reverse strand, counting down.
TATAAAGGGTTCAACTCTACAATGTATATCAAACTACCAAAGACATTGGTATCATCCTTTGATCAGAATATCGGAATTCCATCAAGCTTAAGCTGTCCACACCCTGTTGTTAGGCCCATAATACGGGCTTTTGAAGAAAAACATAATGATGTCAAGCAATATGGAGTTATCCTAGTCTTTGGATGCATGATTGGATTCATTGAGATAGCTTGCATAGTAATTGTTTGGTACTATACCAGCAAACACGCATCTAATACAGAGCCAATTTATCATCCAACTGCAACAGGTTTCAGAAGGTTCACATATAGTGAGCTGAAGAAAGCATCTCGTAATTTCAGTGAAGAAATAGGGAGAGGTGGAGCCTGCGTTGTATATAAAGGTAAATTATCAGACAACAGAATTGCAGCAATCAAGAGTATCAAGAACGCTAATCACCAAGGGGAAGCTGAATTTCAATCTGAGATAAGTACAATTGGGAGCGTGAATCACATGAACCTAATAGAGATGTGGGGCTATTGTGCAGAAGGAAAGCATAGGCTTGTGGTTTACGAGTATATGGAGAACGGGTCGTTGGCTATAAACTTGGAGCTTGGTAAACTGGACTGGGCAACAAAGCTTAACATTGCAACCGGTACTGCAAAAGGACTAGCTTATTTACATGAAGACTGCTTAGAGTGGGTTCTACATTGTGATGTTAAACCCCATAATATCTTGTTGGATTCCAATTACAATCCTAAGGTTGCAGATTTTGGTCTATGCAAAGTGCTTGATAGACATTGTACCGATGAATGGAACTTCTCCATGATGCGAGGGACTAGAGGTTACATGGCTCCTGAATGGGCATTCAACCTTCCAATTACCGCAAAAGTTGACGTCTTTAGCTATGGGGTGGTGATATTGGAGATGATAACAGGAAGGAGTGCCTTGTATCAAACAAGTGGTGAAAGTTGCAAGAGTGGACTTGGACTAGTTAACTGGGTGAGAGATAGCATTCACGAGTTTGATGGAAGCCGTACAGGATCTTGGGTTGATAAGATTGTAGATCCTTTAACAATGGGTGAATATGATCCAAGAACGATGGAAGAATTGGTGAGAATTGCACTGCATTGTACCGAGGAAGCTAGTGAGGCAAGACCCTCAATGAGTCAGGTAGTTGATATGCTTATCCATCTAAACTAGTGTGATATATATCATATCTATTGTTACTTTGTATGTATCACATAAGTACTATATATAATAGCTTCTGCCGTTTAAAGAAAAACTGTAATCATTCATAAATTAATCCGTGATTCACATTGATAATCTGATTAAGCACTTTGCATAGACCAAAATGTGAAAAGTATTATGGAGAAACAAACTAGGAAGAGAGAGAGTCGCAAGACATAGAAGATCAAACAAAAACAATCTCATCTATATTTTTTCTTTAATAACAACAAAACATGCTATAAGTGGGTGTTAATACACGTCTAACAATGCATAATAAATTCGAGTGTGGCATGAAACCAGGTCAAAATGCATAATGAAACATTTCGAACAATATGAAACAAGAGCTCCTCAAACTTGACCAAACACCTTACTCATAGCCTCTGTGCTCGAATCGACTCATGATGTTTATTAATCCAAAGAATGCAAATACAGCAACAAAAATCCGTGTAGACAAGCGAGACTGTCCATTTTCTAAAGTTCATTTGCGATATCCGCCAAAGATGAGTATGTCCCAGCTATCATGCAAATAATGCCCAAGACCAGAATTCCAACACTTAAAATGATCTGCATAAATTTGAACGAACACCATTCTCATAAGGTTACTAATAGAACTTCAAAAATCCTTATATTTAGATAGAAAAGTCAGAGTACGCGTCTTTTATAAGATTATGCATGTAAAATGTATTAGATATTTCTAAGAGCAGATGAAGTTATATTATGATTATACAGTACAAAATAAGTCTTCCAACTTACTTGGGTTGTCGTGGCCTTACTCCCGTTAATTTTCAAAAAGCATAGAGCTGGCAATATGAGGGACTGCAAGAAGCATGTGCAAGAACGTTTAAAGACATTATACAATTTAAATCTATGAATGGTCAATTCAAGATCTAGCATACGAATTGGTACAAGTGTAAGATTATGCACGTAAAATGTGTTAGTTGAACTCAAAACTACTCACCACCAGCATACACAGTACTGAACCCATCAAAGCCATCACAAGACCTGTTGAAACACAAGAAATCCCAACAAATTAAAGTACAGAAAAAATGAAGATTAGCAATCGTGATGACTGTAACCCGTAAATATAAATCCTAAACTATACAAGCATGCAAGTCGCACACACACAAAGTTGTTCACACAATTTTACACCTATATTTTTTTTGTCATGATAACATCATGCATGCACAAAAAGGGCTCGCCCTTAAAAGCATTAACAGCTATAAGATTCGTCTAAATTTATAAATGTAAAGAATAAAGATCGCTAAATGGAATGATTATGAGATACATAGTTGTATAGCTACATTTTTTTTGTAATATGTTTTATGGAACTTGATTGTATGTGAAGCTTACCAAAGAACGGAAGAGAAAATGCAACACAGACAGAGGAAGCAACTAGTGCGATCCGGAGAATAATAAAATTCCAATTACTATTTGCAACTTTAACAGGCAAGAGCTCTTCAATGGCACTAGCCAACGGGTTCATCAACAACGCATATGTAGATAATGTTAAGCAAACAAATGGACATTGTTACAGAAATAAGACAACTTTTATCTTTTCAATGTTCCACTTTTTTAATCAATGTTCCACTTTTTTAATTTAATGATTCTTTAATAAGTGATCTCAAAAAGGATATTTGGTGAATGGGTTGATGATCTGCAAATATGCAAAACCATGTTAGATTCAATATTTGAAAATATAACCACATAAATTAACTGAGAGATAAACACTTACGACTGTCAACAAAGCAACTTTTGAGGCCACTGCATCATCAGGCATGTTTAGTGTTATCTGGGATAAGGATTGTTCCCCGAACATGAGAAAACCCATAACCGCAACACTACCGTATATTAATACACAGATAATGAAGCTGCCAAAAATATCAAGTGAAGAGTTGATTAAAAGGTATGATCAATGATGTGAGCATTCGGTCTGTTTGACTTTTCGGGTCAAACCAGATACTCCCAATGGAAAATCAAAATGAATTTTATTACAATTTAATGTTAATCGATGAGTTATAAGAGCGGTTTAACATCATTCATATAAATAAGAAAAATTAGCTCGTGTGCATTAAAAAAACGAGTAATATTTGAGCAATGATCACACCATTTGTCAGTTTGACTTTTTTAGTCAAATCCGATACTACTAAGTGGAATCTCAAAATGGGATCCATTGATAGTTTTATGTCACTCATAAAGTTATTGAAAGTTGTCTGATATCTATCTCAAATGATAACTTAATTTTGATCATGATGTCATGATCACTGATTCATTAGTCATAGCAATATTCATATGATTTTTCGGGTCAAACCCAATACTTGTTGATGAAAAATCAGGCTAATTCATAAAAAACTTATTATACATAAATATTTTGATATGTTTTTTATATTCATCTCGAAATATATAAAGTAGCTTGCTTGAACAATTTAAGACAAGTGCAGATTTAATCAAGAGGTGATCACTAGTCATAGCATTTATCAACACACATTTGGCATTTTGGCCTAAAAAGTACTTAGGGTCAACTAAAGTTGCGCCATCAACCAAGTGTTTGTGGTTTTAAGCACTCGCAAATGTTCCGTGTAAACAAACAGAAAGGTCATGGCATTAAACATTTTGTGTTTTGGGTCAAATCCAATACTCTTAATGGAAAATCAGAGTAAGTTCTTCAAAAGCACTATCATCAAACCGTGAAAATAAATAGTCAAAGTGACTAACCAAATTATCATTGCCTTGGTAAACTTGGCTTTGTCAGCCATCGACTGGTATATATTTGGGAACACAACATGTCCTGAAAAGGCAAATCCGTATATACCAAGTGCGAATGCAATGCCACCCAGCTTAATGGGCGGTCCTCTTTCATGAAATCCAACATTTACTGTGCCAAGCCAACCACAACCGTAGTAACAACACCAGTAGCTGCGAATTATTAATTATAGATCAGTTTATTATCAAGTCAATGAACTAGAAGCAAATTAGGATAGATAATAGAAGTACCTGAAAGTAATGAGATCACTCGGGTGTTTTTCACCAGAAGGGTGGATGCCATAACGACAGCAGAAAGGATCGCCCACAATTTAACTGAGTCCATGTTGAAACCACCCAAATGCAAGGATACACCAGGGAACAAACTAGTGAGATTGTCCCCTTCCAATATAATGAACTCCACGCAATAGGCCTGAATTTAGATTGATCTTTTAAAATCTGTGAAGTGTGGTTTTTGTATGGAAATAGCTACTAAGAAGTGGTTTACTTACATAGAGGGATGTGTACAATATTATCTGCAAAAACACGGAAGAGAGAATTACTATCATACAAATTTTAGAATTACTTAACTAAAGAGATTCTTATTGCAAATAGATTATATTTCTGGGGAACATGCCAAAGAATTCAGCAAAACTTGGACTAAAATGGAGTGCTTAGCATTTTTGCAATAACAATGATTATCACAACGTAATGTAACTTACTAAATAATCAATTTCATACAATCTGCTAGAAAATTGATTATCTAATGGTATAACCAAATTCCATATTTAGCTTTCTTTTATACTAATCCTAAAGACTTTTAGTTCCAATCCCAAATTGTCTAATGTTTTCTCACAAATGCTATTTTTGGAAAATTTCAATTATATTTTCTTATTTTAGTCAGTTTTTTTCCAACACAATTGAAAAATGATTATCTGATAATTACAACCATAAACCCTCTTAATCACACATGAAATAAATTTGACTTACTGCAATGAAAAGGCGGCCGTATGTCCCAAATGCAGCTTCTCCAATTTCAGGATATGTTTGGATGGTGTCTTTTCCCTCAAAGCAATTTTTCATGAGATAAGCTGTATAGCAACATATTGCTGCAAATAGGATTAGCAATCCTATGCCAGCCCAGCCAGCTTGTGCAATCGTATTAGGCATCGAAAGAACTCCAACTCCAACCATCACATTCACCGCTAATCCAACAAAAAAATAATCAATCAAATTTTTAACTTTGGATTAAAGTTTAAGAATATGTGCCTTTCAAAAAAAAAGTTTAAGAATATGTTGTGTTTCTTACAATTGAAAACAGTCTGAGTGACACTGCATCCGAAGGTAATGGGAAGTTCTCCAAGAAGTTGATCGGGTAGTGAACCCCTTCCTGACCATGTTGATATCTTTCTTGAGATTCTATCTACGTCTTCTTTACTGTAAACCTTTGAACATTCGATCAATAACTTCGACTTTATGTTATCATCAATGTTACTATTGATCCCCGGTTCATACATAGAATATATTGAACCAGATGGGCGTCTAAGGAATCCCACAGTTGGTGTTGCTGAAAGCGAGTATGAATCAATCGTTTGCCTGCAATCATTAACGATGGAGAGAGAGTTAACATGTAAACAACCCGAGGTTCATTTTGGAATATTTGCAACAAAGCTAACCCTTTCTATGAGCCATATATGCATACTATATTGCCAAAAATGCTCATTTATTATCTATCGTGTTAAACCGAGCGGCAAACCTAACATTCATATCTCCATCTATTATCAAAACTTAACTCTGTTCATAAAGACAATCTATGCATGATATGACTCCAAAACTGCTAGTATTTAACATCATAAGCACATCAACTTATCTAAATGGCATTGTACTCTAGACTAATGAAACAAGTAATACTCATGAATGAAGTAATAGAAGGCTATTCAAGAATGAAGTTAGAAAAGCGGATGAGCTGTGCAGGCTTATTGAAGACAATGTATGTGGAATGTTAAGAAGTTTGAGAGTCAAAAAATCAGTTGCAGTCTTGACTACGGCTAGAGAATGGGGTCTGAAGTGGGCTGATAATAAGCTTCTAATGGATGTTGAGCTGTAATGTGGATTAAGGATATGAGGTTTAAGGGAATCATGGTTGTGATATGTTTGACAGTGGAGGTATAGAGATGGCTGGGCTTCTTAATTAGTAGAGAATGATGCTTTCCGTAGATGGTTATTGGAATCATGTTTGTTAGGCTGGACTCTGGAGCTGCATCATGATTTCCAATAGGTCTTTACAAAGGAAATGTAATTCTTTTTTTGAAGCAACAAGTTCTGATGCACTATGATGATGCCTCTCATGGATATATGTATCTTTATTTCTTTATGTGAGGATGAAGCTGCAGTTAAAATAGGGATGCCTTCATGAAGGAAATGTAGTCTGTGCATTGGAGCTTAGGAGATATTTAGGTGTGTCAGTATTTAGCTTATGTTGCTCTACATTGGAATGGCAAGTGTGTTATCTGGTGATGGGAAATGTAGCTATCTCCTGTGAAGAATGTTAGATGTTTAGTACATAGCAGTTTGCTTTTGTCTGATGTATTAGGATCATAGGTATGTCTATTGATCCTAATTGTAAATCTTGTAATCCTTTATGCATTTGGTGTGCTGATATATTTTTCACTTGTCAACGAAGAAAAAAAAAAAGTAATACTCATGAATATGGCGTTACACAAAGTCGAAGGAAATGTAGTCTGTCGTCGGATTTTCTTTAATATTATCTTTTTTCTAAAAAGAACTACTAAAGAGAAAATCTGTCTTTAGGGGAGTGCAAGCAGTGCCATTGCACAGGGTCACCGCTACACGAGGGCCACAAAATTTCATGCACTTCTATAGTTCTATTATACATATACACAATATAAGACGTGAGTTTAATTAGTTCACGCACTATTTATACATGTGCATTTTGTGTGTGCGTTAAAGGCCTTTTGTGATAAGGGCACGGGGCCACTAAAATCCATGAGACGTGAGAAAATCACTATCACATTATATCTTAAAGATATAATGTTCATATTATCTTAGTTACTCTCACCAGAGTACAAGGTTAAAAATTATGATAACCTACACAAGAATCCTAGCAAATAAGAGCAAAATACAAAAGTAAATAAAACCTACTTGTAACTCTGCGGCCATTGATGAGAGCCTGGAGATTGTGAAAACGATGATCTACGACTAGAAATATCATCATTATCATCACCATCATCACTATCATTTGCTTCGAAATCATTCTCCTCATCGTCATCATCATCTTCTATTAAGTAATAATCCGATTCCTTCACTTTATCCGCCATATTTTTCTGTCTAAAGAATTTGACACGAACCAAGAAAACTTATATACACAAAACCCTTTACACAAAACACACAAATACTTAATCTTGCTTGTTCAAATATATGTGATCACGTAAAATGTTTATATACAAGAACGTGGCATGATCTTGAACATCTATCCTAGTATGTATCTAATAGACCATGAGATGTTTGTCTGTCAGCATTGTAAGAAAACGTGATGTTGCGAAGACTAAGGGGGAGAGAGAAGATGAATCGACACACAGTTGTCAGATTAATGTGATGCGACGAATTAACAAGTTACATGTGAGTCACTTTGACAACGACTCTCTAGTTTTAAATAGAAAGTTAAGAACATGGATATGTCTTCACGTTGGTTGTGTTTGTCACATTGGTCCCGATATTTAAGGATTTCTTTATTATTTTTTAAAAAAAATATCTTTGTGCTGTACTGTTGACAATTATATGGTTTTGCTTTATTGGTCGGTTTCAATAAGGTGGAAGGTGTGGTTATTGATTTTCTTTCGACGCATCAGCTGCATATCAGCTTTTTCTTTTTCCAAAAGTTTTTCCTTCAACTTTTTTTCAACCATTACAGCATCTTCTCTCTTCCATAAATTTTTTTCTAAATTTTTTATCATTTAAAAATACTCTCAAAACATAAATACACACACAATACAATAAAATATTAATTTTTCACTCTTGTCTCTCTCTTCTTCTTCACACGGGACTATACTCTTGCTAGGCTTGTATTTTTAATGGTCCCTCTTTTTTGTTTTGTTTTCCCTTAACTTATGCAATGGTTTGCTTCAAGAAAAAAGTATTTTCCCAAGTCTTTTCCTTCACCACACCCCATACACTAATATTGAGTCACCTCTACATACAAGCTTAACCAATAACCATCCATCACCATAATCATTTTCATTAGATTCAAATTACACAAATCGTTCTTGTGGTTTGGTGAAAACAAAGTGAATTATTCATGCTCGATACTATTTTCAGTAATTGTGCCTACTTGAAGTGTTAGTTTTTCACTTTTGATCCTGACTATGCAACTAATTCCATTTTTGATAAGTAAAGGGGTAGTATGTAAGGAACAAAAGGGAAATCCTACACTACAATTACGGACCATTTATACAATATCCACCGATGAATTGCATTATTTACACCAAAGCACACCACCAGGGCGTGTATAGTTTAGGGTGTGTTCTTTTTTTTCTATATAGGGAGATATAGTGGGGCTGATACCTATATGAGCCTCTATATGGAGAAGATCTTTTAAATTTTGTCTTGGGGAATAAAACAAGTTAATGAAAAAAGTGGGTCTCATTTAAAAAAGTAATAATATTAAATTTGTTGGTTTCACTATCTCTCGAAAAAAAGAAACACATCCTTAGTCTCGTTTTGTCTAGAAATCACAATAGTAGAACCAACAACCATTAAAATTTATCATATTTGAGGTTATTGATCTAGCATAAAATTTGTTTTGGAAGAGTCACTTGACTAAATATCTCAATATATAATACCTAAATATGGAATGGTTCTCAATCAAAGGCATTAGAAAGTAATGTATATAAATAGAGCTAGATGATCTCAAGCATGAATGAAAAGTTAAGTCAGCTATACTTGTTTATGTTGTTGAAAAAAAGTATACTTGAATATGTTGTTGAAGGCATATATATATATATATATATATATTTTTTTTTTCTTCCTAAGAACATTACATAAATATTATTCATAGAATCAAATTCACAAATTAAATAACGTATCTTCATTGAAATTATGAACTGTTATCAATAGCATAGATAATTAATCAGTTGACCTTATAATATCCTGATTAAAGATTAATTACAATACTTCAAGACAATCATAACTAAGTTTAGTGATGAAAAGTTTTGTTCAAAAAAAAAGTGATGAAAAGTAAAACCGACCAAATAATGGAACTCTCGACTATTGCTCTCGGATCATGTTCGTTTTATTTAGATTCAATTACACGGGTAGTCCATGTGGGTATTTTTTTTATTATGATTGCTTGAATCTAATTAACCAAAAGGGTTTTGCTTAGAATGTATCATAGAATACTCGCTCTTAATGAATTGTTACAAAAAACTGTTTTGTTGTAACAATTCATTAAGGGCGAGTGTTCTATGATACATTCTAAGCAAAACCCATTTGGTTAATTAGATTCAAGCAATCATAATAAAAAATACCCAAATTCGAACCAAGAACCCTAAAATTCAAAGATCAATCAGCATTTCATGTTAGTTCAATTAATTTAGAGCGAGTGTTCTACTAATCCATCTAAACAAAACCCATATGGTTAATTGAACTCAAACAATCATTCATGACAACACCCAAATCGACCTATAAGCACTTATAATTCGAAAATCATTCAATCACGTTTCTGGGTATGATTGTTTGTTAGAAACATGTTAAGCATAGATGTATTAACAAAACCCACTAACCAATTTAATAATATGTGTGGTGGTAGAGGTTGGTGGTGGTGGTGGAGGGTGGTGGTGATGGTTGTGTGGTGGTAGAGGGGGTGGTGATGGGAAGTGTTGGGAAGGGGAAAAAAGATTAAAATAATTTTATTAGAAGTCGCTCAAACTTTTAAAAGTCGCTAGTGATAAATAGCTCAAAAGGAGCCTACTTGTGCCTTACACATAATGATTAGGCACTACTTTTTGTGGTGTCACATGTCGCATTTTTGTTAAGGTCGCTAGTCGCTCGAGGTATTTGAAGAAACCAACCAAAGTGGGTTTAGAAATACTCACACCTCTGAGCGACCGGACCATTTGTAGAATTGCCCCTTATCAATACCTTTTGAACCAAAAACTTGATATGTGTTTCTTGGCTTTTCCCAGGTTTCTTGTTCTTCTTGTGTTTTTTTTTTTCTTTTTTTCACTAATTTTTTTTTATTTATTTTTTTTTTTTATGTTTCTATTGCTAATGTCCAATTACAATGTACATGATATGGGTATGGAGAATGTTCTATCTTGGGAAGTGCTTCCTTTTTTGCCACTGGACCAACAATCACATTTGGGCTATTGTACATGTAACAGGCAAAAAAAAAAAAAAATAATAAAAAAAATAAAAATAAAAATTGGAGCCCAGACAACATAGACGACGTCGTTTAACATGCCATTTAGTATATATATTAATATAATCTACCATGTAATTAATAGTGTTCTTCCCGCTCGTATTGTTAACAGAAATTTTTGTTTTTGCATCATTTTTAATGATCTTTTTAAAAAAACTCACAGTTGAAAAATAAATGATCATATGAGTCTCTTTCAACTTTACACAAAGGGCATACCATAGTCTTCCATGGGTATCATGCCATCAATCTCTATCGAGTTTTTTAGTTGACCCTTGTGTTTTCAAAATAAATTTAACAAAATGAGCATTCATAAAAGTATTTAATTTATAATAGTAGTATTTATTTTCCTTTGTTACTTTGTCAGTAAATTTTGAAAAACCTTTCAGCCCGTAATATGTGCACGGTGCACAGAGTCCATCACCAATTCACCATCCTTCCACATTAAATTGCTTCATAATTTTGTTCACAACACAAGACTCTTATAAACTCCCTAAACCACCTTTTAACATTATGTTATTCACTTTATACATGCATATTTTTGTCTATTTTTCTTCTGGGTAAAAAACTAAAGCATTATACTATCTTATCATAAGAATTTAAGATGACAAAGTATAACTTAAATTAACATTAATTTAGATTCTCTGATATTGCCTGGGATGAATCGCTCAATAACACAAGTCGGATGGGCAGTGGTGCACAAGGCATGGAGCAGACTCTTGTAATATTGCTTGAAGGTCTGAGAAATTTGAAGGATTTATTGTTAATTTTGGTGATGAAATTTGCCTTTTCATTTAGCTTTCTTTTTGGGCTTTATAAAAAAAAAAGTGAAATAAAAAATTTTGTGACTAAACATTAGGAGCAATTGGAAGGGCGGTGATGGAAATTAGTGATTGCACACAACGAGCTGAAGCTGAGGGTTTTGTTAAAAGTCTCATTATTACTCACAACTCTAAATCACACTTTAATACTAACAAAGAAAAACAAGTAAGTACCATTATAAATTAAATATTTTCAAAAGTACTTGTTTTGTTAAATTTATTTTGAAAATACAAGACTCAACTAAAAAAACTCTCAATCTGTCTTGAGTAGATAATCTTTCATGTATGTTTAGGTATACATTGTGACTTTGTGAGTACCAAATAATCTTTGCCCATGTCTTTTTAGTACTAGAAAGGTGCCCGCGCGATGCGGGGGCGGATTATTGAGGTGATTTAGCTTTCTTTTTGGGCTTTATAAAAAAAGGTGAAATAAAAAATTTTGTGACTAAACATTAGGAGCAATTGGAAGGGCGATGATGGAAATTAGTGATTGCACACAACGAGCTGAAGCTGAGGGTTTTGTTAAAAGTTTCATTATTACTCACAACTCTAAATCACACTTTAATACTAACAAAGAAAAACAAGTAAGTACCATTATAAATTAAATATTTTCAAAAGTACTTGTTTTGTTAAATTTATTTTGAAAATACAAGACTCAACTAAAAAACTCTCAATCTGTCTTGAGTAGATAATCTTTCATGTATGTTTAGGTATACATTGTGACTTTGTGAGTACCAAATAATCTTTGCCCATGTCTTTTTAGTACTAGAAAGGTGCCCGCGCGATGCGGGGGCGGATTATTGAGGTGAAGAGGAGGGAGGTGGGGGTGGTGGAAAGTGGTTGTTGGGGTGGTGGTTATAAATTGTTGAGGGTGGTTGTTGAAGTGGTTATAAATTGTTAGGGTGATTGTTAGGGGTGGTTGTTTCCATAATTAGTAAATAAAAGTCTGAATTTTTAAGCCTTTCTAATTATAGAATAGTCTCAAATACATTATATAGTAGCATAGATTAGTGGTTCTAAAATCCTTCCAAACTCTATTTATAGCAAACTTTCCTTCTCTGTTTTTCTTGTCAACCCAACCGACTCTAATCTCCTTATCACTAATGAGCTTCATATTTTGAGTAGCCTGAACCACAAGGTATTTTAGAGTCCAACCATCAGGCCATTTCCACCTCTCATTCTCATACACATCTGCCACAATCTCGTTATTTTTCATCCTAGCCTCATATATGTCCCTGTGATTAATAAACCAAGTAATTTTAGGAGTTGTTTTACAAATTATGATTACACCTATAACTACGTTACCAAACATTTTTTTGTTTTTAAAAAACAGCTACTACTCACTTTTGCCAAACACATGCATATTCTCGTAACGTTTTACGGGGCACCATTTTAGACGGAACTAGCAAGAACCACAAAACCCATTGGTAAATTTGTATTTGAATTTTTAAACATATGTACTCTTTTAGATTGAGTTCAATTAGTAGTAACGAATTTTATAAAATGTTCTATGATAAGACATCAATCTCAGAAAATTAGTGTTTTAAAACTCAGGTTGACGGCCGGTTCAATCTAGTTGTTGAAACATTTTTCGTTGTTAAATGTGCATATTTAGTCACTTAGATCAAAGAAGGTGTTAAAAAAATTGTTTTTCTTTTGTTAGATTATTCATTGCTAAGAAAATACTTTGATTCCGACATGACTACATCAAACTTTTCCCCGTAACGTGAATGTTCTTGAAGATGAATACGTACTGTTTTTAGATGTATCATACAACATACAAGTATACTTACTTAGGAACACATTTGTACACTACAAAAACAAGTCTAGCGACCCATATCACATGACTTTATACCTAATAAAAAATGAGTTAGGAGGGTAGTCTTGGAAGATCATACATGTTGTCTTCAGACTTGTATAAACTTTTTCCACTATCTACTCATCTTCTGTGAAAACTTTTAGTATGAAATCACGAAAACGTTTAGCATATTGCCGGGGATCAACAGCTGATATCAACGTAGCATCATAATGAATTGACTTGTAAGCATGTTCAAGCTTCTTGGTAATGTCGTAATCTTGAAGTATATCTATGATTCCAAAAAATAATACAACATCATAACACTCCCCTGTTGGTTCTCCTAGTAGCTCCGTCTCTATCTCCCTTTCCATCCTTTCCACTCGTGCTGGCATGTTAATTCCCAATTGAAAAGTCGGACACCTGCAATTAGACAAATGTAAAAAACAATGCAACTTCAGTCTTCTTATAAAACTGGGAAAAGAAGTATTTTTGTTCATATGGGTGTTTCCCTCCAACAAACCTCAGAACTATACAAAGAATTTTTCTTCATGGTATAGAGAAATGTGAGTTTTTGTTTACACTAGGAAGCGTGTCTTAAAATTATATAAGCTACTTTTTACATAGTTATAAGCATGAACAACTAAATAAAATTTACATGTTGTTACAGAAGCAATGTTTTACCCGGGATCTGGGAGTTTTTCCATATCAACTTCTGAGTCATCCATTGTGCCATCGTCTGCAAATAGATCAAATGATGAAAAGTGAAACATAAAACATGACAGAGCTTTTATCCTTTAAGTCCAAAAGTTTGCAGAGGAAGGAAAAGAGTGATTACCAACAGACGCTAAATCTGATGGTTCTCTGAAGTGAATCCCAACCAAGAGGCTATAATCCATTATTCTCTCTTGCTCGAGGAAATCACAGTCCCTATCGATTTGCCTGCACATTTGTCACAGTTTTCACAAATTCTCTCCCAAATGTTGAAATTTTATAAAGATAAACAATGGTGCCAAATATCATAGCTTTTACCGTCTGAATTCTTGAATCCATGTCTTATGGAGTCGAAAAAAGAACTTGAGATCAAGATCTTTAAGTATGGTTGTTGCCTCAATCTCTGACTCGGGTTTATCCGTAAGGCGGCCAAGTGAAGACCCTTTTAAGTCGAAGCGTCTATGAATGGTGGTGTTAGTGCGGAAAAGATTTCCCATAATAATGAAGCGTACCTAAATCACATCAACCGAATTTTTTAAGAGGGTTGTGTATACCCCGATATTTAAGTTATTGGTCTACTACTACTAGAACCGGGGTTGAATCGTTAGTGGTTTAGTCATTAGTTTTGATTCTTGAAGCATACCTTCCTTTGTGCAGCACCAACTAACCTCACACAATGCAGTCCAAAGAATTTTGTCAACAAAGTGTTTTCATAGAGGCGAAAATGATTGAAGTAGGAAGAAAGCATCCTTAGAATAACCTGATGATCAGCATTAGTTAATCCTAAAATTGGAGTTAGATTTCAACATTCTTCATATTAGAGGATATTAGAATATCTCACTTTGACTTCAGCTTTTTTGATGGTTTTGATCATGTACCGATCGTCGCTACTCAGGTAGAAGAAGCTTCCACTCTTCCCTGGTGACGAAAGCTCTCTAAGGGCATTGTCTCCACATATAGATAGCATGTATTCGGCTGCATCTACCTTAAACAGCATCCTTAATGTCCTATATGAGTTCATAACATGGAATGACATTTATGTATAGATTTATGTGCAGAAATAAAAGTTAAGTAGAATGTGTTACCTGAAAACCAATGGGCAGTAATCTTTCCATTTGAAATCACAAGATTGATGTGGTGGGGTGTATTTAGATCCATTTTGTGGAAACCTTGTCCATACTTTCTCCTTTGGGTTGAAAGCTGATGGCTTCAAGTCCAGTGATGGAGTTGGGCCGGGTCGTCCTACTGAATGCCTATACATAACATATTTTCATCAGATGGATCGAAAGAGTTAGTATAGGATTATCTTTTACATGTTTCCCTAAACTTAAAAGAATAACAAGTATATAAATCACATATTTTTTGCAGTATCAATAATCCTAAAAGGCTGAATTAAAATTTGAAATACAAAACTTGAAACTATTACCTGATTCCTAGCTGCAAATTGAGCATAAGTTCATAATTCTTATGCCCTTTAGAGATCGTATCTCCTTGTTTCTTCACCACTGTGGGTATATGAATTGGACTTGCTTCATATTGTGAACTATTGGCTGATGATGATAATGACGCATCATCTCTTGCCCTTAAAATTCTTTCGGCATCTTCTAACATTTGCATTCTATGAAACTCTACATCGGCATTCCCATCCAATCTCCCATCAACTGACATCCTTCTTGGTTGGGCCGAACTGTTGCTATTTCCTTTAGTAGATCTCCAAACCGCAAGTTTCTTTTGTGATGGCATGATTGGAATTTTCTCAAGAGGACATATTATACAATCTTGAAGATCAACATCATAAAGTTGATCTTGACACCATTCAGCATGTTCATCTCCATCATCAGAAGACGGATGATAAGTACCATTTTGCTCTGTAGAATCGCTACTCCAATTACCTTCATAAAAACACCCATCCGCCCATGTGAATGTTCCATGACCTTTTGGTATATTATCTTCCCATAATCCCTCAAATGTGTTCCCGTTACACCAAACCAATTTTCCCTTTCCTGACATCATTCCATTTTTCCATTCCCCCTCGTAATAATTCCCTTCCCTCCATTGGTATGTACCTGGCCCTTGTTGTAACCCTCCACACCATTCCCCGTCATAAACATCCCCGTTTGTGTATTCCTTCACCCCGTATCCATGTTTTAAGTTCATGACAAAAAACCCTTTATAGGTGTCCCCGTTTGGCCCTGTACAAATCCCTTCTCCATCCATAAACCCACTTTTGAATTCCCCTTGATAGTTGGCTCCTGAGGGCCAACTAAAGGTGCCTTTTCCCATTGTCTTCCCTTTGTACCAATCTCCAACATACATACATCCATCGGTCCACCAATACTTTCCAAAACCATGAGGAAAGTTATCTGACCAATGGCCCGTGTAGAAGTCTCCATTTGGGAGGTAACGTTCAGCGTGATATACCTCTCCTGCAGCATGAACCTCGTCTTCTTCTTCCTCTTCGACGTTAGCAACATGGGCTGAACCAAAGATGTTGCTGGCTTGACGTTTCGCAGCAGCGTGTGTTTTCCTCATTGTTGCCTCCCATGCCTTCATGACGCGCATATGTGTAGATCGTTGATCATGAATTTATGTCCTGGTTTTTTCCCTTTTGTGTATTTCAATATCTTTTTAACCAAACATAATTGTCCTTTCTAGGATTTGACTGTTTCTCTAGACAATAGTAATCAACGTACCGATAACAAAGGAATGAATGACACGGTTTCCATCATTGTAACCGCATGAAATGGCTTCTTTCTATCTACCTTCGTCTCTAATCTATTTTTTCCTCTGTTTTTTGTGCTTTTGTTTTTTCTTTTCGTTGTTCTGTCTTTGCCTCTCACCTATCCCTCCTATGTTTCTGTTAAGCAAATCAGAGGATATCAAAACCGTAGTATTTGTTAAATGTTGGTCTTAAAGATTATAATAGAAAATATTTCTATTAGCTTCGGTAACGAAAATATAAAAAATATAAAAGATGGGAATTAATAGTAATATTGGCCTTTAACAAGAGAATTTGGATGAAGCACCTAATGACTTTATACACAATAATTAGAGGTTGAGGTATGAGAAAAAAAACATTTCCTTTAATAGACATTCACCCAGAGTGCATGAGTTCATGTAAAATTGTAAATACAATTTGCTATGTTCGAACCTATACATAAAACAACAAATTTGTGTTTGAATTCATGACATTACTATTTGTTATGTTCACACCTAAAGACATATTTAAACAACATATGTATGTTCGAATTCATGGATAATGATATTGTGATTCATAAACATAGTTTATTTTTCCAGTTTGATTCGTAACGTTCTCAGGTGCTGTTATATAAAAACGATCGTCATCCTCTTATGTTAAGGTAAACATGCCAAGTCATGTTGAACAAAAATGCGAGTGTAAACAAAAAAGTGAACAATTCAAAGCAATATACCGGATAGTACTAACTATAAGAAGCGTTTATTATATAAGACACAACTAGTTTGGTCACCCTAGTGCACATAATAAAAAGTGCATACTATATACAAAAGATGAGGAAACATAACATAAACAAAACACTGAATACAAAAATTGCATCATATTTATGATCATGATATAACAGTTAACAGCATTTTTGAATTTATCAAACGCTATTAGCTTATTATACCATAGCCATAAAATGATATAATACACCATTGTATCTCAGTACGAAAAACCTATTCTACAGCCTGAAACGTTATCTCGTCAAATCAAAGGGGTTCAGTTTTGTTCAGACCTCAACTCCTATCCTTTCAGCAATCTGCAATAAGGAATAAAAAGTCTCATAAGAACTCAAATGTTTGACTTAACACCTAATTCACTAGTTTGGCTTGACCAAGATAGGTTTTTCTTTACCCACAAAACAGGAGGCCAGATCAACATCGTGAAACATGTAGAGGTGTCAAAAGGCGTCTTGGTGACGGGTCAAAATAGGCTATTTTATTAACAAGCTAAGTTTGTTCACATCCGTTTGAATTTCATAATAACCATATACAAAATACATTTATAGAAATTATTTTTTGTACTTAAAATAATGAATTTAAGTATCAGAATGATTTAATAGAAAGTTTGTTACCTCTTTGAAGGAATGAACATCACTTCCCCATAGCCAAGCATCACAGCCAGCATCTCGGGCACCCCAAATATCGTTTCTACGGTCATCGCCTACATGGACAGCATCCTCGGCTTCTACTCCTAATAATTCACATGCTTTTAAAAATATCATAGGATTTGGTTTCTCTGCTGCAACCTACATAAACAGGCCATTGTGATTATCTGAACTTACTGAGATATAAGAGAATTCATAGATGTCAAGTAGATGTGATCGGTAACAACTAACAAGCCAAACTGGGTAACTTTAAACACGGGTGGGCGGTTGGGCCGAACCTCAAGCACTTTTAAAAAAAAATTACAAAGAAATACGTAAAACATGATTACAAAAATAATCTGGCCTTATTCATTAAGGAAGTATAAGGTTTTTATGTATACAGTTAAATCGTTATCTTGACCCATTTCACACGTCAGAGATACAACAAAACCCAAATCAACCCATTTATAGAATTAAGTACATAGATCACTTACTTCAGCTGAAACAGCAAGGGCGTCGAACCAGTGGTCACAGTTTAAAGCACGCAGTAGAGGTCTTAATCGCGTGTCAAAATTTGAAACAATTGCCAGTTTTACACCGGCCTTTTTCAAAGCCTTGAACACCTTCTCAGCATTTGGATCACAAAGATGCCAAGCCTTTAGAGGGAAACCAAAAAAATATTAGGTGTACAATTAAGTATGAAGAACACAAAAAAAATTGACTAAAGTGTGCGTGTGTAACAAACCTTGTCTGTTGTATAATAATTATAAAGCTCCTCAAAGTATTGAGAGTCGGAACAACCCGTTGATGAACTAACTATATGTTGCCAGAAAGGTCTTCCATCATCTACATATCTGCATTTAAGGAAAAAAAAAGGGTAAGAACACTGTGATCATGGCTTCTTTCACTTGCATAACACAATGAAAGGATAACACTTAAATTTAGTTTTCTGCACTTAATACAAATAGCGTAATGTCAGTTTTTTCCAATCATTTGCTATCTTTTACTAATTTCGGCAGTAAGTTAATATTTGATCTTTTTGTTGAACAGTCAAAATATGAAAATAACATTCTCCTTTAAAAAAAAGGACCCATAACAGTCTCCTTTATAAAAAGGACCCATCATATGGCTCCTTTATTAAAAGAAACCATCACTCCCTCAAAGATACATTCTGATATATTGTTTTCGTTTTTCTGGAGTGCTCATTGCGTTTAAAGTAATTACTTGATGTGTAATTATCATAATCAGATGATCAGTTGTAATAAAATGGTCCCAAAGGTAGTGTGTTTGAATATGCTTCTGTTATCAGAAGTTGCGATAGTCAGATAACCAGTTGTTCGAATGTCTAAATCTGATTTTAAAGGATTTAAGTGTAAAATTAATGAACAATAATAAACAGTTAGACCAACCAGCTACTCCTCCAACACTGTTAGTGTTATCCTGATTATTTCACCCCTTATCCTCAATATCAGTTTCAATATATTGCCACACTAGAAAACTAATTATCAGTGACTTCGGAAACAGTAATCAGATAATTACTTTTAAGACACAATAAAAACACTTCTAGAACATATGTTCCTCTATTGCGTTCCTAAAACGTATCTACCATGATTTTAAACGGAAACAAAGATAGTTCAAACAGTCACAAGTAACAATAACTTGATCTACATTTGCATCATGAAGCAAACTTAGATAGAAACAGAATATTAAATGAACTTATTCTAACATCTATATACAAATTTAGTAAAACCAAAATATAACCCAACCATTAACCCCCACACACACACATTATTATTAACTACAAATCCAAATTTAATAAACAAATAAAATAAATGCATACTTAGAACAAGGAAGTTACCTGATTCGAGATCTACCCCATGGTTGCTCATAAGCTCTCCTATATCTCATCAAAATCTCGTCTTCATTCAATTTCACTCCATATTTCTCCCCAATCTGCCTATATATCTGCAAACAAATCCAAATTCAGTACATCCTAACAAATTTGGTTAAACGGTAACTAGTATAGCTCGCTATTAACTGACGTGCAACTACTTATTAACTGACGTGTTCCAGGACCCATTTCAAGTAAATTAACGCAATACTCAAAACACAACACAAAACCAACAATAAACAAAACTGATTAAAAAAAAGAAAAAGAAAAAGAAAAAAGGAATAGTGACCATTAGGCTGAACGCAGTGGATCTGAAGTAATTGGTTGGTCATCACTCTCGACCGACTTCCAAATCGGTTGTCCCCATTGTGAGGTAGTGGGCAAATATCGGTAGTGGGCAAAATCGGTTGATTTTGCAACCGATATTATACGCACAAAACACAAACAAAACACCCTTTTTTTCCTTTTTATATAAAATAAAATACATCGGTCATCGACTGTGGCACTTGGGTCATGTCTGGTCGAGAAAGCTGATGTGGCAGTGGATGACCTGGGTCACCACTGTGTAACCTGTGTTCAGCCTTACCAAAACAGAACATATGCGTAAAAAATAATTGCTATTTTAATAAATTTGAACAGAAAATGACAATCTACAATGTACAAAGTTGATTAATACAGTAATCATTTTTTTTTTAATTGTAACGCCAAGCCAAAAGCAATCCAATACTTGGATCATGGGCGGAGACAGGAGGCACGTGCCCCCTAGCGAAAAAAAATTGTAGTATTTACTAAAATATTTGGGGCTTTTTTTGTAATTTGCCGCCGCTAAGAACCAATTTGTAGTGTAGTTTCTAAAATTTAGCGAAGTGTGCCCCTCGAGCAAAACTTTCTGGCTCCGCCCCTAACTTGGAGTTGGATACCAAAAACCATTGTGAAAGGATACTAGTTACATATGGGACAAGATGTTACATTTATGCTGAATCTGGTAACAAAACTTTTTAAAAGATAATTGTAGTAGATAAGAAAAACCAGCTAAAAAAAAATAATAATAAAAAATAAATAAATAAATAAATTATTAAAATACACCATTTCTAAATACTTTATCATCTGGCCCAAAAACAGGTAGACAGACATACAAGGAAAACAACCTCGTATTAACAAAGATCCAACCAAACATAAAAATATAAAAATGTTAGTACCTGAGCCATGGGTTGAGAAGGAACAACAAGAGTACCAACAGCATCAACCAAAAGAGCTTTATGAGTAATCCCACCATTCATTCTTTTCCTATACTCTTCATAATCTTTCAACCCCGAAAACAATGGCTCTGATTCAACTGATGCAACTGCTGATGATGATGAATATCCATGACAACCCCAAATGGGTCTTGTTCGGGTTGATGAAGAGGTGATGATCCGGGTGAGTTTGCTCAACTGGGTTGCCATTTTTGGTTATGGTGGTTACGATTGAGTGAGGTTCATTTTTTTGTGGTTTGTGGGTTATAACGAGTGTGAGAAATCTATTTTGTGGTGGGTGTGAAATTATGTGAATTATTATGATGGTGATTGATGGATGGGGATTTGTTTCGTTTTCTCTTTTGTTGGACTTTTAGTTAAATTATGTTTGGAGGTTTAGATCAAAATGTCAAAGTAATGTTTTTCATTAAGATATTTTTGCCTTTTTATTTTATTTGAACTTACGGACAATTATTTGTGTATAACAGCAATAATTTATACTATATCCGTCTCAAATAAATGTTCAGTTTGACTTTTCAAAGTCAAACTGTTTTAACTTTGACTTTAATTATTTTTGTGCGTATTATATAATATTTTGTATATGTATAATGTTTTGTATAATTAAAAAAATGTATTGTATATGTATAATATTTTGTATATTTGTGTTTAATAATATTTTGTATATGTATAATGTTTTGTATAATTATTTTGTTTGTATAATAGCACGTTAAATAACTGCAACAACAACTGTTATTATTAAATTAAACGACAACGTTATACATATTATTTAAAAACAACAACATCTACGACATATGAAGATTATTCATCTCATTTAAAAGATCATGGAGCCGGGCACTTGACTGACAAGCGTGATCCTCAGGATTCCTTGCCATTTCTAACTTCATTTCCAGCGCCTTTATTCTTGCCTTCAACATCTTGTTCTTATTTTTTGTAGCAACGCAGTTTGAGCAATGCGTTGAAGAAGAGGGTTGATTAAAGTGTTAATCTGAGCCTTTGTGCAATCTGCTTGTGTGCTAAATGCAAGTGTGCAATCTGCTTGTTGCTTATAACTTGTGTGCTTATGCACTTGGACAAAAACTGCTTGTGTGCTTATGCACTTGGACCAAAACTGCTTGTGTGAAATACTGCTTGTGTACTAATTTCGGCGATGATGATTGTTAATCTGAGCCTGTGTGCAATCTGCTTGTGTGCTAAATGCAAGTGTGCAATCTGCTTGTGTGCTTATGCACTTGGACCAAAACTACTTGTGTGCTTATGCACTTAGACAAAATTTAACAAAAAAATACACCATGTGATAAAAAAAAAAAAAAAAAAAAAAAAAAAAAAAAAAAAAACAGTACCCATGAACAGTACCCTAGGGGGTATACCGGGTTTGATAGAAAAGGGTAGACCCCGTTAGTTTAGGGCAACCCGATGATTTAGCATGTGAGTATGTGACTAGTATATCTGATGATATATGTAGACCACATTTAACCACCCACATTCAGAAATCACATAACATTATACTATTATCTACCTACAAAAAGCATGTGACTTGATGATATATATGACTACTATCAACCTACAAAAAGCATGTGACTACATTATAGTCGCTTTAATATAAAAAAAAAAAAAGGTACATTATAGTCAGCATATGTGACTACTATCAACCTACAAAAAGCATGTGACTACATTATAGTCGCTTTAATATAAAAAAAAAGGTACATTATAGTCAGCTAAAAAGTTTAGAACTCATATAAATTTAGCATGTGACTACTATATCAAATGATACATGTAAACCACCCATATACAGAAATCACATGACAACATTACACTACTATCAACCTACAAAAAGCATATACAAATTGATATATAAACAAGCAAAATCTCTTATTTTCGACCAATGTGGGATTCAATACTTCAAACAGTTGCTCAAGAGATGCAACATCTTCTTTGTTGTACTCACAAAATTTTATGTTCTTTTAAACATTGTTTTTCTTTTAAAGCTACGAGAAAATGGATAATAAAATTCAACTGTATTTGTAATAAACGTAATCAAACTCGATATTTCTTATATTTTAATGCTAAGAGTTATATTGCAAAAGTTAAAGCTTACTTTATATTAGTGTATTTAGGTAATAATCATTCAAGCCTTCAAGGTGTTTGAGATAACCACTTTTAAAGGGTTAATGTATCATAATTCAACTTTGAAATAAATTCAGCTAAAATATTGTCTTAAGCAAATGGTTAAAACATAAAACCTGACTAAATAGCGACAGACGGCCATTATTTGAAGCATACATAACAAACTTAACCACAAAGTAGAACTGTCGATGCCCACAAACGAGCATCTATACTATCAGAAAAATGATCAAAAGTGAAATGTTGAGTTTTCAAGAAATATTGAGTTTTCAACAATGGTCAAATGAGAGAAAAAAGTGAAATGTAATTAATCCTCTTATTAAAACACTTCATTACTTAAAAGTATAATGATTTATTCACATTGTACAACCAATTAAAACACAAACCAGGTTGACCCAGGACGCTTCAAACCCGGCGGGTTGACCCGGTTTAATTTGACCCATTTCCGACCCAACCTAGCAAGTTGACCCGGTTTAAATCGACCCATTTTTCGACCGGAACGGATCAACCGGTTGAACCACCCGGGTCGAACCGGGTTTCAAAACATTATCCATTACTTAAAAGTACAATGATTTATTTACATTGTACAACCAATTAAAAACATATCCATCAAATTAAATACAATCAATTAAAACACAAACCGGATTGACCCGGGACGCTTTAAACCCGGTGGGTTGACCCAGTTTAATCTGACCAGTTTTCGACCCAACCTATCAAGTTGACCCGTTTTAAATCGACCCATTTTTCGACCGGAACGGTTCAACCGGTTGAACCACCCGGGTCGAACCGAGTTTCGAAACATTATGTTTAATTCCCAAATCTTCAAACTTTTATTTATTTTTTTTCGTTTATAACGTATAAACTTTTTTTTATCAATAAACTATCTATCACTATAAAATTTCGTTGCTATGCACTGGTACTCGTCTAGTTTTATATAAAAGGAAATTCTAATTTCATTTTCTCTACATCAAAAGAATTTATTTGTCAATCAAAATTTCATACAACTGCAAAAGAAATTTTTTTTTTTTTTTTTTTTTTTTTTTTTTTTTAATGTTTGCGAAACTAACATTAGATGTTTATGGTTATTTTTAGTTTTAATAAAATGTTTGGTAATCAAAGGACTTGTGGTCTAGTGGGTGGGGCTTAACTTGTTAAGCGAGCCACAAGTGGGAGTAGTACCGGATGGGTGACCATCCGGGAAGTCCTCACTTGTGGTCCACTTGTGGATCATATGTTCCGGAGATATCAGGCAATGAAGAGGAGAACCTGTAAGCCATTAGCTGCGCAGGTTCGAATCCAAGCCGGCCCCGGTTTTCATCCGGCCGTTTCTCCAGCGAGTAATCTCGTGTGGAGGCGGTACGGTTTCCGGGCGAAAGCCGTTTAAATCCCTACTGCGCCAGCGTGGGCCCGGTTCAGACAACATAGTCTGGGTATGTGGTGGATGAGGGTCTGCTATTTGGCAGGTGCGACTCTAAACCATATATGGAAAAAGTCACCTTTCAAAAAAAAAAAAAAAAATGTTTGGTAGTATAATTATATTATAATTTATAAAATGATTTAAAAATGGTGTCGTAATATCAAAGCTTCTTTTAGCAGCTGTTAGAAAATTTAAAAGGTAACATGTATTGCTAGTAACAAAAGAAATTAAAAAAGGTTGTCACTATCTCAAAATATTATGTTCTTTCACATATCATATTTTAAGCTAATACGAATATCATTTAGAGAAAAAAGATAAATTGCTTAGTCACCTGAAACTATTCATCGCCCCATTAAAAATCTACAAACACTAACCGCATATTATTACATAAGCTTTGCATTTTAAATGCGAAACACACTTCTAAACCCCTCATCATAAACTTCTTTTCTATTAATGAAAGTAGTAATTATTTGATATGAGACATTTGTTTTTCCAAAAAGGATAAAAAGATGGAGGGGATACGTATGGAGCATGGACCATGTCATGATCACTAGTCTGCTAAATTGTCACAAGCGAAAATGACATAACCAATCAACGTGGCATTCGAAGGAAAATTATTCACTTCTTGACAAACCACCTTGTGGGTTCCCACTCATCAACCGTTTTATGAACCACTTAAATTCAAAATGGGAGGTGATATTTAAGTCATCAAATTTATTTCTTATAATGTCAAAACTATTAGGCCTCGTTTGGTTCGTTGTAATCGGACGTAATTTGATATAATTGTAATTTGATTATATTACATAGTGTTTTTGGTTTGCATAATGGATGTAATTGTAATTCAAATTACATTACGTAGGCTGTTTGGTTTGCAATGTAATTGTAATTCAATCTTTCAAATTACATCAAGGGAGGGAATTCAGATTACATAGCAAGTTGGATGGAAATGTTTGAATTACGTTGTAATTCAGTGTTATTATTATTATTATTATTATTATTATTATTATTATTAAAAATTATTATTATTATTATTATTATTATTATTATTATTATTATTATAAAATTATATTATTATTATTATTATTATTATTATTATTATTATTATTATATTACTTTATTATTAACAATATTTTATTATTATTAACATTATTATTTATTATTATATTATTTATTAATTAATAAATAATAATATTATTAAATTATTTATTATTTAATAAACAATAATAATAATATTTTATTATTATTAATATGTTATTAATTATATTAATATTTTATTATTATTATTATTATTTTTAAAAAATATTCTTATTCTTTATTATTATTACTATTATTATTATATTATATTATTATTATTATTATTATATTATTATTATTATATTAATTTTATTATTGATAATGTTTTATTATTATTAATATTATTATTTATTATTATATTATTTATTATTTAATAAATAATAATATTATTAAATTATTTATTATTTAATGAATAATAATAATAATATTTTCTTATTATTATTATTTTATTTTATTATTATTTATTATTATTATTATTATTATTATTATTATTCTGAATTACATTACGTTGCGAGTCAACCAAATACAATGACATATTTCATCAATTACAATTTCAACAGATTACAATTATAATACATTCCAATTTTTTGAATTACAATTCACTCAAATTACAATTCCTTTCAAAGATTACAATTCATTCAAAAACATTCTGCGAACCAAACGCACCCTTAGAGAATATAAGGCCCAAGCTGTTTGTGGTTTTAGGGCATTTAGAATTTTCCCATTATTTAATGGTCAAGTCAAATTAATGGTATAAAAGGTTTAGGAAAACAAGTTAGGAGGAAATATGATTTCTAGTTTTTTAAAAACACTCTTAATTATGTTTTTAATGGCACTTGTCATGAGTTCACGTGAAAGACACTACCCCACTTTATCATATCTCAATCAATTCGCAACACATTCGATTAGAGCATGAGGTAAGTTACTTGTGAGTTATAATATAACTCACTGTCACGTCAGTGTCACATCAACTTTAAACTTTTAATATTAACTCATCACTTTCCACCATGGTTACATAACTCACATTCGCCTCAATTATTTTTAATTTCAACCTCAAACTTTAACAAATACTTCATTTATTTAAAACCATCATTAATTCTTAAACATATTACAATACGGAACTTAAAAAAAGTATGAAATTAAAAAAACACAACATAACACAATTATTCATTCTTGACGTGGAGGCAACCCATATTTCGCAATGATTCGATCCTTTTCCATATTGACCAACGGCACGTAGGTTGGATCCTTGCCGGTAGTGTCGAGCATCAAAAAATCTAACTCCTTCAACCTCTGTTGTGTCGATTGGTTTTCTGCAGTCGCATGATACGCCCTGACCGTGTAACAATTCGCATTTTCAGGATAACTTTTATTCCCGAAAATTTTACTATTCACTTTTTACTATTCACATCCAAAATTTTTATTTCATATTCTCGTAAGTTAAACTATTTTAATGATAATCCGAGAATTTGACACTCGTCGGATCATTTCTGCAAAAATCACAAAGCCGTGTCCGAGATTTACTTTTACGTTTAAACGTCATTCCAGCATCCCGATATGTCCATAAAACATTATAAACAATAAAAATATGATTTTCTCTCATTTTAGAACAATTCCAAAAGTTTTGGAATTTTACGTTTTTCAGTTCAGCGTTTTACGCGAATTACGCGTTTTAGGTCCGCGTTTCCAGTTTTAGCAGCATTTAAGCAACCCGATAGAACTTATCACTAATTAAATATGCTAAGATAGGTTATATTAATAAGTTCTAACATATTTATAAGTTTCATATTTTTAAGATACCTGATTTTAAGTTTCATGACTTAATGACTTACCGTTAGCGATTATCGGGACCAAAACTCACTCCGTAACTTAGATAAGACCATGACTACTTATCTAGTCACCCCTTATCCCATATGAACGTGTATCACAAGCCTTGTTGGCTTGTGATAAGTCTTGAGGACTTTAGGTAGCAAACAAGTGTCTAAACTTCCTAAGTAAGCCTCCTAAATATCCTAAACTTGGTCACCAAGTTTAGGCACCTTCCTAGACACCTTCCTAACCTCTTCTTCATGCTATAAATACAAGGCTCATCTCTTCCTTTCTTCATAATCCAAATGACACACAACAAATCCCTAGCACCATGATCCTTTGATCTTCAAACTATAAGTTACACATAAGAGTTCAAGGTCTTAGTATTCTCTACCTAGTTCTCAAGTTTGTTTGGTGATTCCATGGTTGATTTAGGAGCTACACAAGGTTACTAGGGCTGAAGTTAAATGATTTTCACAAGGGTTAGATCAAGGCTAGCAAGGGTTACAAGAGTTGTGGTGAAGGGTTTGCAAGCTTAGGTTTAGTGTCCTAGTTCTATACTTGACTTCCTTTCTTTAGAAAGCCAAAAGTTGTAAGAAACCCTTATACACTTTCTTGCTCAATATCATTTTCATGCTTATTATGTTTCTTTCATGCTATATATGGTCTTTGTATTGTGTTCATGATGTTTAAAAATGGATAAAACAAGTATTGGTATACATATGTTAACTTATGTTGTTTAAACAAGTAAACTAGTGACTTTTATGGAGAACCACGACCAAAATAGTATAACTATGACATGAAACACTTACTTACTGTTATAGATGACTTAAAAAGGAAAACATAGCAATTTGAATCACCTAAAACGAGTACACGAGTCAAAAGTTATGACCATTTGAAGCTAGCGAAACCAAAATGGCAAAACTGCCTATGCAAACTGTTTTGCATTCTGCCAATTTTGAAAGTCCCACTTCTGATCCAATTCATCAAAAAGTTAAAACACGAAAGTTGTCCGGAACGACGTTTTCGTTCAGGATTAAAGAAGCTCGAGCCCTGAAAACGCTTTCTGAGTGATAATTTTCTTCAAATTCTTAACAGCCCATTTTTAGACCAAAGTAACTATATAATGGTTATAATTAGATGAGACCAAGAGGTATAGTGACCTAAAGACAAGACCACAACCATGGCTAAAGCCAAGGTTGAGTCTCAAGACCATGGTAACAATGACCAAGGTCACGGCAAAGCCACGGCTAAAGACCATATAACTTTTAAAGATCAAAAACTTATATATATGTTATCAAATACTACAATAGTAGGGAGCCTCATGTGAGGAGTTCATTAAGTAAGCCGTCGAGATGAGTTGTGGATTTACGAATTAAAGTGTCCTGGCTCCTCGAACGTTTACTCCATGACTTCTGAATTATGTCGGCCCGAACGGTAGTAAGAGATATACAACCTATACATGTTTCATAAACCATTTATATTCAAAGACTTACACTATATACTAAGTATTACATCATGAACTATATGCAAGACATATATAGGCAATTCTTCGTATTCTTAGACGTTACTCCAAACCTAAGTCGCAACGTTCTATTTTAGGCTGCTCTTAGAGACTTTCGCGATTCGACTACCACTATCATTTCCCATTACATAAGCTTAAGGTGAGTCATAGCCCCTACTCTTTTCATACTTGTTTTAACTCTTTGGGGGAGATACATGCACAACTACTTGCTTACTTGTACAAATACTAAAAACATTTATACTTGATTGTTTTATACTTGATTGTCTTATACTTGATTGCATTATACTTGATTTCATACATACATGACTGTCTTTTATCTTTGGGAAGTGGCTCCCAGTAATCTTTTATCTTTGGGAAGTGGCTCCCAGTAAACTTTTATCTTTGGGAAGTGGCTCCCAGTTTTCTTTGGGAAGTGGCTCCCAGTTGTCCTTGGGAATTGGCTCCCAAGTGAGGTCTTCGGAGATGAAGTAGAGACTCACTACTAATTGCTTAATTGTTTTGATGAACTTATACATGTCTTTATTATACTATATGTTAGCAGTGGGTTGTGAACACACAGGTTGCAAGTCTCTTATGGCGGGACTTGCAACTGAGTGGATTCACAATGCCTTTGCTATGTGAACATTCTTTTGAGGCTTTTCAACTGTTTTAAGACAAACTCTATGAACTCACCAACCATTGTGTTGACACTTTAGCATGTTTATCTCAGGTTATTAAGGCGATAGCTAGTGAGTGAAACTTAGAGTCAAGCTGCATATTCTGAAGACTTACGCTTTTATCATTTACCATTCAAAACATTTGTATACATTTATGTATCATACTTTGGAATCTCATGTTTGTAACTTTGAATTCATTAATCGAATGGTAACTTTTCAAAACGTCTCATTTAGAGTTCGTTTTCTATAACTTGTACTTTGTATTATGAAGTAGCACCCCTGTGACACAGTCTTCCGCTGCGGTATTTTGGGGGTGTTACAGACCGCTTCTTCACGTTTTTCCCGATACTCTTCACGCATAATTTCCCCGAAATTGAACGAAGAAAAGGAACCTCCGGTGCTAGCCGTGCCTCCGGTGCTTGTCGTTGTCTCGGATTTTTGTTTCTTGGAAGCCCGCTTGTTTCCAATCGGTTGTGGTTCTTCATCATGACCAAACAAAACCTCGTTTGTTTGGCTTGGGACGTCGCCGTTAAATCAACCGCCTCCAGCGCGTTCCATTTTTTATGTTTACGCAACACGCTCCAAGCCTCTTCATTCGCGAACGGCGCGTTGCTGTGGTCTTGACGATATATTTGGTTAGCCTGTGTTATGATATCCACTTCACTTTCCCCACTTTTTTGCTTGCGTTGCGCCCGTTTGAAAGCTGTTAAATGTTACGTATAATATTAATAAGTAAATGACTAGTATCGAACTCGAGACCTCGGGATTGCACACGTTGCAAACAAGAATAAAAGTATATTAATTATATATAGTATAAATGTATTGTGTATATATAATTATTTAAACACTTGAGGGACTTAATGGTCGTTAGTAGTTAACTATACGGACTAACTATCGTTAGTAACGAAAGAAAAGGACTAGAGTGTAACTAGGAGTCAAGAAGGTTCTGGAACCCCTCCTTGGACTCCTAGGCCGGTCGACAAGAGGCAAGGGGAGACCCAACCCAATACAAACTTGTTCTCCAAGACTCTCTAGTATATATACAAACACAAGGGTTAATTGTTTCTCACCTTTTGTGCACACACTTAACCCTAAAAGTTTTCTCTCCTTTTCTTTTCTTCAAACCGATCGGCCAAACACCCCAAAGGGTTTGGATCGATTTTTGCTTTGTAAAAAACAAGTGTTTTATTAGATATTGCAATCTCTTTTATTCGTTGGTAGTTTGTGTGTACAAGAACGAGGTAATTACTTACTATAGTAATTATCAAGAGATCGATAAACAAAACGGTAAGGGGTTTATCATTGATCTATTTTACACAAGATTGAAGGTTTATTGAAGTGCATCGGGTACGTTACTATTTATGTTTTAGTTAATCTTTATACTTGTTATACTTGATCCTAGCTTCCGCATATTGTGTTATTTGATTGTCAAACTCTAACAGTGGCATCACGAGCCATGTATAACATGTAATTGATTACTAAAACGTAATAAAAATCGGATCTATAATTGTTTTAGATACATGTTTTTTATCTAGGGTTTTTTCTTAAATATTTTTTTTATAAAATTTGAAACCCTAACCCTAATTTAAGGGGGGGGGGGGGTTCGATTTTCCACATTAAACCCTAATTAGGGTTTGTGGTTTACTTGATTAATTTGTAATCACTAGAAACCCTAGGTCTTTAACCGGTTATGTGAACGTATCTTGTGACCTATGTGCTAATTGTTAGGTTAAATCCGTGACGAAACATGCATGTTAGTCATGGATCTTGTTGTTTTTTTATTTATGTCACATGTTTTAGATAGATCTAAAATTGGGGAAGACTCCAATATATATATATATATATATATATATATATATATATATATATATATATATATATATATATATATATATATATATATATATATATATATATATATATATATATATTAAAATCAATTTATATGTTATGTGGTTTGTATGTTAGCTTTGGCCTACGCAATTGATTCGTCAATGTATGTGACTCTCTTCCATCAAGAGGAGAAGGCCTTAGTTGATTACATGCATGATTATACCTAGACTTGATTTTATTATGATCTTTTCTAATAAGGATTGCATGTGGCTATTTGTTTCACTTTAATTATTATTGGTTGTTATGTTATTCTTTAAATTACTTGTTTTTATTGTTTCTTAATTGTTGGACTAGTTGTAAGCAATAAAAAGGGTGATTTTCATAAAGAAAATAATACGGACTAATAATGGTGAAACCCTAAGTGATAAAGATTGAATCTTGCGTAGTCTTATGTGCCAACAACGGTTCGCTTCGCACGGTAATTCGCTCCAAGGCGAGACTAGCAAGATTCATACTTTATTACATGATTTTGAGATTGAATCCATAAACTTTTGCTTGATTGATGTTTTGTACAACATGCTTTTAAAAGTAACTCTTTTAAGACAAATTCATAATCGTGATATGAAGGCTTAGAAAAGAGCCTTAGAGTCTGCCTTGGTTATCCCAATCTTGAAAACGTCTTAAACGAATTTCTTTTAAAATAATTCTTGTAGAAAGTCATCTTAGGGTTTGTAAAACCTCAAGTAAAAATTTGTGTATTAATTTCACGAATTGGTAATAAAAAGTTTTTATGAAAACTTATGCTATAAAGATGAGTGCATGCATCTTTATACATATTTTGATTAACATATCAAAATTGAATACCCTTAAAAATTTAAGTTACATGCCATCTATCTATAAGGAACACTTGGAATTTTAATTTAGTAAACGTGAGACCTAGGCTAAATTATTATAACAAGGTAAAATTCAGTTAATGCGTGAGACCATAGATAGTTATTTTACAGTTTCTAAGTTAGACGACTTAATTAAGTTGTGCGTGAGACCTAGAACTTAAGGCATGAGATGGGATGAAACATGCTTACAAGGCAAATTGATGAATCAATTTGATGTAAATCCCATAATGGTCTAGGAATTGGAAATCTTGTTTGCCAATTATTGTTCGACAGATTACCAACTTTTATACTTTCACCACTAGCAGATCAACTGATGTGGTGGAATCTATGTAAAGTTGGATCCTAGATTTTCAAGAAAATTTTGGTGGTTATATGAATATAGCTATGGGTATTTTATTTTCTTGAAGATATTTATTATCGAAGATACTAATGTTTGAACTTTTATCTGTAGATATGGCTCAACCCGATAACCCAACTGTGATTTCTGCTTTCAAGAGTCATCTTGAAAGAGAAAAATTGACTGGAAAGAATTTCAATGATTGGCACCGTTCGCTCAGAATTGTCTTGAGGGCGTCCGGAAAGCTAGATTACTTGACCAAAGAGTGCCCTGCTGAGCCTGCTGCTACTGAACCAGAATCAGTTAAGGCGGCATGGAGGGTGGAACATCCTAAGTACAATGAGGTTGCTTGTTTAATGCTCACTAGCATGAGTGCTCCATTACAAAAGAAGTTTGAGTACTTTTTCCCAAAAGATATGCTTGAAGTACTTCAGCAATCTTATGAGAAACCACCTGCAGTTGAATTGTATGATGAACTTGACAAGCTACACAACTGCAAGCATGGTGATGGTAAACCAGTTGAAGATTATGTGAATTAGATGAAAGAATCTTTTGATCAGCTTCACAGAATTGGATTTGGTTACCCGAACAATGTGCAAGTGCACTTGATCAACAGGTCCCTTAACAAGGACTTTGCTGGTTTTGTGCAGAATTTCAACATGCACTGCTCGGGGAAGACAGTCTCAGAATTACTCGCATTGCTTGTTGATTATGAGAAAAGTCTACCAGCCAAGGTCAAGGCCCCTACCCCGCAAGTGTTGGCAATTCATGGGGGGGAGAATCCAGAAGAAATCGCATGTGAACAAAGGCAAAGGGAAAGGTGGTAAAGGCAAGCAGGTCATGGCCTATCAACCACAACCCAAGATGAAGCAGCATCAGCCTAAGCAGAACAAGGTGAATCCGCCAAACAAGAAGGATCAGGCTTGTCACCATTTTCATGAAAAGGGCCATTGGAAGCGCAATTGCCCTCTCTACATTCATGACTTGCGACAGAAGAAGCAGGGTAATGAAGCTGGTAACCCCAGTTCATCAGGTGCGTTCTTTATGATTGAATTATTCACTCTTACTCCTAAATTGAATTCATGGGTATATGATACGGGATGTGGCATTCATATTTGCAATACCTTGCAGGGGTTTAGAGTTGAGAGAAAGCTGGCCTATGGACAACAATTCTTGCACGTTGGTAACGGAGCGCATGCAGGAGTTGAAGCTATAGGAGTTTTTAATTTAGTGTTGCCTTCGGGCCTAGTACTATCTTTAAATAATTGTCATTATGCACCGTCAATTGTTAGAGGTGTAATTTCATTTTCATGTTTGTTGAACCTTGGTTTTGAGCACACTATTTCTAGCAATGGAATTTCAGTTTCTTTAAATGGTGTTTTTTATTTTAATGTTATTGCTGTGAATGGTGTCTTTGAAATTGATATGAATGATAATGATAATGCTTTTGTTAATAATAATTCAATGTATAGCATCAATAATAAGAGAATCAAGAAAGGTCTGGATTCGTCTTATCTTTGGCATTGTCGACTTGCTCACATTGGCAAGGCTCGCATGAAAAAGCTGCAACATGATGGGCTTTTAGAAAAGATCAATGATGAATCTTTTGATAAATGCGAATCTTGCATTGCTGGGAAGATGACAAAGAAACCCTTTAAAAATAGGATTGAAAGGGCTAATGAGCTACTTGGTCTTATTCACACAGATGTGTGTGGACCACTTAGACATGTGTCAAGGAGAGGTGCTAGCTACTTCTTAACATTTACGGATGATTACAGCCGTTATGGTTATGTTTATTTACTTAAACATAAACATGAGGTGTTTGAAACATTCAAAGTGTTTAAAGCAGAAGTAGAGTTGCAACTTGGAAAGAAGATTAAAGCTCTTCGATCCGATAGAGGTGGTGAATACCTGAGTCAGGAGTTCATAGATTACTTAGCAAAGGAGGGAATTGTCCAGCACCTTACTTCTCCATATACTCCACAACAAAATGGTGTATCTGAGAGAAGGAATCGTACATTGCAAGACATGATACGATCTATGTTTAATCTAACAACTCTTCCTTATTCGTTTTGGGATTATGCCTTAGAATCTGCGGTTCGCATTCTTAATATGGTTCCAACAAAGAAGGTTGATAAGACTCCATATGAGTTATGGACTGGAAAAGCTCCTAACTTATCTTATCTAAAGGTCTGGGGTTGTGAGGCGTATGTTAAACGTGACTCAGCAGACAAACTCCAACAAAGATCTGTGAAATGCATCTTCGTAGGATACCCTAAGGAAACTATGGGTTACTACTTTTATTACCCAACTGAAAACAAAGTTTTTGTTGCAAGGTATGGAGGCTTCTTGGAAAAGGAGCTCATATCTCAAGAATTCAGTGGGAGAGTATATGATCTAGAAGACGATCATGAAGATGTAGCACCTTCTGAAAACACTAGCCAACTTCCTGAGGAACCTGAAAGTTTAGGTCCTCCACCTGAAGTTGAAGTGATTCCCATTCGCAGGTCATCTAGACCTGTGAAAGCTCCAACACGTCTATGTCTTAACATGGAGTGATGATAACTTGGTAGGAGATCTTAATGAACCTACAAGTTATAAAGCTGCCATGAATGGTCCTGAAAAGGAAAAATGGCAGGTTGCTATGAATGGGGAAATGCAATCCATGGAAGACAATGAAGTCTGGGAAGAAGTAGACCTACCTCCGGGTGCCAAGTTAGTTGGGAGTAAATGGCTCTACAAGAAAAAGACTGATATGGATGGCATTGTACACACCTATAAGGCCCGTTTGGTAGCTAAAGGCTATACTCAAACTTTTGGTGTTGACTGTTAATACAAATATCGCCTAAAAACGTTATTTATATTTTATGATCTTTGCTAAGTTTTGTTAACGACAAAATGTAAACTTTAGTTTCTAAGTAAATCATAATCTTAGTTTTAAAGACTTGCATAACTAGACATTTCCTACATTTTACATTTCATAAAACACAACACTTTTTATTTCTTAAAATAGAAATGTCACATCACATTTATGGCAAGTTTTGTCAATATACATTTATGGAAAGAAAGTGTGTTTGACTAACCATATGTTTGCTTGCACAAGTTTTGTGTTTGACTAAGTGTTATGAGATGTGACATTGTTTGGTTTGCAAGATTTATTACAAAACCAACTGCAAGCCTGGCGGAACCCTGGGGGTACACGGGCGGAACCCATCTGAGGGTTCCGCCGTATCCGCCAGACCTGCAGAAGGTTTTGCTATAAATACTAAGCCACAAGTTTGATTTTTGGCTTATCACTCTACATCATATTTTCACACACATTCATTCATTCTTTCATCTAACCCTTTAACATATCATATGTGAAGTTTCTTTTTGTAGCAAAGAGGTTCACGAGTTCATAAAAAGTTACAAGTATTCAACACAATGTTGCAAGACTTGTTAGCTTAGCATTGTGTAGACTTGTGTAGTTTACACTTCTTTTGATTGTGTATTTTCAGTAGTGATCGGTTAGTATTTTAGTCTTCAAAATACAAAGTGTGACAGGAGTTGTTGTACCCTTGTAAAAGAACTAACGGGAGTGGTTGTACCCTTGTAAAAGAACTCGACATCTAGCTTAGTGTCGGTAAACGTGTATAAGCGACGTGTAAGGTTTTCTCCGCCGGTGAAAGGAGCTTGTTGACTAGTGAAAGAAACTCTCGAGTTGGATACTCGGGGCGTGGACGTAGGGCAAGGAAAAAGAGTCCTTGTAGCCGAACCACGATAAATACTCGTGTTGTGGTTTGATCGTTTCTTTCTTTATACTTACATGTTATATATTGTGTTTGTGTATATATCTTTGATCAAACGGAAAGTTTCAAAAGATAATTAAACAAAGTTAAAAAGATTTTAAACGGTAAACTATTCAACCCCCCTTCTAGTTTTCCACAATTGGTATCAGAGCTACGTTACTCAAGTTTTTAAAATATATTGTGTTTTAAAACTTGAAACAATCCATGGATTTTGAAAATTACAAAGAAGGGCAATCTATGCAAAGACCACCACTTTTTGAAGCAAATGGTTTTATATATTGGAAAAACCGTTTTGAAACTTACGTGAAATCTAAAGATATAGATTTATGGTATATAATCATTGATGGTGATAATATAACTACTAATATTAAAGATGATGATCAAAAGAAATTGATTGCTAAAAATAATGAAGCTAAAATGATGCTTTACAATGTTTTGCCTAAGAAAGAATATGAAAGAGTCTTTATGTGTAAAACTGCCAAAGATATTTGGCAATCTTTAATAGTCACTCATCAAGGAAACTCACAAGTTAAGGATAACAAAATTGATCTTCTTGTTCAACAATATGAACAATTTGTTATTGCCGAAGATGAGATTATTGATAATGCATTTGCTAGGTTTAACACTATTATTACTTCACTTAAAGTACTTGATGAATCTTTTTGTAGTAAGAATTTTGTCAGGAAATTCCTTAGAGCACTCCATCCGAAGTGGAGAGCAAAAGTGACGGCAATTGAAGAATCCAAGGATCTTTCAAGCATGTCACTTGACGAACTAATTGGAAACCTTAAAGTTCATGAAATGGTAATGGAAAAAGATTCGGAATTAGTTAGAGGCAAGAAAGAAAAAGTCAAGTCCATTGCCTTGAAAGCTAGAGTCCAATCAAGTGATGATGAAGAATCTACTTTTGATAATGATGATGAGGAATATGCTATGGCCGTGAGAGACTTCAAGAAGTTCTTTCGTAGACGAGGGAAGTTTGTAAGACAGCCTAAAGATGACAAGAAAACCTTCCGAAAAGATCGTGATGATAGGAAAGGAAAGGTTGAAAGGAAATGCTATAGGTGTGGAGACACAAGTCATCTAGTAGGAGAATGTCCAAAACCACCCAAGAGCAAGCCTCAACAAGCGTTTGTGGGTGGTGCTTGGAGTGACTATGAAGGAGATGACGATGAGCCAAAGAATGATGATATTGTACTCATGGCTCACGACTAAAATGAGGTACTCTCCGACTCATCTTACTCCTCTATTGATGATGACACCTTACAAAAAGAATATAACAAACTTTGTGAATTGAGCTTGAAAATCATAAACAAAAATAAGTTTTTGAAAACTAAAAAGGAGTTTTTAGAAAATGAAGTTTATGAGCTAAAAGAAAAGGCTAAGAGATTAGAAAAGAGTAAAGGTATTGACACATCTTGCAAATCATGTGAAGAGCTTAAACTCGAAATTGAGAAACTTAAAATTACTCAAAATGATCTAATAAAACAAGCCACAAAGTTTAAGAAGTTCGATAAGAGCATTTTTTGTGCGGATGAAATTATGAAACTTCAAAAGTCACCCTTTGATAAAACAGGACTAGGTTTCACGAAATTAGAAACTTCAAAGGGTCAAACGAAACAAGAAAAGAATGCACAAGAAACTAACAAAACTGCTACAGCAGCCCGCGGAACAGACGGAACCCAATTCAGGGTTCCGCCCGTTGAACCCAAAGGTTCCGCCAAGTCTACTGCAGCAGTAACACCATCCACATCGGATCGTTCAAAATTTGTTAAAGTTACATATAAAAATGGAACAAAACCTGCCTTTAAAACTGGAGTAGGACTTAGTAAAAATGAATTTAGAGCTAAGACTACTCAACCAAGACCTAAGACTCCAATTCCCAAACGCCCCTTTCCAAAGAGCAACTTCAACACACGACCAAACTACCAACATGTATGAAACCAAAATACTCCTAGACATTACCAAACTCCAAATTACATGTCATGGAACCCTTATGTTCTACTTTCATACTTGAAACAAGTTAATGGTATGCTTAACCAAAATGGACCCATGAGAAATTGGGGACCAAATGTTTGAGTGTTTTTCGTAAAATAGGTGTGCCTCAAAGTTTGTTTGGAACCGGATGAATTGATTAAAGATAGAGGTTGTTCAAGGCACATGACGGGTAACAAAAGCCTCTTCACTACTTATCACAAATGTGATGGAGGTAATGTTACGTTTGGTAGTAAAACTAAGAGCAAAATCATCGGAAAAGGTACAATCTCTCATGACTCCCTTTTTATAGATGATGTAGCTCATGTTGATAACTTAGGTTTTAATCTTCTTAGTATTAGCCAACTTTGTCGTAATAAGTATAATGTCCTTTTTAGTGAAAACGAAAGTAAAATACTTAAAGATGGTATAACCATAGCTAAAGGTGTTCTTAAGAACAACGTATACGTCATGAAGATGGATCCAACATCTAGAGACAAACTTTGTCTTACTTCATTAGATTAATATTCAACTTTATGGCATAGACATTTAGGACACGCTAACATGAGACTTATTCAAAACCTCTCCTCCAAAGACTTAGTTCAAAATCTACCTAAGTTGAAATATGACCAACACTTTTGAGATGCTTCCAAAGTCGGTAAACAAGTCCATAGTAGCCATAAGGCTAAAAACTTGGTTTCAACATCTAGGTGTCTAGAACTTTTGCATATGGATTTATTTGGTCCATCCGCTATACAAAGTTATGGAGGTAACTTCTACACTTTGGTCATAGTCGATGATTACTCAAGATATACTTGGACAAAATTTTTGAAAAGTAAAAATGAAGCTTTTGATAAATTTGAGATTCTAAGTAAGAAAATTCAAAATCAAGTAGAGTCTAATATTGTGTCTATTAGAACGGATCACGGTCGTGAATTTGATAATGAATTTCAATTTGGAAACTTTTGTGATATTAATGGTATTACTCATAACTTTTCGGCTCCACGTACCCCTCAATCTAATGGTATAGTAGAACGTAAAAACCGGACATTGCAAGAACATTCCACAAAAGTTTTGGTGTAATGCCGTTGACACATCAACGTACATTTTAAATCGAGTCTTAATTAGACCATCTTTGAATAAAACTCCTTATGAACTATATAAAGGTAAAAAGCCTACATTAGGATACTTTAGAGTATTTGGGAGTAAATGTTTCATTCTTAACACCAAGGATTATCTCACCAAACTTGACCCAAAGTCTTATGAAGGTGTATTTCTTGGATATTCACAAAATAGTAAAGCTTACATTGTTTTGAACAAAGAAACCTTAAGAGTCGAGGAATCGTTGAACGTAACATTTGACGAGAGTCCACCTCCCTCTAAGACATCACCTTTGGTAGATGATGACTTAGTTGAAAGCCAAGCAATAGAAAGTCAAGAGATCTTAGGTAATGACAAGGAAGATGAACTATTAAACAAAGAACTTGTCAATGTCAAAGAATCTAAAAGTCATCCATTAGATGGTGTTATAGGCAACATTAACGAAAGAACTCTAAGATCAAAAGTTCAAAATGAAAGCAACTACTTTTGTTTCGTGTCAACCATTGAACCGAAAAACAGTAATGAAGCCATTACAGATGAGTCTTGGGTAATTGCAATGCAAGAAGAGTTAAACCAATTTGTTAGGAATGATGTATGGACATTAGTTCCTCAACCAAAGAGTCAAACTATAATTGGAACAAAATGGGTCTTTTGTAATAAAATGGATGAAAATGGAATTGTGTCTAGAAACAAAGCTAGGCTAGTTGCACAAGGATATAATCAACAAGAAGGCATTGACTACGATGAAACTTTTGCTCCGGTTGCTAGGCTCGAGTCAATTAGAATCTTACTTGCATATGCATGTGCACACAATTTTAAACTGTTTCAAATGGACGTCAAAAGTGCATTTCTAAACGGAGTCATAAATGAAGAAGTGTATGTTTCTCAACCACCGGGCTTCA
The DNA here is from genome assembly GCA_030686995.1 of Artemisia argyi. Lineage (NCBI taxonomy): Eukaryota > Viridiplantae > Streptophyta > Magnoliopsida > Asterales > Asteraceae > Artemisia > Artemisia argyi. The sequence continues at coordinate 140,757,849 of CM060680.1, read as the reverse complement.
TCGATTTTGAAAAACCAAATCATGTCTACAAACTTAAAAAGGCTCTTTACGGACTTAAGCAAGCTCCAAAAGCATGGTATGATCGACTTAAGACCTTCCTAGTTGACCATAAGTATACCATGGGCTTAGTTGATAATACTCTCTTCACTAAGAAGAAAGATTCGCATATTATCATAGTCCAAATCTATGTTGATGACATTATATTCGGATCAACTTGTCAAGAATTATGTGTGGATTTCTCAAAAATCATGCATGACGAGTTTAAAATGAGTATGATGGGAGAACTCCACTTTTTACTAGGACTTCAAATTAAACAACTAGAAGATGGTATCTTCTTTAACCAATCTAAATATATTAAGGACATGCTTAAGAAATTTGGATTAGAAGATTCGAAACCAATCAAAACACCCATGTCCACGGAAACTAAACTCACCAAGGATGAGGAAAGTGAATCCGTAGATAGCACAAAATATAGAGGTATGATTGGAAGTCTACTTTACCTAACGGCTAGTAGACCCGACATTATGTTTAGTATTTGTCTATGTGCTCGTTTTCAAGAAGATCCTAAGACAACTCATCTCGAAGCCGTTAAAAGGATTTTTAGGTATATTAAGGGCACTACACATTTAGGTTTATGGTATCCCAAAGGAACGGGAATAGACACCATAGTGTATGCCGACTCGGATCATGCCGGTGACTATGTTGATAGAAAAAGCACAAGTGGTATTTGTACTTTTGTTGGACATTGTCTCACCTCATGGTTCTCTAAGAAGCAAACAACTCTTGCTATCTCAACAACGGAAGCCGAGTACGTTTCGGCCGGAAAGGCGTGTCAACAAGCTCTTTGGATGAAGCAAGCTCTTGTCGACTACGGAATTCAACTAAACGACATTACCATTCTTTGTGACAACAAAAGAGCTATTGATCTTAGCAAAAACCCCGTTCAACATGCTCGTACCAAACATATTGAAATCCGTCATCATTTCCTTCGTGACAACGTTCAAAAAGGAAATATCTCAATTGAGAAAGTTTCCTCCGAAGACAACACAGCCGACATTCTCACAAAACCTCTTAAACGAGAACCCTTTAACCTTCTTAGGCTAGGCTTAGGACTCATAGAACCTACATTGTAGTTCTAGACATTAGACAAAAATCACGAAAATCAAAACAAATCCAAAACCCTTTTTCTCAGCAGAGTCGGCGGAACCCTCAGACACAACGGACGGAACCCAATTTAAGGGTCCGCCGTATCCGCCGACCTGCAGAACCAAATTTTTGTTTATATTAAACCAAACATCCATTATCTCATACCACCACTTCCAAACTGCTACTATTCACTTTACCATCCATCCATACCTGCGATTTCTTGGTCTTCCTTTCACTCACATTGCAAATCAATCATCATTGTAAGTATTCTAAACTTGATTACAATCCTGATCTAAGTATAGGAATTCTATATTTGCACAAAAACAAAAACTTGGGGTTATGCATTAACTTGAGAAGCTCATGCATGAAATTAGGTGTTTAACAAAACTAAGCATGTTTCCCATAGTTAGGAATTGCATTCTTACTAAGTGTAAACATATTTGCTAAAACACCCCATGTCAAATTCTTCCAAAAACTTCTCACAAATAGGACAAATATTTTTTCGCCTCACTTTGTGAATACAAAATCAAAACGTTATGTTTAAAACATCACTTGCATAATGTCTCTTGAATGCTAAAGGGAATACATAACCAATATGTATTTTCGGGTACATTCAAACGAAGCTACATTAAACTAGGAGCGCTTGGGTTATCTTTTATTTTATAATAAAACTTGCATTATAAAACATTTTTGAAGCATCAAAATGGGTCAAGATAACCGCACCTCCACATTATTTTCATATAGGCACACACTAGAACACCCACATTATAATAGTCATTTACTTAGACTAAAATGTGAAATTTTGTTTTTCTAGGAATCATCATGCCTCCTCTAACCCACTACGACCACAAGGACACCATCAAATACCTACCCAAACACCACAAAACCAAAGGCCTTACCCCAACTCAAGTCAATGTTTTCAAAGCCTTAGAAAAACATTATGTCCATGAGGGTAGAACCATTGACCCGTCCTTCCTAGAAGGCACAAACCTCTACACGGAATTTGCCACAATCAACTTTGAGTGTCTTTTAGAAATCAACGAGCCTATTTTTACTAGGTTCATTTTAGAATTCTATGCATCCGTCACCCTCTCCACGGATGATTATGGTCAAATGTCTATTAACTTTAGGGCTAGTAGTCATCAATACTCCTTCACTCTCGAGGAGTTTGCTCAAATCCTAGGTGTCCCAAACCGTGGTACTTGCATCTACTCCGACTTGCACTCCCTCTCAACTCTTGACACACTCTTTGACCGCATCCATCCCTATGACACCCCTCTTGTGTCAAAAGATGTACTTCATGACCACCTCTTTGTTAGGACAACCAACACTAGGAGAACCCGTTCGGGAAATGAGGTCGATAAGGACCCATATGGAATGGAAATGAATGAACTCAAGCCCCAATTCAAGAAATGGGAGGAAGTCCTTAGAGCAAATGTCATTAGCACCATAGGAAACCAAGATCATATAAATCTTTGCCTTTGCTACATGCTCTACTCTTTGTCCGTTAGGCAACCCTTCAACCTTGCCTACTACATGGCCAAGAGAATGGCTGACATTCCCGTGCATGGCATAACGGCTATGCCGTATGGAATGCTCTTGACCCATCTCTTTAGGTTCATCTCTCCCATTCCACCAACTCCAAACGGTCTTCGTCTTGACTACTCTCTCATTCCACACACCTTTGTCCCACTTAGTGATAAGAGAGTTTACAAAGCCCAAGGAAAACGTCCTCATCCTCCTACCTCCTCATCATCTTCCTCAATGAGTGAAGATGACACTTTGCCAAACTCTAGGCTCCCACCTCTAGAATACCTTTCACAACTCCCAGATATTCCAAATGAGTCGGTGGAGTTCAAGCAAACAAAGGGGATGTTTAAGAATCTTGGAAGATTCCTTGGAAAGCTCAAGAACAAGATTGACCGTCAATGAGTGCGGGTGTGTAGGAGTGTTTGGCACAAGGTGCTATTTGAACAATTTGGTCGTTTAAACAATGTTTGTGATGTATTTGTGTGTTGGTACAATTTGTGATACTATTTGGAACATGTCTTAACTAACAATGATGCAGGAAGACAACGTTTGGAATGTTGTCAAATTTTCAAGTTTATGAATTTTTCACTAAGTATAGTGAAATTCGCTAGCCCCCGGTCAAAGTCTAATGGTATGCGTGCTTACATGTCCATTTTTTGCATTTCCTAACCAGATATGCATTATATTTTTGATTTTAGGAGTTTTCGAAAAATTTGAAAATCGTCTCGCGGGTCGAAATCGCGGACTATCTAAATTTTCAGGTCTGGCGGATCTGGCGGCACCCTAGATTGGGTTCCGCCAGTGTAATTTCTGGGCAACCCAGAAATGGCCCAACGGATCGGACGAAACCCTCACACGGGTTCCGCCTGTGTAATCCAAGGGTTCCGCCAGATTTCCTGCAGATTTTTTTTTTTAGTTTTCGACATTTCAACATCCACTCAACAACATACCATCCTTTTAGTTAGAAACCTATTTCCTGCAATTTGCTAAACAAAATAGGATAGTTCTCATTCCTTATAACTCAAAGAAAACCATTTCCCGCCAAATTTCAAAAATAGCCATAACAACCTCAAGGAACCTTCACACATAAAGAAAGGAACCCTTCCAAAGGTTCCTTGAAATCCCTGAGACATATATCTTCAACAAATTTGCCAAAACCACTAAGCATTTAGTGCAAATCTTGTCTTCTCACTTCACAATTTTCATTGGATTGACTTCCATGATTTGACAACCCACATTAGTCTTCCAAATCATTAGGAACCTCCATTTTTGTATGGCTAAACATCAAATCCAAACACTCCTTCCCACACTCCTTCATCACTATAAATTGAACCATCCTAAAACACTATCAAATCACACCTTCCCCATCACAATCTCTGATCTTTAAACCATTTTAACCATGACTAAGTCAACTATCACCTCTCAACCATCTAGACCCATTCGGAAAACCGCCCGGATAAGTGTCAAACCACTTTGGTCTAACCAATCCATCAACCTAAGCTCCTCATCCTCGGATGAATTCTCCTCACCTATAAAAATGAACATTTTCTAAACCTTGCATCTCCATCTCCATCACCCAATGAACCCAATGAGCTCACTCCACCACCAACTAAATCACCCATTGACCCAACTCCACCAAGTGCTCCAACCCAACCATCTAAAACTCCATCACCATCACCATGACCTAAACTTGAACCTATGAAGTTATTTGGGTCTCCTCCAACATCACCACACCCTTTTGTCCAAGATCTCAATGATCTTCCACCAAGACCAACACAACCACCACCTTTTGCAAATGAAACACCAAGGTCATTTCTTGACCAAAATGAGCATTTTAACCACAACCAACCACCACAACAAGAATACCACCAACCCAAACCATTGTTGTTTCACCCTATCTACCATGACATCCATGGTCCTCTTTATGGAGAACCAAATTTTGAAAACCATGATCACCCAACTCCACCACATTCTCAAGCCCAAACCTTTGAGTCTTTCTTTCCTTCCTATGAGGAAATTCAAAGCATGGTCGAGAATCACCTCCATCAAGCAATGGAATTTCAAACCACCTTGCTTGACTCTATACCAAACCCATCCTCCAACCAAGAACCAAAAACCAAAAACGAACCAACCCTCAAACCAAGAAACCAAAACCAACCCATTTCCACCCACTCATCCCCATGTTTGCTCACATTGTGAGCAAATGGGTGAAAGCATCAAATTGTTGCTTCACCAATTTCAAGACGAAACCCGTTTTGCATTCCAACACGTCATAGAACGTTTGGATGCTCTTTCCCACCCAAACAAATCCTAGACAACATTTGGAGGCCTTTTGCCCCATTTATGAAAGTAGGATTTGATTTTTTATATTTCTTGGTTATTTTTCATTTTTTTTGAAGTAGGAGGATCTTTTTCATTTCTTGTCTTTGATTTTTACAAGTCAAATTTTACTTGGAATGATATCTTTTTCTACTTACTTACTTGCATTGTTGGTTGATCATTTTTTAGATGTCATTGTGGTTGCAATGTGTGTGGTAACTACAAGCTTGATTATATATATAACCAACTAACCAATTTTTTTGTAGGATCAAAATCCATGTTTCCCATCTTGGCACTCCTTTTAGGGGGAGTATCGACCAAGGGGGAGCACGTGCATTATTCTGCTTCGCTACTCTACTTTTTGTTTCGACAAAAAAGGGGGAGAAATATATTAAACCTTTAAACTTAATATGATTTTCATCACTTAAGTAAAACAAGTTTAATATAATTTTTTTAAGTCTTAAACACTAAGATTTTGTGAGTTACTTAAAAACAAAGTTTATGTTTTGTCATCAACAAAAAGGGGGGGGATTGTTAATACAAATATCGCCTAAAAACGTTATTTATATTTTACGATCTTTGCTAAGTTTTGTTAACGACAAAATGTAAACTTTAGTTTCTAAGTAAATCATAATCTTAGTTTTAAAGACTTGCATAACTAGACATTTCCTACATTTTACATTTCACAAAACACAACACTTTTTATTTCTTAAAATAGAAATGTCACATCACATTTACGGCAAGTTTTGTCAATATACATTTATGGAAAGAAAGTGTGTTTGACTAACCATATGTTTGCTTGCACAAGTTTTGTGTTTGACTAAGTGTTATGAGATGTGACATTGTTTGGTTTGCAAGATTTATTGCAAAACCAACTGCAAGCCTGGCGGAACCCTGGGGGTACACGGGCGGAACCCATCTGAGGTTTCCGCCATATCCGCCAGACCTGCAGAAGGTTTTGCTATAAATACTAAGCCACAAGTTTGATTTTTGGCTTACCACTCTACATCATATTTTCACACACATTCATTCATTCTTTCATCTAACCCTTTAACATATCATATGTGAAGTTTCTTTTTGTAGCAAAGAGGTTCACGAGTTCATAAAAAGTTACAAGTATTCAACACAACGTTGCAAGACTTGTTAGCTTAGCATTGTGTAGACTTGTGTAGTTTACACTTCTTTTGATTGTGTATTTTCAGTAGTGATCGGTTAGTATTTTAGTCCTCAAAATACAAAGTGTGACGGGAGTTGTTGTACCCTTGTAAAAGAACTAACGGGAGTGGTTGTACCCTTGTAAAAGAACTCGACATCTAGCTTAGTGTCGGTAAACGTGTATAAGCGACGTGTAAGGTTTTCTCCGCCGGTGAAAGGAGCTTGTTGACTAGTGAAAGAAACTCTCGAGTTGGATACTCGGGGCGTGGACGTAGGGTAAGGAAAAAGAGTCCTTGTAGCCGAACCACGATAAATACTCGTGTTGTGGTTTGATCGTTTCTTTCTTTATACTTACATGTTATATATTGTGTTTGTGTATAAATCTTTGATCAAACGGAAAGTTTCAAAAGATAATTAAACAAAGTTAAAAAGATTTTAAACGGTAAACTATTCAACCCCCCTTCTAGTTTTCCACATTGACTATGAGGAGACCTTTTCTCCTGTAGCTGACATAAGGTCTATTAGGATTCTTATAGCCATAGCCGCTTACTATGACTATGAGATTTGGCAAATGGATGTCAAAACCGCCTTCTTAAATGGTCGCCTAGATGAAGACATCTATATGGTGCAGCCTGAGGGGTTTGTGAATCCAGAATTCCCAAATTGTGTATGCAAGTTTAATAGATCCATTTATGGATTGAAGCAAGCATCACGACAATGGAATAAGAGATTTGATAGTGAGATTAAGAAGTATGGATTCACTCAAAATCTTGATGAGCCATGTGTATATCACAAAGCTAGTGGGAGTAATGTAATTTTCCTTATATTATATGTTGATGACATATTAATCATGGGAAACGACATTCCAAGTTTGCAAAAGGTTAAGGAATATCTTGGAAGTTGTTTTTCTATGAAAGATTTAGGGGAAGCTGCATTTATTCTGGGAATCAAGATATATAGAGATAGATCTCAGCGATTAATTGGATTAAGCTAAAGTGCTTACATTGATAAAATATTGAAGAGATTCAATATGCAAAATTCCAAGAAGGGATATTTGCCGATGCAAGAACAACATGGCTTGAGCGAGAAAGTTTGTGCTTCAACACCTGCAGAGGTGCAACGCATGAAGAGAGCCCCTTATGCTTCGGCTGTGGGATCTATAATGTATGCGGTGAAAAGCACAAGGCCTGATGTGGCGTTTGCTCAGAATTTAACCAGTCGATATCAACAGAATCCAGGTGAGAAACACTGGACTGCTGTTAAGAATATTCTTAAGTACCTTAGGGCTACTAAAGAGATGTTCTTAGTTTATGGGGGTACTCCATCTGCAGAACTTGATGTTACAGGTTACTGCGATGCTTCTTGGAAAGGTGATAAAGATGATACGAAGTCTCAGACGGGATATGTCTTTGTCATTAATGGAGGAGCTATGGATTGGAGGAGCAGAAAGCAGAGTGTACTAGCGATGTCTGCTACAGAAAGTGAGTATATAGCTGCTTCAGAAGCTGCAATGGAAGCTGTTTGGATTAGGAAATTTGTTTCAGGGCTTGGGGTTATGCCTTCGATTCAACGACCTATGAAAATGTATTGTGACAACTCAGCTGCAATTACATTTGCCAATGAACCTGGAATCATGAAAGGCACCAGACATTTCCCGATTAAGCATCACTATGTTTGAGAACAAGTCGAAATAGGTGAAATCGAAATGCTCAAAGTTCACACAGATGAAAACTTAGCAGATCAATTTACAAAGCCTTTGCCTGGCACCAAGCTTTACAAGCATGCTGAAGGGATATGACTTAAATTAGCTGAAAGTTTCATGCCCATTTGTGATTAGTATTTGGATAAGGGATGTAATGTACAATTATTATTTTAATGAAATAAAGTATTATTTTTGTTTATTTATTCATTGTCTTAATAATATATACTATATTTGCATGTTTAAGATCCATGAATAAATTATTATTCTAAATTGTCCGTTGTCGAATAATGATATGGGAATATCATTAAACTAAGACAATTTTGAGTATTGGTCAAGGATATACTTGAAAGTATATTGATGCGTAGTCATACCAATTTCACATGATATTCAATGAATTGAGTATTGGACTGATCCCAACAATATGATTTAATATTTAATGTGAGAATCATATTTAAAGTTATCCTCAGACTTGAGATACCAGATAAGTGTCATGGATGTAGTGCATTTTTGTGAAGCAATCTACCGCTTACCGTAATTGGAAGTTATAAGGGTTGTTTTCAGAAGTGTTGCAAAGTTAATGGGTTATTCTTGTAGTCAAGAGAGAATTTGTTCCTTCTGATTTGTTCAGAAGTTTAATACTGCTGGGCCCCTCGTAGGGTTGACAAAATGTTTGCGTGGCCACGCCCAAAGTCTATCTGGAATACGTTCAGATGTTTTGGTAATTTTGTTCAATCATAAAGAGACGAGAAACAGAATTTAATAAAGAACCTCACATCTTTATTAATGTAGTATTAGAAGCGAAAGGATAATTATAATGATGAATCATTAAAGGTTTTTCTAGGAAACCTAGCTCGGGTCGAACTGGGGGCATTGGAGTGTTGCAAGACGCCAACCAATGTCATTTTACTATTAACAGATATACGAGTGGGAGCTGTTAAATGTTACGTATAATATTAATAAGTAAATGACTAGTATCGAACTCGAGACCTCGGGATTGCACACATTGCGAACAAGAATAAAAGTATATTAATTATATATATTATAAATGTATTGTGTATATATAATTATTTAAACACTTGAGGGACTTAATGGTCGTTAGTAGTTAACTATACGGACTAACTATCGTTAGTAACGAAAGAAAAGGACTAGAGTGTAACTAGGAGTCAAGAAGGTTCTGGAACCCCTCCTTGACTCCTAGGCCGGTCGACAAGAGGCAAGGGGAGACCCAACCCAATACAAACTTGTTCTCCAAGACTCTCTAGTATATATACAAACATAAGGGTTAATTGTTTCTCACCTTTTGTGCACACACTTAACCCTAAAAGTTTTCTCTCCTTTTCTTTTCTTCAAACCGATCGGCCAAACACCCCAAAGGGTTTGGATCAATTTTTGCTTTGTAAAAACAAGTGTTTTATTAGATCTTGCAATCTCTTTTATTCGTTGGTAGTTTGTGTGTACAAGAACGAGGTAATTACTTACTATAGTAATTATCAAGAGATCGATAAACAAAATGGTAAGGGGTTTATCATTGATCTATTTTACACAAGATTGAAGGTTTATTGAAGTGCATCGGGTACGTTACTATTTATGTTTTAGTTAATCTTTATACTTGTTATACTTGATCCTAGCTTCCGCATATTGTGTTATTTGATTGTCAAACTCTAACAAAAGCAGCGTTGAACTTAGTGCAATCACGGTTTAACGTTTTCCACTTAAATTGTAGCATATACTTGTTGCGTTCTTTTGAATTTATTCTATCGAACTCGGCTCTTATCCGTTGCCATAACGTATCCTTAGATTGGGAACGCCCGACCTTCGGATCCTCTGAACATGCCACCCAACACTCGGCAAGCAATTTTTCCTCCCCTAGCGTCCAATGCAAGTTCCTCACTTTTTCAGCATCTTCTTCCTCGTCTGGTACAGGGTCTTTGGATTTTTTTTTTTACTTTGGAATTTATTGTAACAAGTAAAACACATCATATATTGGTCCAAGTTGAATGTTTGATTATGCTTCGTTGAATGGGACATTGGGTCAGTTTGTTGTACAGCTGAAATTTTGAGTATGATGCTCAAAGATGATGTTAGAAATTTACAGTTGAGTTTGTAACGAATTGTCACCTATAGAACTTTAGATGCTTGATTGCTAGCTTATAAACAACCTTGAGTTATGAACTTTTATATATCTTACAGTTACATTGTAATGGAACTAGCTGCTAATTAAAGTAGAAGACGTACGTTATGGAACAGCTACTTATTAAATAGAAAATGTACATTGTAGTCACAAAAGTTAAGAACTCGTATAGATTGAGCATGGATGTGCATAAACTCGTATAAATTGAGCATGGATTGGCTAACGTACATCGTAGTCAAAAAAAGTTAACATCTCATATAAATTGAATAGAAAACATACATAGTAGTCATAAAAGTTAAGAACAAATTGAGCATTAATGAACTCGTATAAATTGAGCATGAATGACTAACATATATCGTAATTACAAAAAGTTAACAACTCGTATAAATTGAGCATGGATGAGCGTATCCGGTGGTATTATGTAAACACCAGATGAACATCATCCCATGACAACATAATGCTATTATCAACTTGCTCAAGTCACATACAAAGCAATATATAAACAAATAACATCTCTTTTTTCAACCGATGTGGGATTCAATGCTCCATACAAGTGTTCGAAAAGGTTGCTCAAGATATGCAACATCTTTGTTGTTGTACTCACATAATTGTATGTTCTCTTTAAACATTGTTTTTCTTTTAAAGCTACTAGAAAATGAATAACAAATTTAAATGCGTTTATACTGAGACAATACAATTGGATGTAGCGATGCACTCTATCACTTGCGGTCAAAACCTTCATAAAATGCTAAAGAAATTACGTTAACTAATTAATTAAATAAAACAAACACAACCCAATATTTTTAATGTATATAAATTGAGGTTACTCTGAAAATAAAATGCGTAAAATAAATCAGATTGTCTCATGAACAAAACCCAATAAATAACGCATCTTTTGAGCCCGGCCATTGAACCCTTTTATATTGAACATATCTCAATCAATTCACAACACATACGGTTAGTAGGATATTTAATAATAACATGACGTAAGAAGAAATATCATTTCTCAACATGGTTTATTGCAACAAGTAAAACACATCATATATTGGTCCAAGTTGAATATTTGATTATGCGTATTAGTATTGAGTTGTCGACTTCTAATATACTTGTGCTTAGTTGAAATCTTTAGGATGGAACATTGGGTCAGTTTGTTGTATAGCTAAAATTTTGGGTATGATACCCAAAGATGATGTTAGAAATTTACAGTTGAGTTTGTAACGAATCGTCACCTATAGAACTTTAGATGCTTGATTGCTAGCTTATAAACAACCTTGAGTTATGAACTCTTATATATCTTATGGTTACGATGTGAAAGTAGAAGACGTACATTTTAGATGATGTGATGGAACAGCTACTTATTAACATACATCATAGTCCCAAAAGGTAAGAACTCGTATAAATTGAGCATTGACGACTAATGTACAAACTCGTATAAATTTAGCATGGATGACTAATGTACATCGTAGTCACAAAAATTAATAACTTGAGCATTGACGACTAATGTACAAACTCGTATAAATTTAGCATGGATGACTAATGTACATCGTAGTCACAAAAATTAATAACTCATTTAGCATGGATGACTAATGTACATCTGTTAAAATTATTAGCATTCTTTTACAAACTTATGAAACTACAGGGGTAGTTATGTAATTTATTTTATAACTAATACTTACTTTTAGTTGTGTTTGTCTAATGTTTGTTTATGCAGGGTCTTAAGTGTAACTTGGGAGCTTATATAAGCAACATTACGAGCTAGGGTTTGGGTTAATCTCATTGTTTCAGTCACACAAGTTTCTTTGATCGTTTTCTCTCTCAAATCATCATCATCTGTTTCTGGGTATTAGTTTAGTTTGTTCAGGATAGTTTGAGTCAAGATCTACTTGATCTTGACTAGTAGTATTGGTGTTATAGTTTGATTGATTATGGGTTTGGTTTTAGAGTGTGAGTTTTGTAGACAGCACCTAATAGAGGGACTGTTATTTTTCCATTGTATGTTCTTGGCTTGCATCCGTGTTGGGGACAAGTCTTCTTGTGTATATTGTTATAATAATAATAGATCATCAAGGGGTGGTTGGTTGGGTGATAAATCTTGTGTTAGTTGTTTTGATACCATTTTAACATGGTATCAGAGCTCTAGGTTTTGATTGGTTACTTCTTGGTGAATCTTGGAGTTCTGGTTGTGATAATTCAACGAGCTGGTTGCTGAATTGTGGTATTTCTTGGTTTAATTGAAGGTTGATAGATTCTATTGACGATTTGGGGTTTTTTCTTGAAACCCTAGGTTCTGGGGGTTTTGTTATTCTGATCGATTGGAAGGTTTTGGTGTTGGTTTCTTGAGGAATTAATAGTTGATTGCTGATTCTTGGTTGATTCTTGGAAATCCTTATTGCTTGATTGGGATTTTAGGGATCTGTGGTTTCTGGGCTAGTTCTTGATTCAATTACTCTAGACTAAGTGAATCTAGAGTAGTTGTTTGTGTTTTTTCTCCGCTGCTACTCACTGTAAGTCTTTTTCCTTCTCTTAGGGTTAACTGGTTTCGAGTTGAGTGGACGCAAACGGTTTGGCTAACATCTTGATCTGTCACCTTGAGTGACACGAAAACCTGCTCTGGCCATTCACAGTCTGCTGGCTTGGGCCAAGTTAATTCTGGGTGTGAGTTTAAGTGTTTCTTGTTGTGTTAATCTTAGTTGTTTGCTGGTTTCTTGTTTCTGTTTAGTTGTTTATCTGGTTGTTTTTCTGTTTGGTAGTTTGTTAGTTTGTTATTTGGTTTCCTGTTTCTGTCTTATTGCTTATCTGTTTTTTGTTTCATTATGGCTATTATGATTAGTAGTTTAGATCAGAGTAACCCTCTGCATCTTCATCCTAATGATTCTAATTGTGCTTCTGTTGTGTCTATTAAGTTGGCTGGTGTTGAGAACTATAGAATTTGGTCTAGTGCTATGAAATTGGCTATGCAAATTAAAAATAAGATGGGCTTTCTTGATGGTACTTGTCTTAAGTCTGCTTATGTTGCTAGTCCTTTACTTGAGGCTCAATGGGATAGATGTAATGTTGTGGTTTTAAATTGGATTTTGAGTTCTTTGTCTCAAGATGTTTATCTTGGACATGTGTTTTCTGATAATGCTTCTGTGGTTTGGAAAGATTTAAAAGATACTTATGATAGAATAGATGGTTCTGTTGTGTTTAACTTGCTTCAGAAAATCAATAGTTTTAAACAAGGTGGATTGCCTATATCTGAATATTATCATAAGTTGAATTCTCTATGGAAAGAATTTGATATTCTTACCAAACTGCCTGATTGCACTTGTGAAGCTAGGACTGAGTTAAATGATCATTCTAAACTGTTAAAATTGATGCAATTTCTTATGGGTCTTGATGACATTTATCAACCCATAAGGAGTAATCTCTTAACTAGGGAAATCCTTCCTGAAGTTAAGGATGCTTTTGTGATTGTGTCTAGAGAAGAATCTCACAGAGGGGTTCCTACCACTAGTGCTAATGTGAAAAGTGATAAGCCACAAGTCTCTGCTTTTGTTTCTAAAGCCTTTGATAATAAAAGAAGAAATAATGGTAATTGGAATAATAACTCTGGTAATAATAGAGGAAATTATGACAGTTTACTTTGTTCTCATTGTGGGTTAAAAGGTCATACTATTGATAGGTGTTTTGAAATCATTGGTTATCCTCCTGGTTTTAAAAAGAACCCTAATCTAAAACCTGTCAATGGATTTAATAAACCTAATGATCTTAAGGCTAATTCTGTGGCTAACAATGTTTTTAAGAGTACTGCTGGAAGTTTGTCTCTTAGTAATGAACAGGTTATGAAGTTGATGAATCTCTTAAATGAGAAACCTGTTACTACTGCTCATGCCAATATGGCAGGTAGTTCCTCTTGTTCTTTTTTCAATTGCAGTGTGTTTTTTAATCAGCATATTTCTTGTTTTTTCTGTTCTAATATTAAACTTAATGGAGTCAATTATCACATGGGTTGGATAATTGACTCAGGGGCTAATCAACATCTTACTAATAGCATTTTAAATATGTTTAATCTTGTGGATATTTCTGATTTAAAACTCACTGTTGGTCACCCTAATGGAACTCTTGCTAATATTACTCATGTTGGTAATTTGAGACTTAATAATAATGTTGTTTTATTTGATGTTTTAGTTATTCCTGAATATTGTGTTAGTTTGATGTCTGTGAACAAATTGATTAAGGATAGCAAGTTTAGAGTTGGTTTTGATGAAACTAAGTGTTATATTCAGGATTTGAAACAGCAGAGAGTGCTGGGGACTGGTAGTGAATATGGTGGTTTATACTTGTTTGATAAGTCTGAGAGTTTGTTTGCTTGTGTGTTTCAAAGTGAGTTTGTTAGTTGTTTTGTTTCTAAAGAAATTTGGCATAATAGGTTGGGACATCCTGCTAATCAAGTTTTAAAATTGTTAAGAGGTTCTTTAAATTTGACCAATATTGATCACAATGGCCCTTGTGATGTTTGCCATAAGGCTAAACAGACCAGAGATGTTTTTCCTATCAGTGAACATAAGTCTACTGTTTTTGGTGATCTCATACATTTGGATGTATGGGGTCCTTATAAAGTGGTTAACATAGATGGTTTTAAGTATTTCCTGACTATTGTTGATGATTTCAGTAGGTCTGTTTGGGTGTATATGCTAAAAGGAAAATATGAGGTTTTTGATATGTTTGTAAGTTTTTTCAACATGGTTTTAACTCAATTTGGTAAGAAAATTAAAGTCATAAGGTCTGACAATGGAACAGAATTTCTTAATAACAAAATGAGTGATTTTTTAAATACAATGGGAACTTTACATCAAACTAGTTGTGCATATACACCTCAGCAGAATGGTATTGCTGAAAGGAAACATAGACATCTACTCAATGTTGCTAGAAGTCTTATGTTTCAGGGAGGGATTCCTCTTGGGTTTTGGCCTGAATGTGTTTTGACTGCTACTTATTTGATTAACATGTTGCCTTCCTCTGTTTTGAATGGAAAATCTCCTTTTTCTCTTGTTTATGGTAGGGAACCTAGTCTGTCACATCTTAGGAGTTTTGGGTGTCTTTGTTATGCTGCTATTGTTAAAGAGTCTGATAAGTTTTGTGAAAGATCTGAAAAATGTGTTTTGCTAGGGTATGCTAGTGGTAAAAAGGCATATAAGCTTTTATGTTTGGAAAATAGGTCTGTTTTATACTCTAGAGATGTCAAATTTTATGAAACTATTTTTCCATACAAAATGAATCAAAATTCTGAGTTTCAAACTGAGGTTAATGTGTTAAACTTTTTTGATAATATTGATTCCGAGTCAAAAACCAAAACTCCTAGTCCCTCTCCCAATGATGATAGTGATAATAGTCATGATATAGCATATGTTGGTAGAGATGGCAGTCAATCATAATCTGGTAGGGTTGTGAATTTAGACCAGACTGATAGTTTTGAACAGATACATCAATCTGATAATTCACAGCAACCAATAAGTGATGACTCTGCAACTCCTTTAGATGAAAACAATGTTTTTAATAATTCTGAGGGAAATCCATTTCCTGATCCAGATGTGTCTATGCCTAGGTTTCAAAATATTTTACACAGTCATACAGAGGAAGGAACTACTAGTGCTAGAAGGTCTAATAGATCTTCTAGGTTACCACCTAAGTTCAATGATTTTATTCTTGATGGTAAAGTTAAGTATGGTTTAAATAAGGTTGTTAATCATTCTTTGTTAAGTGCTGAGAATTGTTGTTTTGTTTCCAATTTGAATAAGACTGCTAAACCTACTAGTTATGAAGAAGCTAAAAATAATCCTAATTGGAACAATGCTATGAATGAAGAAGTCTGTGCTTTACTTGAAAATGATACTTGGGAAGAATGTGATTTACCTCCTGGTAGGGTTCCTATTGGTAGTAAATGGGTTTGGAAAATCAAGTATAAGTCTTCAGGAGAAATTGAAAGATATAAGGCTAGATGTGTTGCCAAGGGTTATAGTCAAAAAGAAGGCATTGATTATGAGGAAACTTTTAGTCCTGTTGTTAAAATGGGTACTGTTAGGTGTTTACTTAGTTTGGCAGTTCAGAATAATTGGGGTATTTTTCAAATGGATGTTAATAATGCTTTCTTGTATGGTGATTTGGTTGAAGAAGTATATATGCTTCCTCCACCAGGATACTTTAAAGAAGAATCTAACAAAGTTCTTAGACTTAAAAAGTCTTTGTATGGGCTTAAACAAGCTCCCAGACAGTGGAATCATAAGCTGTCTGAGGCTTTGTTTGAAGCTGGTTTTGAGCAGTCCAAAAATGATCATTCTTTATTTATTAAAAATAAAGGAAGTTCAGTTTTGTACTTGCTGGTTTATGTTGATGATTTGGTTTTAACTGGTAATTGTGTTGAAGAAATTGAAAATTTTAAAGTTTTCTTGAAAAACAAGTTTAAAATTAAAGATTTGGGAGAACTTAAATATTTTCTTGGGATTGAGGTTTTAAAAACTAAAACTGGGTTGTGTTTGAATCAAAGGAAATATTGTCTTGAGTTACTTTATGAATATGGCTTGCTTGCTTGTAGGCCTGTTATGACACCATTGCCTGAAAATATTGTCTTAAATCATAAAGAGACTGTTGATGATAAGTATTTGAAAAATTTTACTGCTTATCAGAAACTTGTGGGTAAATTGATATATCTTACATTGACTAGACTTGATATAGCATATGTTGTTCATTGTCTTAGTCAACATATGCATTCACCATTACAGTCTCATTTTGAGATTGGTTTAAGGGTTCTTAAATATTTAAAGTTAGCTCCTGGTAGTGGGATTAGTTTCAATAAAAGTCAATCAGGGTTCAAAGTTGTTGCTTACTCTGACTCTGATTGGGCTAAATGTCCTATTACTAGGAAGTCTGTTTCTGGTTATTGTGTTTTTGTCAATGGAAATTTGGTATCTTGGAAAAGTAAGAAGCAGAATACATTATCTAAATCTTCTGTTGAGGCAGAGTATAGATCTATGGCTTCTGTTACTTGTGAAGTTATGTGGGTTCTTAAAATTTTAAAGGACCTGGGTGTTGGTGAATGTTTGTTGCCAGTGGATTTGTGTTGTGATAATAGGTCTGCAATTCAGATTGCTGCTAATCCTGTTATGCATGAGAAAACTAAGCATTTTGATATAGATGTTCATCTTATTAGAGAAAAGGTTTCTTCTGGCTTGATCAAAACTGTGAATATTGGGTCTAAGGATCAAACTGCTGATATTTTGACTAAGGCTCTTGGGAGTGTGCAACATGGTGTGTTGGTGAAGAAGTTGGGCATGGTTAATCTGTATGTTTCATCAGTTTGAGGGAGGGTGTTAAAATTATTAGCATTCTTTTACAAACTTATGAAACTACAGGGGTAGTTATGTAATTTATTTTATAACTAATACTTACTTTTAGCTGTGTTTGTCTAATGTTTGTTTATGCAGGGTCTTAAGTGTAACTTGGGAGCTTATATAAGCAACATTACGAGCTAGGGTTTGGGTTAATCTCATTGTTTCAGTCACACAAGTTTCTTTGATCGTTTTCTCTCTCAAATCATCATCATCTGTTTCTGGGTTTCTGGGTATTAGTTTAGTTTGTTCAGGATAGTTTGAGTCAAGATCTACTTGATCTTGACTAGTAGTATTGGTGTTATAGTTTGATTTATTCTGGGTTTGGTTTTAGAGTGTGAGTTTTGTAGACAACACCTAATAGAGGGACTGTTATTTTTCCATTGTATGTTCTTGGCTTGCATCCGTGTTGAGGACAAGTCTTCTTGTGTATATTGTTATAATAATAATAGATCACCAAGGGGTGGTTGGTTGGGTGATAAATCTTGTGTTAGTTGTTTTGATACCATTTTAACAACATCGTAGTCACAAAAATTAATAACTCGTATAAATTGTGCATGAATAAGAGCGCATGGATGGTATACATAAACAATCCACAAACTCAGATCCTATGACAACATAATACCATTATCAATCTGCTCAAGTCATATACAACGCAATAGATAAACAAGTAATATCTTTTTCCTTCAACCGATGTGGGATCCAATACTCCATACAAGTATTCAAAAAGGCTGCTCAAGCCTCAAGAGATGCAACATCTTTGTTGTTGTACTCACATTATAGTATGTTCTCTTTAAACATTGTTTTTCTTTTAAAGCTACGAGAAAATGGATAGCAAATTTAAATGCGGTTATACTGAGACAATGCAATTGGATGTAGCTAAATGCGGTTATACTGAGACAATGCAATTGGATGTAGCAAACTTAAATGCGGTTATAAGTTCAAATATTCTTGTTTGCACATTTAATTATGTGTGATTGGAATTTGATACTTCTGGTTAAAATCTTCTATAGGTTATATAGTTTCCTCTTTCACTTGATTGATACTCCGTATATGGTTTAAAATTTGTACATTATTTTTTGTTAAGTAACAACTCACTTGTAAATATGTTTTTTTTTTCAAAGAGAAAAATATGTGTACACAAGTATATATAATATTAATGGGACAAATTTTGAGATCCCTGAGCGGTCGCCCACTTTCGAAAACGGCTTGGGTTTTAGATCAACTATATGTTTACGGTGAAAGAGTGATACCACCATGACAATGCTCCAAATGGTAAAATTTGTTAGTTGTTAAGCATTAACAGGTTTTACGGTGAAGATGAAAGATCAATATGTGGTTGTTATGACTCGTGAATTTGTGGTGTCAAAGGGCCGAAAACAACGTAACATAAAGGGTACGTTAAACCATTCTCCTGAAATTTATTTTGAGTACGAATTAAACTCTACACAATATATGTGGACCACTCTTTTTTTGAACCCATTAACAAGTGTCCAGTGGCAACAACTATCGCGACTATTAATTGGATTTTGTTGATGTCATTAGTGGAAAAATGTTATACTAGAGTATAAAATAATGACAAAACTATGAAAATGATAAGCAGTATAGATATTTCATGTTTAGTGGATAAGAAAAAAAGGTTTCGTGAATTAGTGGAAATATTTGATTGCTACAACACATCATATGTTGACAATATATGTTTTATCCTGGGGACGTCGAGTTTAGTTATCGACTTCTAATAAGCTTGTGATCAGTTAAAATCTCAAGGATGGGACATTGTTTGTTGTATAGTTGAAATTTGGCCAATGATGCCCGGAGACGATGTTGTAAATTTACAGTTAAGGAGTTTGTAATGAATCGTTAGTTTGTTGCATATATAAAACCTTGGATAATCAACTCTTGTATATCCTACGGTTACGATGTAATGGAACTAGCTGCTACTTAATATAGAAGATGTACGTTGTTATGAAACTAAAAACAGAAAACATACATTATAGTCACAAAAAGTTGAGAACTAGTATAAATTGAACACAAATGACCCTATAAGGATGGTGTATCATATATGTAAATCACCCTTAAGAGACCATTGTGTGGCAACATAATACTACTATCAACCTACACAAAACATATATACCGCAATATATAAACAAGCAAAATGTCTTTTTCTCAACCAATGTGGGATTTAATACTTCATACAAGTATTCGAAAAAGTTGCTCAAGAGACGCAACATCTTTGTTGTAATTACATAATCAGTATACACTCTATAAACATTGTTTTTCTTTTGAATCTATGAGGAAATGTATAACAGAGTTAAACGCGGTTATAGTGAGACAATACAATATGCACTCTATTCCTTGCGTCCAACCTTCATAAAATGCTAAGGAAATTACGTTAACTAGGTAATTAAATAAAACAAACCCAAACCAGTAATTTTAAAGTATACAAATGAGGTTGCTATGATTGACTCATTGACTCAATAACAAAATCCTATAAATTAACTTATTTTTCAGCCCACTGTGCCCTTTATCTTTTGTTACTAAGATTCATTTAAGCACACATGTGGATTGATCGAGTATTGCTAAGTTAGAATAATGGGATCAAGTGCTAAAGTATATATCAAAGTCGGATTAAAAATGTTACATTTTACACGTTTCGTGTTCAAATATTTTGTTTGCGCATTTGTGATCGGAATTTGATACTTTTGATTACAGTCTTTTTTAAGTTACCGTGTATTTAGAGCATTCAATATAGTGGTTTGTAAAAAATTTATAAAAAGATAAAAGGGTTTAAAAATGTACAAACCATAGTGAGGTAATAGGTCTAGAATTTTTGAAGATGTCTAAAGTTTTGAAAAAGATTTTAAAACAACAAACGTACATCGTCGTTGTAAAAAGTTAAGAATTCGTATAAATTGAGCATATGATGACTATATGTGATGGTATATATGTAAATCCTCCACCTACACTCATCATTTGGCAACATAAATCCTCCACCTACAGACATAATGTGATGACTCTATGTGATGGTATATATGTAGACGATGTAATGGAACTAGCTACTTATTAAAATAACAAACGTGCATCGTCGTAAAAAAAAATTAAGAATTCGTATAAATTGAGCATATCATGACTGTAGGTGATGGTATATATGTAAATCCTTCACCTACAGTCATCGTCGTTATAAAAAGTTAAAAATTCATCTAAATTGAGCATATGATGACTGTATCGTCGTTATAAAAAGTTAAAAATTCGTTAAAAATTCATCTAAATTGAGCATATGATGACTGTAGGTGATGGTATATATGCAAATCCTCCACCTATTCGGCAACATAATACTACTACCAACCTACAAAAACCATATACAACACAATATATAAACAAGCGAAATCTCTTTTTCTAAACCGATGTGGGATCCAATACTCTGTACAAGTATTCAAAAAGGTTGCTCAAGAGATGCAACATCTTTATTGGTGTACTCACATAATTGTATGTTCCTCTTTAAATGTTGTTTTTCTTTTGAAGCTACGAGAAAATGGATAGCAAATTTAAATGTGGTTATAGTGACACAATACAATTGGATGTAGCGATGCAATCTATCGGTTGCGTTCAACCTTCATAAAATGCTAAGGAAATTACATTAACTAATTAATTAAATAAAACAAACACAACCCAGTATTTTTAAACTATATAAAATGAGGTTACTCTGAAAAATAATGCTTAGAGTATACAAATTACTTTCACGTACGATAATCACCAAGGTCTATTTATTACTGTGTTTTAAATAGAATAACATAAAGAAATACTATTAGGCTGGCCACAGAGCGCCGTAAAACTTTCAGTCGAGTGAACATGCGATCGATGTCAAGTTCGGTCAAGGTCCAATGTGGCAACATCGGTCGATCAAAGGGAAACAATGTCGGTCTTAAATTCGACCAACTTTACACACACAAAACACAAACAAAACCTCCTTTTTTTCCTTTTAATATAAAAAACAATACATGGGTCACCACTGTGACACTTGGGTTATGTATTGTTGCTGAAAAGAGAAAGCTGACGTGATAACTAAAAAAATGATATAATATAGGTCACAACTGTGCCCGGCCGGCCTTAAAGTACATTTTTGTTACATATGATAATCTTAGTTTACTTTATGTCTTCTAAGTTCGAGAAAGATATAATTTGAACCACATCTGCTAATCAATAGAAAACATATAAAGCTTTGGATAACTATTGTAGACATAGTCGGCATTAGATTTTAATATGTTGACTTTTCTTTCGTACCATAAGAAGTTAAGCGATTCAATCTAATTCTTTTTCTATAGCTAAGTTTTTTCTATAGATGTAATGGAACTAGCTACTTATTAAAATAGAAAACATACACCGTCGTTTTAAAAAGTTAAAAGTTCAAATAAATTGAGCACGTGATTACTCTATGTGATGGTATATATGTAGGCGATATAATGGAACTAGCTACTTATTAAAATAACAAGCGTACATCGTCGTCATAAAAAGTTAAGAGTTCGTATAAATTGAGCACATAATCATTGTAGGTGATGGTATATATGTAAACCCTCTACCTACAATCACTGTGTGTCAACGTAATACTACTATCAACCTGCAAAAACCATATACAACAAAATATATAAACAAGCAAAATCTTTTTTTCTAGACCGGTGTGGGATCCAATACTCCATACAAGTATTAAAAAAGTTTGCTCAAGAGATGCAACATCTTTTAAACATTGTTTTTCATTTAAAGCCACGAGAAAATGGATAGCAAATTTAAATGCGGTTATACTGCGACAATACAATTGGATGTAACGATACAATCTATCGCTTGCCTCCAACCTTCATAAAATGCTAAGGAAATTACATTAACTATTTAATTAAATAAAACAAACACAACCTGGTACTAGTATTTTTAAAATATACAAAATGCGGTTACTCTGTTAAAAAAAAAAAAAAAAAAAAAAAAAAAAAAAAAAAAAAAAAAACCTTATGTAAAATAAATCAAATTGTCTCAACTCTCTAGAACAAAATCTAATAAATTAACGTATTTTGTTCTAATAAATTAACGTATCTTTGAGCCCACTGTACCCTTTATATTTTTTTGTTACTTTTTTTATTTTAAACGACAATATATTTTTTTGTTACTAAGATTCATTTAAGTCTTTGAGCCCACTGTACCCTTTATATTTTTTTGTTACTTTTTTTTTTTTTTTTTTTTTTTTTGGAACGGCAATATATTTTTTTGTCACTAAGATTCATTTAAGTTCACACGAAGATTTATCGAATATATTGCGAAGTTAAAATAATGGAAATGATTCGCACACCCCTTTATATTTTTTTGTTACTTTTTTTTTTTTTTTTTTGGAACGGCAATATATTTTTTTGTCACTAAGATTCATTTAAGTTCACACGAAGATTTATCGAATATATTGCGAAGTTAAAATAATGGAAATGATTCGCACACTCTTAAAATTTATTGGGACACTCCACTGTGTGCAATCGACAGTTGTACATTAGATATAACTTGCTTTAACTACTTGTACAATGGAGTGTCCCAATAAGATTTGAGAGTGTGTCAATCACCTCCCTTAAAATAAGGGGACCAAGTGCTAAGAGCATTGGGTAAGTTGCCCTTCGGTTAACTTATAACTCACTGTTACGTTAATGCCACATCAGTTTTAACGTTTTAACCTTAAATCATCACTTTTCACCATGGTAGCATAACTCACCTTAACGCAGGGGGCGAGAATAAAAATTTCGATCCAAACTAGCCATTATAGAGGGTGAGAATGATTTTTTTTCCCCTTTAACGCACGTTAAGTGCTTAACCCACTGCGTTAACGCACCTGCTTAACGCAAGTGCCAGTAACATAACTCACCCCAAAATTTCGGTGTGTTATAGCATGACTCGGTGGATCAAGTTACTTTACCTCATGCTCTAAAGTATATATATTAAAGTCAGATTAAAAAGTTTACACTTTACACGTTTCAAGTTCAAACATTCTTGTTCGCACATTTAATTATGTGTGATTAATTTTATACTTTTGATTCAAATCTTCAAACTCATATTTGTTATAAAATTATTGAACAAATAATATTCATTCACTTTTATCTAAATTAATAAAAAACTATTTTTTATTTTTTTAAAACAAAATATCTCCCAAACGGTAAATCTTCAAACTATAAAAAATACACAATCGCGACGAGAATTAAATTATCTTTCTATAGATATAGAATTCTATATAGGGCAAATGGCACAAAAAGATACCCAACTTAGGGTCTATTTACAATCAAGGTACTCTACTTTTTTTCTTGCATAAAAAGGCGTCGAACCTTTTTTTTTGACGAATTTGGGTATTTTACTAGAGGACCCCTATAACAACGGGGTCTACCCCTTTCTGCCAAGACCCGGTCTAGGCCTAGGGTACTGTTCATGGTACAAATTTCAGTTTTTTTTTTTTTTTTTTTTTTTTTTTTTTTTGCTGTTTTTATTTTGATATCACATGGTGTATTTTTTTGTTAAATTTTGTTCAAGTGCATAAGCACACAAGCAGTATTGCACACAAAGCAGTTTTGGTCCAAGTGCATAAGCACACAAGCAGTTTTTGTCCAAGTGCATAAGCACACAAGCAGATTGCACACAGGCTCAGATTAACAATCATCATCGCCGATTTAGAACACAATCAGTATTGCACACAAGCAGTTTTTGTCCAAGTGCATAAGCACCCAAGCAGATTGCACAAAGGCTCAGATTAACACGTAATCATCATCGCCGATTTAGAAAACCATTTGCACAAGTGATAAAAAAGTGTTAGGCTCGGATAATGACGGTTGCAAAGTGATAAAAATATCACTTTGTCATGCCATTCGGTTTTAAAAACCATTCGTCATCGCCTTTTTGTCCAAGTGCAAATTGCACACAAGCAGAATGCACAATACCAGATTGCAACCAAGTGCACAGAATGCACAACACATGTTTCACAATTCTCACAATGTTCACAAGCCAAGTACCAAAAGCAATAGTAAGATTCCCAAACTGCAGGAAGTCACAAGGGGAGGTAGGTAGTGAAACCTTGTGCACAGATTGCACAATACCAAATTGCAACCAAGTTAGATTGCCTAAGTGCACAGATTCCTCACAATGTTCACAAGCCAAGTACCAAAAGCAAAAGTAAGATTCCCAAACTGCAGGAAGTCACAAGGGGAGGTAGGTAGTGAAACAACCAAATGATATATTGAGCCTCACCACAAGGCAGATTCACAAAGTAACCATCACCACCACAAGGCAGATTCACAAAGTAACCATCACCACAAACAAAGCAAAAATACTACCCGCAAGTTACCACAAGCAGATTCACAAAGTAACTCTCACCACAAACTAAACAAAACAAGTACCCCCAAGTTACCACAAGCAAATTCAGCAAGTTACAACAAGTGAAGATTCCACAAGTTACAACAAGTTACAGATAGGGTTGGGTTATAAACACGGTGGCTAGTTTTTTAGAACAAGTTACAGATAGGGTTGGGTTATAACACAAGCCAAGTGAAACACAAGCTGCAAGTGAAAGCCGCAAGTAACAAACCACAAAGAAACAAGTGTCTCAATCACCATTTTACACACAACAGGTAATCACCATTTTACACATTAATAAAAGATAACATTAGGCTCAGATTATAAGCTGTTTCACATAAGCAAGTTAAATCATATATGGCTGCAACATCGAAAGTTGCAAAATTAAGTTTTATTTTGCCGTACAGTCGGAAATGCCACGCCAAAATCATGTTTTATTTAAATCATCATTGCCTTATCTCAGTTTTTTTTTTTTTTAATAACAAACTACTTATCAAGCATATAAGCAGTTTGTTATTTTCAGATTCATAAGCACTTTCATCACCCCGTTAAACTAAAAAACTAGCCACAGTCAATATAACCCAACCCGTAAAGTATATAATAACGGGGTCTAATCTGAGCCTGTGTGCAAATGGTTTGCTTGTGTGCAATAAGCACATAAGCACTTTTTTATATCATAAGCACATAAGCAGTTTACCAAGAAACCACACAGAGTCTGTGGACTGGGGTAGGCCAGAGCAGGTTTTCATACCACTCAAAGGTGACAGATCAAGGTGTTAACCTACCCGTTTGCACCTACACAACTCAGGCAATTTCACATAATCACAACTGCTAAAGCAGTTTCGCATAATCACCCACCACCACACTCATAGATCTGATAAATTAAACATCAAATCATACTAATAATCACATAATCACACACCACAGAACCAAAAATCACCCAAAACCTCCAAATTTTTTACAAACCCTAATTTTTTAAAATTAGGCGAACCATAAAATAATCATAGATCTGATAAATTAAACACCAAATCATACTAATAATCACATAATCACACACCACAGAACCCAAAATCACCCAAAACCTCCAAATTTTTTACAAACCCTAATTTTTTAAAATTAGGCGAACCATAAAATAATCATAGATCTGATAAATTAAACACCAAATCATACACATAATCACACACCACAGAACTCAAAATCACACCCAAAACCTCCAAATTTTTTACAAACCCTAATTTTTAAAAATTAGGCGAACAATAAAATAATCATAGATCTGATAAATTAAACACCAAATCATACTAATAATCACATAATCACACACCACAGAACCCAAAATCACCCAAAACCCCAAATTTTTTACAAACCCAAATTTTTTAAAATTAGGCGAACCATAAAATAATCATAGATCTGATAAATTAAACACCAAATCATACTAATAATCACATAATCACACACCACAGAACCCAAAATCACCCAAAACCTCCAAATTTTTTACAAACCCTAATTTTTTAAAATTAGGCGAACCATAAAATAATCATAGATCTGATAAATTAAACACCAAATCATACTAATAATCATATAATCACACACCACAGAACCCAAAATCACCCAAAACCACAAATTCTTAGGCAAACCATAAAATAATCATAGATCTGCTAAATTAAACACCAAATCATACTAATAATCACATAATCACACACCACAGAACCCAAAATCACCCAAAACCCCCTAATTTTTTACAAACCCTAATTTTTTAACATATAATCAAAAAAAACATCACAGATTATAAGTTTAATTAAACAAAAACCATCTTAGATTATAAGTTTATTACCCAGAAATGAGTGAGAGAAAAGAGAGATAAAAGAGAGAGAGAGAGAGAGATAGAGAGAATTACACACACACACACACGTATGATGTGTGAGTACGTGTGAGGTGTGTGGGGTGTGTGGGTGGGTAGTACGTAAAACGCGTGCGTGGGTCCCCCCACAAACGCTTTTTTACGTTTATATATATATATATTTTAATTTTAAGTGTAAAAAAAGTAATATGTAAAGTGTAAAAAATGTAAAAAGTGTAAAAATGTTTTTAAAAAAAATGTAAAGTGTAAACTTGTATAAAAATGTTTTAAAAAAAATGTAAAGTGTAATGTTTTTAAAAAAGTAAAAATGTAAGTTATAAAAAAGTATTAGTTCAAATGTAAAAATGTAAAAATATAAAAGTTGTAAAAAAATGTAAAAATGTAAAAATATAAAAGTTGTAAAAAGTTGTAAAATGTAAAAATGTAAAAAAGTAAAAAATGTAAGTTATAAAAATGTAAAAATGTAAAAGTTGTAAAAATGTAGTTATAAAAATGTAAAAATGTAAAAGTTGTAATAAAAACTAAAACAAAGGTATTAGTAAAAAATGTTATGTATTTTCAGGTTTTCGGTTCTCACGAGGAAGTAACTGAGTGGGCGCAAAATATAGCTCGTGAGCTCGGTTTTGTAATTGTTAAAGATAGAACCAAATCAGAAGATGGTCATATGAACGAAATCAATTACAGGTGTACAAAGGGTGGGACGTATGTACCTCAAGGTAGTGGCAGACGGAAAACCAAAACATGTAAAACCGGTTGTCCATTCAGATTAAATGCGAAATATCATCGAACAAAAAATTATTGGGTATTGAGGGTGAAGGATGATACGCATAATCATGATATGCTAGAGTCGTTACATGGTGTGCCATATGCAATGCGATTAAAGGATGATGAGTTGGGTTTGATCAAAGAATTGACAGATTATAACGTACGACCACTTAATATACTTTCGACAATAAAGGGTCGTAATCCGGATAACGTGTCTAGCGTTAGAACTATATATAACGCACAAGATAAGTTTCGGAGAGTAACAGTAGGTGATAGAACTCCAATTCAAGTCCTTTACTCGCATTTGCGGGATTCAGGGTATACATGGTACCCGAGGGTAAATGAGCATACCAACGAGCTTGAGGAGCTATTTTTTGTGCACCCCACGTCGTATGCTCTATGGTGTACATTCCCTGAAGTAATGCTGATGGACTCCACGTACAATACCACGATGTTTAAATTGCCGTTGTTGGAAATTGTTGGAGTAACTTCAACAAATAAAACATTTTCAATGGCGTATAGCTTTTTATCCAGTTAACAAGGGCATAATTTTAGATGGGTATTGCAACGTGTGAAGCAAGTGATTGACGAAAGATATTACCCACGTGTTATCGTCACTGACAGAGATTTAGCGTTGGTTTGGGCATTAAGAGCAGAATTTCCTGATGCTCACAAATTACTCTGTCGATGGCATATACAGCAAAACATACTTAAGTTTTGCAGAAATAAATTCACAGATGTGGGTATTGACTATGATTCCGTTAAAAACCGATGGGATTGGATGGTTAAAGCTCCGACATTCGAATCGTTCGAGCGACATTATCAACGCCTACAAGAGCTATTCGTCAACCATCAGGGTACTTAATTATTAATTGATTGTTTTTAATTATTTAATAAATATGCACCCGAATGACCTTTTATTAATTCATTGTTTTTTTCAGATGTCGCTTCTGTATCTGCATAACTGGGTGCAAGATTACGCACCCATGTTTGTCTCGTATATTACCGACCAATATAAATCCTACGGCCAGACAACAACGTGCAGAGTTGAGGCTCACCACGCGTTGTTGAAATTATATTTGGACGGCACGCAGTCCAAATTAGACAGGTTGTTGAGGTCGATCGATAAGATTCTCATTACGCAAGAAGATGCGATAAAAGAGACTTTCAATAGAAGCATGAACGAGAAACTAATTAAGTGTGATGTACCACTATTTCACGAATTGTTGTATAAAGTTTCTAAACATGCTTTGAACCTCATGCACAAAGAACTCCACCTGTCGATCACCCCAGAAGAATGTAGCCATAAGAATCGGACAATATACGGACTACCATGCTTTCACGAGATGCAAATCTATGTATATCATGGTAAGTATATTAAATTTATAACTATCAAGTTGTTTTCCACATTAATATCAGTAATTTATACAAGTCACTTTAATTGAATTCAGGATGCCCCATTCCACTGGAACGAGTTGATATTTTTTGGAGAACCCTATCTGTTCCGTGGCCTGTTATCAGTAGGCCCCCGAATAAAGATGGCTCTTCCAGCGAACATGGTGGTGGTGATGATGATGATGATGATGACCATACTTCGTTTAACGATGGCATGCGACAATTCAAGAATATTTTTAGCAAATCAACATCGTTTGTCAAGAAGAATATGTTAACGAAGTTAAGAGATATATTCCAGCCTGAATCTTCTGACACACGTGAACCAGCTATTCAAAAAAAATACCCGTGGATGTCCGAGCTCAAAGGACAAAAAGGGCAAGCCTACACAAGTCCCGGACTTGAATGAAGTCCCGGACTTGAATGACTTGAATGATGTGCCAACCATGAATCACCGAAGAAGCACAAATTCAAGATCCACGAAAGTCCCGAAACGCGCCAAAGAGCCTGCTAGACATAGTTCGTACACGGGTCAAAAAATAAGACACAGATTTTACGTTGGGGATAAGGATAGCGAGGATTTTATTGATCGCATTCCAGAGATTTTCCGTTCACAGGTAATAAGTATACATAATGTGCTAGGTGACGGAAATTGTGGGTTTCGGTGCATTGCCCATTGGATTGTGCAAGACCGAAATAGGTGGGGCGATGCTAGATACATGTTAATGCAAGAGTTACAACAACATAGTATAACTTACGTGAGTATGTGGGGGGAAGAAGACTTTTACCACCTTCGTGATACATTAAATTGGTTTAATGGACCAGTGCCTGAAGATTACTGGATGACGATGCCAAATACGGGTCTGGTCATCGCTTCAGCTATTCGCCGACCTCTTGTATATATAGACCATCATGGTTGGTTCACATGTTTACCCCTATTTTCTGCTCCAAACTCATGACATGGAATTGACCCCATTGTGATTGCGCGTGTGGGGGAGAACAGTGGTGCTCATTACATTTGTCTCAATCTAGACAGAGATTCTACACTACCACATTACCACCCACAATGGAGGTGGTTCAAACAGCCAGTTGCAAATGAATGGGATGCAATATATAACCATCGATGTATTTTGTAAATGTTGTAAATGATTATTCATTCATTTAAATGTAAATTGTTTGTAAATGTTGTAAATGATTATTCAACATCGTTTAAATGTTAATTGTTTGAAACTTAAAAGTCTGCTTTATTGTAGAGTGTTAGTTCTGCACCAGTTATTATTACTTTGTTTAAATTAGTAATAACATTATTGATTGATGATGTAAATTATTAATGTCCTCTTTCAGATGAGCCAAAGAAATCCTTTCTGGTGCCGATGTAATAGAGGATTTATTGTAGAACGGAAATCCTGGCAAGATGGTAGTCGTGGGCGACTGTTTTATGCATGTCCTCTTTCAGTGGTAAATAATCATACATTTGCTTAGTTATGTAAATAATTTGTTTGTTAAAAATACATTTCTTATTATTTTCTTAACATGTAACAGCCAGGTACAAAAGACTATGGGTGTCGATATTTCAAGTGGAAAGATGAATTTGAAGCAGAGCACTTTAATCAAGCATCTTCTTCAACGCATTGCTCAAACTGCATTGCTACAAAAAATGAGAACAAGTTGTTGAATGCAAGAATAAAGGCGCTGGAAATGGAGTTAGAAATGGCAAGGAATCCTGAGGATCACGCTTGTCAGTCAAGTGCCCGGCTCCATGATCTTTTAAATGAGATGAATAATCTTCATATGTCGTAGATGTTTTTTTAAATAATATGTATAACGTTGTCGTTTATTTTAATATTAACAGTTGTTGTTGCAGTTATTTAATGTAATAATATTTAACGTGCTATTATACAAAACATTATACATATACAAAACATTATACATACGACAATACATTATTATACATACAAAATCTTTTCTATTTAAACACAAAACACAAAACAAACAAAAAAATTCTATTTAAACACAAAACACAAAACACAAAATAAAAAACAAACAAAAAAAAAAGAAAAAAAAAAGCACTAAACGACAAAAACTGAAAAAGTAAAAAAAAAAACGAAAAAGTACCCCTACGGGAGTAGACCCTGTGAAACTAAAAAACTAGCCACCGTTATTATAACTCAACCCTTTTACTAACTTCCGTTAACCTACTTCGTTAGAAAATTACATGTTTGGTCCTTGAGTATATATAATCATTTTATGCACAGTCCATCACCAAAAAAAAATTTTAAAAAATATTTTCGCAAAAAAACTAGAGAAATTTTTTTTTTAAAATAAATTTGAAAAAAAAAAAAATATATATATATATATATTAGAAAATTAAAAAAAAATAAAAATTTTCAAAAAAAAATAAAATAAAAAATATTATTTTTTTTAAATTAGAAAATAAAAGTCTCAAAAAAAATTAGAAAATAAAAAAAATTTCGAAGAAAAATTTTTAATTTAAAAAAAAATAATTATCGATTTTTTTTAAATATTCGAAAAATAAAATTATTTTTTTGGAATTTTTTATTAAAAAAATTCACAAAAATATTAAATATTCGAAAATCTTTTTTGAATATTTAATATTTTTTAGAATTTTTTTTTATAAAAAATTCCAAAAAAATAATTTTATTTTTCGAATATTAAAAAAAATCGATAATTATTTTTTAAAAAATTCATACTTTTTTCTTCGAAAATGTTTTTTTGAATTTTTTTTAATTTTCTAAGTTTTTTTGGAAAATTTTATTATCTAATTAAAAAAATTAATTTTTAAAAAATTCGAATTTTTTTTTATTTTCTAATATTTTTATTTTCTAGGTTTTTTTTTTTAAAAAAAATCTCAAGTTTTTTTCGAAAATATTTTTTTTGAATTTTTTTGTGGTGTTGGACTGTGTATGAGAAGATTATACATACTCAAGGACCAAACATGTAATTTTCTAACAAAGTATGTTAACGGAAGTTAGTAAAATACCCAAATCCGCCAAAAAAAAAGTTCGACGCCTTTGTATGCAAGAAAAAAAGTATAGTACCTTGATTGTAAATAAACACTAAGTTGGGTACCTTTTTGTGCCATTTGCCCTTCTATATACTTTCGCTGAACTTTTTTTTTTCTTCAAATTTTTTTTCTTTTTTTTTTTTTTTTTTTTTTTTTTTTTTTAAATTTCCGCCCAGAAAATTACATATGATTTTTACAAAGCACATGTGATTTTTCTGGGCGAAAATTATGAAAAAAAATAATCGTCGAAAAAAAAAGTTCGTCGAAAATATATATAATTGCATATCTATAGAAAGATAATTTAATTCTCACGCAATGGTATGATTTTTTTTAATTAAAAAAGTGAATGGCTGTAATTGGTTAATTGTTATATTATAAACTAGTTATAAGTTCCGTGCACGTACGGGGTTTACACATATATCAAATTTATTTTAAAATTTAGTTTACAATATGGAGATAAAAGAATTTATCCGTGAAAATTATAATATAAGTACAACTAATAAATATGCACGAGTTTTTAATTATATATTATTATTTATTAATATTTTATAAAAAAATTTATTTGATAAAAGATTTAACTTTATTTACCTAACATAGATGTTGAAGTTAAGGTTAATGTTGTTGTTAACTTTAACTATTAATATCATGTTGTACAAAATTTGCAAGTTTAGTAGCACATAATGAGCGTTGATGAAGTTAACATATACTCCGTAAAGGTTTTTTAAAATGATTTTCCAAATATCCCTATATAAACTGTGGAAAACTAGAAGGGGGGTTGAATAGTTTTTCCGGTTTTTCGTTTAATTATCTTTTGAAACTTTCCGTTTAATCAAAGATATAATCTCAAAGACACTATATATAATATGCAAGTATAAAGAAAGAAAAGATCAAACCACAACACGAGTATTTATCGTGGTTCGGCTACAAGGACTCTTTTTCCTTGCCCTACGTCCACGCCCCGAGTATTCAACTCGAGAGTTTCTTTCACTAGTCAACAAGCTCCTTTCACCGGCGGAAAGAACCTTACACGTTGCTTACACGATTACCGACACTAAGCTAGATGTCGAGTTCTTTTACAAGGGTACAACCACTCCCAATACTTCTTTTACAAGAGTACAACAACTCCCGATACACTATGTATTTTAAGGCCTAAAATACTAACCGATCACAACTGAAAACACACAATCAAATGAAGTGTAAACTACACAAAGTCTACACGATGCTAAGCTAACAAGTCTTGCAACGTTGTGTTGAATACTTGTAACTTTATATGTACTTGTGAACTTCTTTGCTACAAAAAAATCTTCACACAAAAATGAAATGTTAAAGGGTTAGATGAATGATATGAATGTGTATGTGTAAATGTAATGAGAAGTGATAAAAGAAAAATCTAAGAAATGGCTTGGTATTTATAGCAAGACTTCCAGCAGCTCTGGCGGATACGGCGGAACCCTCAGATGGGTTCCGCCCGTGTACCTCCAAGGTTCCGCCAGGTCTAACAGAAGGTTTTGCAATAAATCATTCCAAACCAACCAAAGTCACATCAACTTATTTCTAGTCAAACACTTACTTGTGTAAGAGCTTATGGGAAGTCAAACACACAAATTTATCATAAATGCATGATGTGATGTTAACATTTACTATATTAAGAAATATGTAAATGTAATGTATTTCTATTTTAAGAAATATAAAAAGTGTTGTGTTTTATATGAAATGTATATATGTAGCAAAAAGTCTAATTATGCAAGACTTAAACCTTAATCATGTTTTACTTGAAAACTAAAGTTTATACTTTTTTCGTTAACAAAACTTAGCAAAGATCGTAAAATATAAATAACGTTTTTAGGCGATATTTGTATTAACAATCTTCCCCTTTTTGTTGATGACAAAACATAAACTTTGTTTTTAAGTAACTCACAAATTTTAGTGTTAAGACTTAAAAAAAATGTTATATTAAACTTGTTTTACTTAAGTGATGAAATCATTTTAAGTTTATATATCTTTCTCCCCCATTTTGTCAAAACAAAAAGAAGAGTAGCGAAGCGGAACTATGCACGTGCTCCCCCTTGGTCGATACTCCCCCTAAAAGGAGTGCCAAGATGGGAAATATGGATTTTGAACCTACAAAAAAAATGGTTAGTTGGTGATAATGACACATAATCAAGCTTGTAGTCACCACACTATATGAGAATTTAAGCAACCATAATCACAACTCATATATGATCAACCAACAATGCAAATAAGATAGTAGTAAAAGATGTCATTTCAACCAAAATTTGACTTTATAAAAGTCAAAGACAAGAAATGAAAAATACCCTCCTACTTCTAAAAATAAAAATAAAAGATAAAAAAATAACCAAGAAATAAAAGAAAAATAAAATCCTACTTCTATAAGTAGAAGTCATTCAACACATTTCCTAAATGGGGCAAAAAGCCTCCAAACTTGGTCTAGGATTGGTTTGGGTGGGAAAGAGCATCCAAACGCTCGATGATGTGTTGTATAGCAAAGCGGGTTTCATCTTGAAATTGGTGAAGCAACATCTTGATGCTTTCACTTATTTTGACCATTTGCTCACATTGTGAGCAAACATGGTGATTAGTGGGTGGAAACGGGTCGTTTGATGGTGGTGGTAGTGGTGGGTTGGTTTTGGGTTCTTGATTGGAGGATGGGTTTGAAATGGAGTCAAGCAAGGTCATTTGAAATTCCATTGCATGATGGAGGTGATTTTCGACCATACTTTGAATTTCCTCATAAGAAGGAAAGAAAGACTCAAAGAATTGGGATTGGGAATGTGGTGGTGTTGGGTGATCATGGTGTTCAAAGTTAGGTTCTCCATATAGAGGACCGTGGATGTCTTTGAATATAGGGTGAAACAACAATGGTTATTGGTTGTGGTCAAAAGGTTCATTAGGCTCCAATAATGGCCTTGGTTTTGTTGTTTGCTCAATGTGAGCAAACAGGTGCAAAGGTTGTGGATTGGTTGATCTTGGTGGAGGATCATTAAGATCTTCTATGAAAGGGTGTGGTGATGTTGGTGGAGACCCAAATAACTCCATTGGTTCTAGTTTAGGTGGTAGTGGTGGTGATGGAGTTTTGGATGGTTGGGTTGGAGCACTTGGTGGAGTTGGGTCAATGGGTGATTTTGTTGGTGGTGGAGTGGTGAGCTCATTTGGTCCTTTGGGTGATGGAGTTGGAGATGCAAGGTTTAAAAAATGTTCATTTTTTATGGGTGAGGAAAATTCATCCGAAGATGAAGAACTTAGGTTGATTGTGTGGTGTGACCAAATTGGTTTCACACTTATGCGGGTGGTTCTCCGAATGGGTCGAGATGGTTGAGAGGTGATTGTTGACTTTGTCATTGTTAAAGTGGTTGATTAAAGGTTTAGGATCAGAGATTGTGATGGTGATGGTATGATTTGAGGGTGTTCTAAGATGGTTAAATTTATAGAGGTGAAGAAGTATGGGAAGGAGTGTTTGGATTTGATGTTTAACCATACAAAAATGGAGGTTGCTAATGATTTGGAAGATTAATGAAGGTTGTCAAATCATTGGAAGTCAATCCAATGAAAATAGTGGAGGAAGAAGACAAAGATTTGCACTAAATGCTTAGTGGTGATGTAAAATTTGTTTGAGGTATATGTTCCACGGATTGCAAGGAACCTTTGGAAGGGTTCCTTCCCTTATGGGTGAAGGTTCCTTGAGGTGGTTATGGCTAAATTTGAAATTTGGCGGAAAATGGTTTTCTATGAGTTCTAGAGGCTGAGAATCAATCTAATGATGTTATAAACTAACAAAGGATGGGTTTCTCACCTAAAAGATTGTTTTGAAGTATTGTGGAAATCGAAAGTTTAAAAAATACAAGAAAATTTGCAGGTTGTCTGGCGGAACCCTCCTGAGGGTTCCGGCTGATCCGTTGGGCCAAATCTGGAATTCCAGAAATTTACACTGGCGGAACCTGTTTGAGGGTGCCGCCAGTTCCGCCAGGCCTGAAAAACAAGGCAGTCTCACGTTTTGACCCGCGAGACGATTTTCAAATTTTTCGAAAACTCCTAAAAATAAAAATATAATTCATATCTGGTTTGAAAATTCAAAAAATGGGCATGTAAACACACATACCATTGGACTTTGACCGGGGGCTAGTGAATTTCACTATACTTAGTGAAATTTTTCATATTCTTGAAAATTTGACAACATGCCGAATGTTGTCGTCCTGCATCATTGTTAGTTCAGACAAGTTCCAAATAGTACCAAATATCCTACCAACACACAAATACATAACACATATTGTTTAAACGACCAAATTGTTCAAATAGCACCTAGTGCCAAACACTCCTACACACCTGCTCTCATTGACGGTCTATCTTCTTCTTGAGCTTTCCAAGGAATCTCCTGAGATTTTTGAACATCCCATTTGTTTGCTTGAACTCCGCCGACTCATTTGGAATATCCGGAAGTTGGGAAAGGTATTCTAGAGGTGGGAGCCTAGAGTTGGGCAAAGTCTCATCTTCACTCATTAAGGATGATGATAAGGAGGTAGGAGGATGAGGACGTTTTCCTTGGGCTTTATAGACTCTCTTATCACTTAGTGGGACAAAAGTGTGTGGAATGAGAGAGTAGTCTAGGCGAAGACCTCTAGGGGTTGCCGGAATGGGGGAAATGAACCTAAAGAGACGGGTCAAGAGCATTCCATACGGCATAGCCGTTGTGTCTTGCACGGGAATGTCGGCCATTCTCTTGGCCATGTAGTAGGCAAGGTTGAAAGGTTGCCTAACGGACAAGGATTAGAGCATGTAGCAAAGGCAAACATTGATATGATCCCGCTTTCCTATGGTGCTAATGACATTGGCTCTAAGGAGTTCTTCCCATTTCTTGAATTGGGGCTTGAGTTCATTGAGTTCTATACCATATGGGTCCTTGTTGACCTCATTTCCGGTACGAGTTCTCCTAGTGTTGGTGGTCCTAATGAAGAGGTGGTCACGAAGTTCATCTTTGGACACAAGAGGGGTATCATAGGGATGGATGCGGTCAATGAGTGTATCAAGAGTTGAGAGGGAATGCTTGTCGGAGTAGATGCAAGTACCACGGTTTAGGACACCTTGGATTTGAGAAAATTCATCATGAGTGAAGGAGTATTGATGACCACTAGCCATGAAGTTAATAGACATGCGACCATACTCATCCGTGGAGAGAGTGACGGATGCATAGAGTTCTAAAATAAACCTAGGACAAATAGGCTCATCTATCTCTAAGAGATACTCAAAGTTGATGGTGGCAAGTTCCGTGTGGAGGTTTGTACCTTCTAGAAAGGATGGGTCAATGGTTCTACCCTCATGGACATATCATTTTTCTAAGGCTTTAAAAATGTTGATTTGAGCTTCCGTAAGACCTTTGGTTTTGTGGTGTTTGGGTAGGTACTTAATGGTGTCCTTGTGGTCGTAATGGGTTAGAGGAGGCATGATGATTCCTAGAAAAACAAAATTTCACATTTTAGTCTAAGTAAACGACTATTGTAATGTGGATGTTCTAGTGTGTGCCTATATGAAAACAATGTGGAGGTGCGGTTATCTTGACTCATTTTGATGCTGAAAAACGTTTTAGAATGCAAGTTTTTTTATACAACAAAAGATAACCCAAGCGCTCCTAGTTCAATGTAGCTTCGTTTGAATGTACCCGAAAATACATATTGGTTATGTATTCCCTTTAGCATTCAAGAGACATTATGCAAGTGATGTTTTTGAACATAACGTTTTGATTTTGTATTCACAATGTGAGACGAAAAAATATTTGTCCTATTTGTGAGAAATTTTTGCAAGAATTTGACATGGGGTGTTTTAGTAAACATGTTAATAGCTTATAATAATGCAATTACTAACTATGGGAAACATGATTAGTTTTGTTAAGCACCTAATTTCATGCATGAGTTTCTTAAGTTAATGCATAACCCCAAGTTTTTGTTTTTGTGCAAAAATAGAATTCCTAGACTCAGATCAGGAGTGTAATCATGTTTAGAATACTTACAATGATGATTGATGAGCAATGTGAATGAAGGAAGGACCAAAAATTCGTAGTTGTGGATGAATGGTGAAGTGAATAGTAGCAGTTTAGAAGTGGTGGTATGAGATAATGGGTGTTTGGTTTAATATAAACTAAGAAAAAGTTTTGCAGGTCGGCGGATACGGCGGAACCAAAAATAGGGTTCCGCCCGTTATAGCTGAGGGTTCCGCCGACTCTGCTGAGAAAAGGACTTATTGGTTTGTTTTGATTTTTGTGATTTTTGTCTAATG
The DNA here is from genome assembly GCA_030686995.1 of Artemisia argyi. NCBI lineage: Eukaryota > Viridiplantae > Streptophyta > Magnoliopsida > Asterales > Asteraceae > Artemisia > Artemisia argyi. The sequence goes on along the minus strand of CM060680.1, from coordinate 140,719,815 downwards.
TCTAGAACTACAAGATAAGTTTCATAAGTCCTAAGCCTAGCCTAAGGAGGTTAAATGGTTCTCGTTTAAGAGGTTTTGTGAGGATGTCGGCTATGTTGTCTTCGGAAGAAACTTTCTCAATTGAGATGTTTCCTTTTTGAACGTTATCACGAAGGAAATGATGACGGATTTCAATATGTTTGGTACGAGCATGTTGAACTGGATTTTTGCTAAGATCAATGGCTCCTTTGTTGTCACAAAGAATGGTGATGTCGTTAAGTTGAATTCCGTAGTCGACAAGAGCTTGCTTCATCCAAAGAGCTTGTTGACATGCCTTTCCGGTCGAAACGTATTCGGCTTCCGTTGTTGAGATAGCGAGACCCTTTGCTTCTTAGAGAACCATGAGGTGAGACAATGTCCAACAAAAGTACAAGTACCACTTGTGTTTTTTCTATCAACATAGTCACCGGCATGATCCGAGTCAGCATACACTATGGTGTCTATTCCCGTTCCTTTGGGATACCATAAACCTAAATGTGTAGTGCCCTTAATATATCTAAAAATCCTTTTAACGGCTTCAAGATGAGTTGTCTTAGGATCTTCTTGAAAACGAGCACATAGACAAACACTAAACATAATGTCGGGTCTACTAGCCGTTAGGTAAAGTAGACTTCCAATCATACCTCTATATTTAGTGTTATCTACGGATTCACTTTCCTCATCCTTGGTGAGTTTAGTTTCCGTGGACATGGGCGTTTTGATTTGTTTCAAATCTTCTAGACCAAATTTATTAAGCATGTCCTTAATGTATTTGGATTAGTTAAAGAAGATACCATCTTCTAGTTGTTTGATTTGGAGTCCTAGGAAAAATTGAGTTCTCCCATCATACTCATTTCAAACTCGTCATGCATGATTTTTGAGAAATCAACTCATAATTCTTGACAAGTTGATCTGAATATAATGTCATTAACCTAGATTTGGACTATGATAATATGTGAACCTTTTTTCTTAGTGAAGAGAGTATTATCAACTAAGCCCATGGTATACTTATGGTCAACTAGGAAGGTTTTAAGTCGATCATGCCATTTATTGTTTGACTCTTTGGTTGAGGAACTAATGTCCACACATCATTCCTAACAAATTGGTTTAACTCTTCTTGCATGGCTATTACCCAAGACTCATCTTTTATGGCTTCGTTAATGTTTTTCGGTTCAATGGTTGACACGAAACAAAAGTCATTACTTTCATTTTGGGCTTTTGATCTTAGTGTTCTCTCATTTATTTTTCCTATGACATTATCTAATGGATGACTTTTGGATTGTTTAACATTAACAATTTCTTTGTTTAATGGTTCAGCTTCCTTGTCATTTTCTAAGATCACTTGATTTTCAAAAGCTTGACTTTCAACTAAGTCATCATCTACCAAAGGTGATTCTTAGAGGGAGGTGGACTCTCGTCGAATGTTACGTTCAACGATTCCTCGACTCTTAAGGTTTCTTTGTTTAAAACGATGTAAGCTTTACTATTTTGTGAATATCAAAGAAATACACCTTTATAAGACTTTGGGTCAAATTTGGTGAGATAATCCTTGGTGTTAAGAATAAAGCATTTACTCCCAAACACTCTAAAGTATCCTAATGTAGGCTTTTTACCTTTATATAGTTCACAAGGAGTTTTATTCAAAAATGGTCTAATTAAGACTCGATTTAAAATGTACGTTGATGTGTCAACGACGCTACACCAAAACTTTTGTGGAATGTTTTGTTCATTAAGCATTGTTCTACTCATCTCTTGCAAAGTCCGATTTTTACGTTCTACTACACCATTAGATTGAGGAGTACTTGGAGCCGAAAAGTTATGAGTAACACCATTTTTATCACAAAAGTTTCCAAGTTGAAATTCATTATCAAATTCACGACTGTGATCCATTCTAATAGACACAATACTAGACCCTACTTGATTTTGAATTTTCTTACTTATAATCTCGAATTTATCAAAAGCTTCATTTTTACTTTTCAAAAATTTTGTCCAAGTATATCTTGAGTAATCATCTACTATGACCAAAGTGTAGAAGTTACCTCCATAACTTTGTATAGCGGATGGACCAAATAAATCCATATGCAAAAGTTCTAGACACCTGGATGTAGAAACCAAATTTTTAGCCTTATGGCTACTATGGACTTGTTTACCGACTTTCCAAGCGTCACAAAAGTGTTGGTCATATGTCAACTTAGGTAGGTTTCGAACTAGGTCTTTGGAGGAGAGGTTTTGTATAAGTCTCATGTTAGCGTGTCCTAAACGTCTATGCCATAAAGTTGAAGATTCATCTAATGAAGTAAGACAAAGTTTGTCTCTAGATGTTTGATCCATCTTCATGACATACACGTTGTTCTTAAGAACACCTTTGGCAATGGTTATGCCATCTTTAAGTATTTTACTTCCATTTTTACTAAAAAGGACGTTATACTTATTACGGTAAAGTTGACTAATACTAAGGAGATTAAAACCTAAGTTATCAACATGAGCTACCAAAAGTAACATTACATCCATCACATTTGTGATAAGTTGAGAAGAGGCTTTTGTTACCCGTCATGTGCCTTGAACAACCGCTATCTTTAATCCATTCATCCGGTTCCAAACATACTTTGAGGCACACCTATTTTATGAAAAACACTCAAACATTTGGTCCCCAATTTCTCATGGGTCCATTTTGGTTAAACATACCATTAACTTAATCCAAGTATGAAAATAGAGCATAAGGGTTCCATGACATGTATTTTGGAGTTTGGTAATGTCTAGGAATGTTTTGGTTCCAAACATGTTGGTAGTTTGGTCGTGTGTTGTAGTTAATCTTTGGAAAGAGGCGTTTGGGAATAGGAGTCTTAGGTCTCGGTTGAGTAGTTCTAGTTCTAAATTCGCTTTTACTAAGTCCTACTCCAGTTTTAATAGCAGGTTTGTTTCATTTTTATATGTGACTTTAACAAATTTTGAACGATCCGACGTGGAAACTGTCACTGCTGCTGCAGACCCGGCGGAACCCTATTTTGGGTTCCGTCTGTTCCGCGGGCTGCTGTAGCAGTTTTGTTAGTTTCTTGTGCTTTCTTTTCTTGTTTTGTTTGACTCTTCGAAGTTTCTAGTTTCATGAAACCTAGTCCTGTTTTATCAAATGACGACTTTTGAAGTTTCATAATTTCATCCGCACAAGAAATACTTTTATCGAACTTCTTAAACTTTGTGGTTTGTTTTATTAGATCATCTTGAGTAATTCTAAGTTTCTCAATTTCGAGTTTAAGCTCTTCACATGATTTGCACGATGTGTCAATACCTTTACTCTTTTCTAATCTCTTAGCTTTTTCTTTTAATTCATAAACTTCATTTTCTAAAAACTCCTTTTTAGTTTTCAAAAATTTATTTTTGTTTATGATTTTAAGGCTTAATTCACAAAGTTTGTTATATTCTTTTTGTAAGGTGTCATCATCAATAGAAGAATAAGATGAGTCGGAGAGTACCTCATTTGAATCGTGAGCCATGAGAGCAATTTCATCATTCTTTGACTCATCGTCATCTTCTTCATAATCACTCCAAGCACCACTAACAAAAGCTTGTTGAGACTTGCTTTTGGGTGGTTTTGGACATTCTCCTATGAGATGACTTGTGTCTCCACACCTAAAGCATTTCCTTTCAACCTTTCCTTTCTTATCGTCACGATCTTTTCGGAAGGTTTTCTTGTCATCTTTAGGTTGCCTTACAAACTTCCCTCGTCTACGAAAGAACTTCTTGAAGTCTCTAACGGCCATGGCATATTCTTCATCATCACTTGATTGGACTCTAGCTTTCAAGGCAACGGACTTAACCTTTTCTTTCTTGCCTTTAACTATTTCCGAATCTTTTTCTATTACCATTTCATGAACTTTGAGGTTTCCAATTAGCTCGTCAAGTGACATGCCTGAAAGATCCTTGGATTCTTCAATTGCCGTCACTTTTCCTCTCCACTTCGGATGGAGTGCTCTAAGGAATTTCCTGACAAAATTTTTGCTACAAAAAGATTCATCAAGTGCCTTAAGTGAAGTAATAATAGTGTTAAACCTAGCAAATGCACTATCAATAATCTCATCTTTGGGAATAACAAATTGTTCATATTGTTGAACAAGAAGATCAATTTTGTTATCCTTAACTTGTGAGTTTCCTTGATGAGTGACTATTAAAGATTGCCAAATTTCTTTGGCGGTTTTACACATAAAGACTCTTTCATATTCTTTTTTAGGCAAAGCATTGTAAAGCATCATTTTAGCTTCATTATTTTTAGCAATCAATTTCTTTTTATCTTCATCTTTACTATTCGTAGCTACATTATCACCATCAATGATTATATACCATAAATCTATATCTTTAGATTTCATGTAAGTTTCAAAACGGTTTTTCCAATATACAAAACATTTAATTCAAAAAGTGGTGGTCTTTGCATAGATTGCCCTTCTTTATAATTTTCAAAATCCATGGATCGTTTCAAGTTTTAAAACACAATATATTTTAAAAGCTTGAGTAACGTAGCTCTTGATGCCAATTGTGGAAAACTAGAAGGGGGGTTGAATAGTTTTTCCGGTTTTTCGTTTAATTATATTTTGAAACTTTCCGTTTAATCAAAGATATAATCTCAAATACACTATATATAATATGCAAGTATAAAGAAAGAAACGATCAAACCACAACACGAGTATTTATCGTGGTTCGGCTACAAGGACTCTTTTTCCTTGCCCTACGTCCACGCCCCGAGTTTCCAACTTGAGAGTTTCTTTCACTAGTCAACAAGCTCCTTTCACCGGCGGAGAAAACCTTACACGTCGCTTACACGATTACCGACACTAAGCTAGATGTCGAGTTCTTTTACAAGGGTTCAACCACTCCCAATAGTTCTTTTACAAGGGTACAACAACTCCCGATACACTATGTATTTTAAAGCCTAAAATACTAACCGATCACAACTGAAAACACACAATCAAATGAAGTGTAAACTACGCAAAGTCTACACGATGCTAAGCTAACAAGTCTTGAAACGTTGTGTTGAATACTTGTAACTTTATATGTACTTGGGAACTTCTTTGCTACAAAAGAATCTTCACACAAAAATGAAATGTTAAAGGGTTAGATGAATGATATGAATGTGTATGTGTAAATGTAATGAGAAGTGATAAAGGAAAAATCTAAGAAATGGCTTGGTATTTATAGCAAGACTTCCAGCAGCTCTGGCGGATACGGCGGAACCCTCAGATGGGTTCCGCTCGTGTACCTCCAAGGTTTCGCCAGGTCTAACAGAAGGTTTTGCAATAAATCATTCCAAGCCAACCAAAGTCACATCAACTTATTTATAGTCAAACACTCACTTGTATAAGAGTCAATGCTCCGTGATCAACCTAAATCAATCAATGTGAATGGTCAACAAGGTCAGACTGCCTAGAGTCAATGCTCCGTGGAGTACAGTGAATCCCTGGGTCGTTATGTCCCGACGAGGCGTGCAATTGTAATCGTGAACGTTTAAGTGATCGGGTGATTTAACAGAAAGGTTGGGAATTTGATTATTATGATTACACTACGAGATTAGGAATGAAAATAACTTAAAAACACTATAAGAACAATTACTGATGATTAGATACACTAAAAACGTAACCTAAACCTAAAAACGCGCGTTTGAATTTAAAATAAACGCGAACGCGCAAAATAAAAAGTGAAACGGGAGTAAATAAAATCCTACGAATATGAAAATTATATTTTTACAATTCTAATGATATAAGAAAATTTTTGGAAAATTAAAATTATTTTTACAACTATTTAATTAATTACTAATTATTAGTTACTTTTTAACTACCTAAATTATACTAAATTACAATTAATTATGAAATTTAACTAGAAAAATGAAAATTAAATTTAGAAAAATCTAAAATATTATAAAACTAATTTTAAAACAGAAAATCTATTTTTCATACTTTTTAATTAATTATTACTAAATAAAAAACTAATTATTTAATTAAATTAAACTAAATTAAATTATAGAAAAAACTAAATGACAAAAGAAAAATCTGAAAAAATTCCTAAAATTACTACAGGTTATAAAGAGCCTAAGAAAAAATTAAAATTAGAGATTGCTTATAAATAAGCAGAAAAATAAGCCAACGGGCTTAAATAGAAGCTATCACTTTTTGTATTTTTGGTTTTTTCTTGTTTTTCTTTTAACAAATTGTTAAGCAACTGTAAAACATGCACTTTTATGAAGGCAACCTTTGTGGAACTTAAAAATAAGCTAAATGGAGAAACTAAGTGCTTAACAACTTAATGTTTGGGCTAAAATTGAGAATATAAGCTGCAATAAGCTCACAACAAGCTGTTAAGCTGGAACCAAAAGCAAATTTGGATGCAAACAAGTTAGGTACTAAGGAAATAAGCTAACACAACAAGAAAAGCTCACTGAATCAATTGATGAGTTCAATTAAGCTAATCCAATATACCCACAGACCTCAGGCTAAATGTGGCAATTACAGCCTGTTGTGGGGCCCACATGGGGGGTTTAGGGGACCAGGTGAGAAGGTGGTCTAGAAAGGCTGCTAGGAGGGCTTTCTAAAACACCCAAGCCCAAGGGATAAGCTCAAGGATTGAGCTTATGGTATCCTTGGGAAGATGGTCTATTGAGCTGAGTATGTATAGAGATAAGCAGTTGCAACAATGAGCACAAGAACAAAGATTAGGCTATCCTTAAGCAAACATAATCATAGGCTACCTTATGCAAGCTTCAAAATCACACAATCACAACAATTAAAAAGCAAGGATCCAAAAGTGGTGAGGATTTTGTGAAATCAAGAGAAAATTATGAAATGAGCACAAGATGTTACAGGCTAGTTCTAAGGGTTTCACTAGTTTACACAAACCTAAAGTAACATAAAAATGCTAAAAACAACAGGCTTTAAGTTAGAGTTACTCAAAACAATAAATCAACAACCCATGTATACACTGATGCACATTAGTGGAAACAGTTGCCAAGAGCAACAAAAAGGATGAAAAATAAGCTATGAAATAAACAGAAACTGGCAAACCAAGTATGGATCAAACAACTTAGGCTTACCAACTACCCAAATCACCTAGAATCAAGGTCAAAGCTCAAGATTTGAGCAAGTGATGGTCAAATGTAAAATGGGTCAAACTGGAAATAGGGGAGGATGCACCCCCTGCAGCCTCAAACAAACTCATGCATCATCCACATAAAAATTCACAAAAATAAGTTGTAAACAGATTCTTGTAGTTCAGGTGAGTCACTTTAACTTGTGAAAGTTTCAAGTCCTAGTTTTTATCACAAAAATCACATTAATTCTTGGAACTTTGGCGATTCTGCTTAAATATAGCAATTTGACTTTTGAAACCTTTTAAGAACTTTGACTTTGCTAAGATTTGAAGATCCCTAGACAATTATAAATGAAATATTATTCATCAAGTACATTGATTCAAACAAGCTTAACAAGTCTTGATCCTGAATTGATGATATGGCTACCAAAATCCCAACCGTTGTACTGCTTATGATAGTTAAAGGCCAACTTTGACTTTTTTGTAAATACCTACTGATTTTTATAACATAAATGGCCTACTAGAGCTTAAGTAAACATGTAGGGACTGAAAATTTCAACTCAAATACCCCCTGAGTCTTCAAACTCAGTAAATCCAAACATCCCTTTAAAACATTCTTTTTTACCAAGTTTATGAAGTAAGCTTGTTTTTACACCAAGAATCCAAAAAAATAATGCTACTAATGAGCTGAGTCAATCCAAATTAATCCTTAAGCACAAGATCAACAAACAATTTCTCAGATTCTCAAGAAGCAAGTTAAGACAGTTTGTGTGAGCAAGTAAATGAGATGCGGTGAAATAACAACTAAAAGCTATACTATGGCTACAACTACAGAATTAGACTATATCAGGATAAGAATCAATTACAAACAAACAGGATCAAGCTAATATTAAAGATCTATACTAATAAACTAGAAACTGCAAAAAAATTGAAAATGTTTCTCACTTGTGGCCTTAGCTAAACAAAGGCTCCCCTTAGGGCAGCTGCAAGATCCTAGATTGTCTCACAACAAGATAGGTTAAGTCCCTCTGGCTAATCCAAAATAGCCACTTCCTGAGCATTCCAAGGTCTTATGCATAGGTAATATTTTGATGAACCACTGATCCTATCTCATCCTTTTTTATGATTTCTTTTATGTTTTTAGAGATAATGTGAGCTAGTGAAAATGTTTGTTTCAACGATTTAACTTGACAAGATTTTTACTATGAAACTTAAATGATATTGAAACTGAGAGAAAACAAGGATTGAGATTAAAAGCTGATAATTTGCATTAAACTTTAAAAATGGATTACACAGATTAAACTAAGATAACTAAAAACTACTTGCCCTTCAGGGCTTACAATTCACTACTATTTATATTAGTACTAGGAGACTAGGGTTGCTTTCCTTTATTGTGCATCTTCTGTGTGACTCAGCAGTCCAAAAGTGTCCATTGTGCTTTCTTTAACAAATCCCAACCGTTGGATTGGACTCTTAATCACCTCAGCCCTCCAATTTGGTTTTGGCGCCCAATATGTGAGGATTGCCAGCGTGGATTGAGGTGAGTGGGATTGGTATTGGTGAGGGGTAGGGTGGCTGGGTAGGTGTGTTGGGGAGAGGAGGGGGAAGACAAGTATGTTGGAGAAGGTACAAGTGATGGAGATGGGTGTACTGTTTGAGCTTGAAACCAGGAAAAGGAGGTAAAAGTGGAGGTGGTTGACTTTTTCTTTGACCTGGCACGTTTTAATATTAAACGGGGTGAGGTTTGGGCTTTGGGGAAGAAATGGGCTGAGGGGAGTTGGTTTTGTGTTTGGATTGGTTTGGTTTGGTTAGAAATAATAAAAAGGGTCCGTTTGTTATACAAGGACCAATTTTGTAAATTTGCTGAAATTTCGAGGACCAATTATGCCAATCTTCTAAACTATTCCAAGGGACCAACTTGCCACATTCCATCAATATTAGTGCCATAAAAGAAATTTTCTAAAATTTGAATATCCCGGGGACTACTTTTGGCAATTTTGAAAGTACGGGGACCAAATTTGTAACATTTTGAAATTCATCACCAAAGGACTAATTATGACACTTGTGATTTCCAAAAGGACCTTTGTTGATTTTTCTTCCAAAATAAATGTTCAGGGACTAGGTTTGTCAATTTTTGAAAGTTGGGGGACTGAAACTGCCAATTGTGCAAACTTTGTTCGTTTTTCATTGTTTTTACTCATTTTGCATCTGAAACATATAAAACACAACCCCTGGGATATTTTCAGTATTTTGATGCATTTCTGAGTTTTTTTGGATGTTTTGGCAGTTCAAATACGAAAAAAATGATGAGTGTTTGAACACTCATCAATCCCCCACACTAAACTATTGCTAGTCCCTAGCAATCTTTTATGAAAACTTAATGGATTTGAAGTCTCTTTACGAAAATCCATTACTTCTGGAGTTGCCAAATGTTTCAGTTCAAGTAAGAACTATGGTACACTAATAACCATATGATTTTGAGCAAACCACCAGCTGTAAACGGTTTTGATTTGTCTTTACCAGAAGCCGTTTGCTTCTGGACTAGCCAACTCTTGATGGAATACAGTCATCATCTTGGTGAGTTGATTACCAATTATGGTTTCCCACTGCCTTTACCACAAGCCATAATCTTGCGGGCTAGCCAACTCTTTTACTTTTTAGGATATGGAGAGTTGAATCCCATACAATTTTTGGCAAATTGTAAGCCATAAACAGATTTGAGATATCTTTACCAATAGCCGTTTTCTCATGGATTAGCCAGTCCTTCTGTTAAACATGGTGGACTGATAACCTTTTATTGTGTTAGTGCCAAAAACTTCCACAAAATAAAAAAAAAAAAAAAAAAAAAAAAAAAAAAAAAAAAAAAAAAAAAAAATTGGGCAAAACGAGGGTATTAGGGCACTAACATGTACAAAAACACGTGACAAATACGATAGAATTCCCCCCACACTTAGAATTGAATATTGCCCTCAATATTCAAAGTACCGGCTATTATGCCGACACTTAGAACGTAAAAAGGTAATACCAATAGCCAAGTGTGAAACGGAAATCTATTATATATATATATATATATATATATATATATATATATATATATATATATATATATATATATATATATATATATATATATATATATATTTCAGCATGGGTAACTCCCCCACACTTAGGATGAAAACCCCATATGCATGCTACTATTTTTGTTTACCGAGTCGCTAGCTTGACTCGATCCCCAAATTCATTTGTCCTTGGGGAAGGTTTGGAGACAGGGATAACCATGGATGGTATATCCTCTCCAAAGTAATGTTTCAAACGATGCCCATTCACTTTGAAATTTGGACCGTCATTTTGAGATAACTCGACAGTGCCATATGGATAAACCTTTACAATAGTGAATGGGCTAGTCCAACGGGTTTTGAGTTTTCCCGAGAATATCTTGAGTCTAGAGTTGAAAAGAAGGACTCGGTCACCAACGTTGAAAACGCGGTTCTTGATTTTTGAGTCATGAATCTTCTTTGTCTTTTCCTTATAGATCAAAGAGTTCTCGTAAACGTGATCACAAAGTTCATTTAATTCATTTTGTTGAACTTTGCGATGAGCACCCGCAGTTTGGAGGTCAAAATTTTGATGCTTGAGAGCCCAATAGGCTTTGTGCTTGATTGGCTCCAAACGGTCAACTAAATTGATCAGGTGAATGGTCAACCAAGTCAAACAGCTTAAAGTCAATCTCCGTGGAAGTATAGGGTTTCCCGGGTCGTTATGTCCCGACGAGGAGTGATGGTAATCAAAACGGGTATGTGATCGGGTGAATTTGAACGGGAAATGGTATATAAAGGTTTGAATGATTACACTAAGGAAATATGAAGGAGAACGATTTAAACAAACTATATTAACAATAACGTGAAACCCAATTAACCTAAAACGTAATCTAAATTTAAAATTAGAGTTTGCTTATAAATAAGCAGAAAAATAAGCCAAAAGGGCTTAAATAGAAGCTATCACTTTTTTTATATTTTTGGTTTTTTCTTTATTTTACAAACTGCTTTTACTAACGTGACCTAAATTTAAAAACGTAAAAGTTATTTAAATAAAACGCGAGTGCGCAAAATAAAACGTGAATTTTATGTTACGCTAACCCTACGGACATGAAAATTATACTTTTACGATCCTAACGATAAAAGAAATTTTAGAAAAAAAGAAAATTATTTTTTAGACTTTTTATTTAATTGCTATTAATTAATTACTAATTATTAATTAATTAAACTAATTTAAATTATAAAAAATACTAAATGAACAGTAATAATTATGAAAATTTTACGAAAAATCTATTATGATACAAAAGACTTAGGAAAAATAAAATTTGTGAAAAAGCTAGCCTAATAAGCTCAGAATAAGCTTATTCAGTTAAATGGCTTATTTGTAAATGAAAATTAAGACTACTATAAAAATAAAAATGTAAGAGATCTAACTGAAAAAGTCCCTAGGGCGAGTTGTAGTAAGTGGTGGTGTTGTGTGTTTATGCAGAAGGTCAGGGGTTCGACCCTGGCCATTTGCATTTTTTTGTAAACATTTTTTTTCTTTTTTCTTTTTATCAGTTTTCTTTCTTGCTTTTCAATCACACACAAACTACAATCTTAAGAGCTTTTGGAAAAACAGATTCAACAAACAAATTCAACCTTGATCCCAACTTCAGATTTCAAAATTGGATTTAAAAATCAAATTAGTTTATATTTTCAAAAGTTGTTTTCTTTTTCTCTTGTGACTGCCAATTTTAGGCCACAAGTCAAATGAGCTAAAACAAGTTGTGATGCTTGAGTGAGCAAAACAACAACAACAAACAACAAACAACAACAACAAAAGCAGGAACACTAACAACAACAATGAACAACAACAAGAATGAGTAGCAGCAGCCAATAAGAACACCAACAAGCTCAAATAAGCTAATAAGCTCAAACAAGGAACAATTCAACAAGCTCAGCCTCACAAACATGTAAGCAACTCAGTAACAACATTCAAATACCAAGAATCAAACAAGAACAACTGATCAAACAAGCTCAGTTGATGAACAGTAGCAGAACACAAGAACACAAATAAGCTTAAACTATCAAATGAGCTCAAATGAGCTTGTTCAAACTGAATAATAACAAAAATAACAACAACAAGAAACAATAACAGGATCAAGCAACTAACAAGAATTCAAAAAGCTCATAAGCTATTGTTGCATCAGCTGCAACAGTGGCTTATGGGGGGGGGGGACTTGGGAGGCTAATTCAAGCTAATAAACAAGCTTATGAGTCCAAATAACTCATAGATCTAACAAGTAAACCTAGCAAGCTCTACAAATAACTAAAAAGCATATCCTAAGCTCAAGAAATGAGCTAGATGTGAGGTTGAGAAAAACGGGTCAAATATAAAGGACATGGGTGCAGGGGTGACAGATGGCCAACTGTCCAACTTGGGGCTCATATTCAAGTGACCAAATGAGTTCCAAATTGCAATTTTCTTTTTGATATTGAAAGACAAGCCACCAGAGATTATAAATCAACAATATTTATCTATTTCTAAACTAAATTGAAGCCTACAAATCCTCTTGAAAACTGTCCCATTTCGACAGTTATAAAATTTTGACTTTTTATATATTTGAAAGCTTTGACTATGATTAACTAGAACCCTAATTTAATGACAAAGTAAGTTAAATTTAGCTAGTTTGCAACTAATTTAAGCTAAGTTAACAGATATTATAGCTAAAATGAAGGTTGAGTTTATCTAAGTCCTAACAGTTAATGATGTATGAGATTTAAAGATAAACTTTGACTTTTTACCAAATGAGGTCTTGTTTTTGTGACTTAAACTATCTTTACTAATCTAATGCAGGCTACTGAAACTAAACTTATCCTAAGAAACTCATTAGACACCTCTCTACACCAATCTGCCAAACACCCCTAGATTTTCCAACTATTTTTGGTTTTTCTTATTTTTCACTGATATAAACTGAGATTAAGACCCAAACTTATTACTAAGGACTTATTATGGTTAGATGACATCAATAAAGCACAGAAACCTGAGTCAGAACCACAAATACCAAACTTTCTCTACTATACTAATTTAGGCAGTCAACTAAGTTAAATTGCACAAACCAATAAGCATGCCATATTACACTAAGATCTATCTAACTTAAGCATCATAATCATGAAATAAGCACAAATGAACCAAAAAGATTGAACTACAGTAAAGACAGAAAAGAAAAATGGAAAATGGCTTACAATGGATTCAAACTGAGAGACATGAATTGAGAACAAGAACCATTCCTATATGTCTTCCATAAGACTCTAAAACCATGAAAGTTCCAAAATCCACCATGTACTTTGCTTCTTCTCTTTTCTCTCACTGATTTTTTATTTTACCTTATTTATATGTATTTTTGAGTAATTTTGGTTTTTCTTCACTAACTGACTTCTGATCTTTTAGAACTTAAGAAAACTCATAAGTGGGATAATTTAACCTTAAAGGAACACTGAATAACTTATTTCAATGACATTAAGCTTAATCATGAGAATTCAAGTAACAACAATGGCAATGACTGACATGAGACTGAAAGACTTAAATTAAAGCTTGAAAAAGGTTTACAATTCAAAGAAATTTCTCATTACAACATTTAGGAGCTAAAGGATTAACTGGAATGATAAAATTACACTACTCATGACATTATAAAAACTAAACTATATTAACTACACTAATCTAACTGCCCCATCTCTCTCTTCTTTCTTCCTTTTATATGTGGAGATTAGGGTTTTGTGGGACCCCATTGAGCTGTCCCAACAATGATAACAGCCGTTGGATGACTTGAGGCAATCTTAGCCGTTTGTGGTGTCTTGGCAGGAAAGTGGATTTAACCACTTGGCAGCTAGTATTTGGCAGGGGGGGGCAAGTTTTGGATTGGAGTGGTGGAAAGTTAGTATAGGGTGTGGCAGAGGTGGAGGGAGGTGGTGATGATGAGGAGATGGCAGGCTATGGCAGGTCACGTGTGGGTAAGAGGTGGGAGATGGTTAGTTTGACCCTGGGTGTGTTTGTTTGACCTCAGGTTTTAATAAAAGGGGTGATAGTTTAAGCTTTGGGTGGGCTTGGTTGTAAATGGGCTTGAGGGTGTTGTGGATTGGGTTGTTTATTTAGGTGTAAGGTGGGAGTGTTTGTTGGGTTTAAAATAACATAAGGGCCCGTTTGGTTTTGCACTAAATAAGCATAAGAACCACTAATGTAATTTTTCTGAATTTTAAGGGTGAATTCTGCCAACCTGCCAAAGTTTGTTCAAGGGACCTTTCTTTCCAAATAACACAACGACCAATAATGGTATTTTCCAAAAATTAAATCCGGGGACCAAATGTGTCAATTTTCAAAGTTGAGGGGCCGGTTTTGCCAATTTGTGAAACTTTTATCCAAGGACCAATATTAAACCTTTCTAAATTCCCAAGGACTTAAGTTGACTTTTCTTTGAATTAATTTGACCAGCGACTAATTTTGACAATCTTTGAAAGTTCAGGGTCCTTTTATGTCAATTTTGGATTTTGAGGGGTAAAAGTAGCCAGTTTGTTAAAACTTTCATCCAGGGATTAATTTTGAACAAGTTTGATTATCCAAGGATCAAAGTTGACTTTTTATTTATTTTAAACTTTCAGGGACTAGTTTTGCCAATTTATGAAAGTTGAGGGACTGAAACTGCCAGTTATGCAAACTTTGTTCGTTTTTCATTTGTTTTTAAACATTTTGCATCTAAAACATATAAAACACAATTCCTGGAATAATTTCTGTATTTTGATGCATTTCTGAGTGTTTTTGGATGTTTTGGCAGTTCAGATACGATAAAAATGATGAGTATTTACATACTCATCAATCCCCCACACTAAACTATTGCTAGTCCCTAGCAATCTTTTGAGAAAACTTAATGGATTTTAAACTCTTTACCAAAAGCCATCACTTCTGGGGTAGCCAAATGTATCAATTCAAGTAAGAACTATGGTCCACCTGATAACCATGTGATTTTGAGCAAACCCCCAGCTGTCAACGGATTTGATTTGTCTTTACCAAAAGCCGTTTGCTTCTGGACTAGCCAACTCTTGATGGACAAAGTCAACATCTTGGTGAGCTAATTACCAATTATGGTTTTTCCACTGCCTTTACCACAAGCCATAATCTTGTGGGCTAGCCAACTCTTTCACTTTTTAGGATATGGCGAATTGAGATACCATACAATTTCGGGCAAATTGTAAGCCGTCAACGGATTTGATATATCTTTACCAAGAGCCGTTTGCTCCTGGATTAGCCAATCCTTTTGTCATTTAGACATGGCGGACTGATAACCACAAAAATTTTGAAACTCAAGTGATTTTTTTTTTAATTTTGGTCAAAAACGGGGGTACTAGATGGTAAAATGTGATAAAATTCGCTAGAATTTCCCCCCCACACTTAGAATTGAATATTGTCCTCAATATTCAAAGTCCCGGCTATTATGCCGACTCTTTGAACGTAAAAGGGCAATATTACAGGCTAAATGTGGAAAACACCATTTTTACACTTTATTTGTAACCATAGTAGGGGCAACTCCCCCACACTTAGGGTGAAAACCCTATAAGCATGCTACTGTTTTTGCTTACCGAGTCGCTAGCTTGACTCGACCCCGAATTCATTGGTTCTTGGGGAAGCATGATGTGGAAGAAACAATCTCCATCGGAGCTTCATTCAAGATGTTTGGACAAACATTTGAAGAACGTGAAAGTTCCACACCGATGAGATATACAAACCCTGGCTTAAGATAGTATAAACTATAAGCGGTGATGCCGGGGTCAAAGATAATGTCTTCATTCCTGAAGGAGTGAAGAACAGGAGAGGTCACTCGGTAGGTGAAGAAGAGAAAGAAAGTCATGATAAACATCATGACTAACTCATCATCATCCTTAAGAAAATTCATAGATTCATCATTATGAATCTCATCATTTAAGCTCATGTGATCAAGACATATCCCAGGTGTGTCTAGATCAAAGTAGAAGTTATCATACTCCTGTGGAGATATGATATGAGTGAGTTCACAGGAGAACTCATCGAATGTGACTGAATCATATTCTGAATTGATGTGCGTGAGTTCACAGGAGAACTCACCGAAGGTAAATGATTCATAATCGGGGAGAGAATTATGAGAATGAGAAGTGGTACTGCCACTAATCTTCTCTCCTATATGATCGAAAGTAAAGGCTTCAAACTCCGGAATAGGATCATCGGAGAAAATGTCACTATCCTTAATGGGGATAGGAGATGAAATAGGTTTCTCTTTGAAAGCCTCGATTTTAGAAATGAGGAGATTGACATTCAATAATGTTGCACGAAGTGCTTCATCTTTGATTTCAGTGTCAATCTCATCATTCTCTTCTTCTAAGCTAACTTAAAGAGAAGGTAATTCCACATAACTGATGTCTCCACAAGATAACGAATCGTCATCATTAGAATCGGAGAACATCTCAACATCATCATTCGGGAAGACAAGAGGAGGAGGAATATCACACATATGATCAAGAATTCCCTGTGACTCTCTTGGGATTGGGACAAGGTTCTCAACACTAGACTTTATGAATTCGTCCGATTCCTTTTCAGGAATAGTGTCAAGATGCTCGTCCCCCATGCTTAGAGAGTGAGTGGGAACCTCGGGTGTGATAACAACAGACTGAGGGAGTTTAGAAGTACTAGCAGTTATGGAATCTTCAAGTTCCATTTGATCAACGGCTAGTGACTTCGTCACATTATTTTCTCCCTGATTCTCCATGGAAGGAATCACAACTGATGAATCTTTTTGAATAATAACCATGTTATCTTCATCGTCATCACTGTCATCATCATCATTATATAGAGTAGCATAGCGAAGATTGGCACGTATTTTAGCTGCTCTTTGCTCAGCAAGTAATTCTTCCATGCTCAATTCGTTTCTAGCATCTCGTTCTTCAGCAAATAATTCTGCCTTGGATTTCTCACGAGAATCTTGAAACGATGTAGTAGCCAACTCCTCCTTAAGTTCTTGCACTATTTCAAGAGCCTCTAGTAAAAGGTCTTGCTCGGTATCATGAAGAGTTGCTTGGATAATTTGGTACTGTGGAGGTTGGTCTTGAAATGAATAGTCATAAGGAAATGGATTCCTTGTTTGACAATCAGAACTGCAGTGAGGACCTCCACAATATTCACAACAGTAAAACTGATGTGGCTGTGAGTCGTATGTGCTAGAGTCATAATTGTTATCAGGAAACTGCTCATAGACAAGCGTGTTGCCCGATTGACAATCAGAACTGTAGTGTGGGCCACCACAGTACTCACAACAGTAAATCTATTGAGTCTGGTATGGTGAATTGTATGGATATTGGTCATAACCAAAATTTTGATTATTTTGACAATCAAAACCTTGGTGAGGACCTCCACAATATTCACACGAAAAGTTTGGTGTATTTTGATACGAAGCACCATTGTGATTTGGATAATATAATTCTTGCTCGTATGAATGTGATGGGTAATTGGAAAAATTTGAAGAGTTGTTGAATGAGTTCTGATTAGGATCATAAGCAAATGAGTTCCTCGAACCACAAAACAAACAACTTCCGTCTCGAATATCATTACCACATTGTTCACATGTACACCAACGACATGGCAAACCAAAAAGCGGCTCACCACAACCAACACAAGGAATAAAATCCGGAGGTGGGACAAGTGGTGTGCTCTGAGAGCTAGGAATTTCCACCACCTCCGTTATGGTCTCTGGTTTTCGTTCTTGATGAACGTGAAGATTAGGTAAGTCGTTCTTTTCAGTCACTGCCCTAAGCTCTGTACGTTTGCTTGACGACCTTATAACCTTATATCGTGAAAGGTCAGGATTGATTCTTGAAGGTTTAGGAGCAACTGTGAGCTTAAATTTTTGGACAACCGCAGGTTGGACGTATTTAGCACTTCCATCGTCAGAGGGAAGTACAGGGTCCTTTGTCACCCCGGTTCCTTGTTCCATTTCCCTCACCAGAGAAGGAATAGGAATCGATGGTCCATCATAATCAACACGACATCTCGACATTTTTGACAAGGCCTGGATTTTTTCAATTTTGCTCTTAAAGGCCCTTTGTTCAAAGAAATCGTCATCGAGAGATGCCACTAGAATCAATTATAGGACAAGTGGAAGAAGTTAGAATCAAAAGGATAGAGGGTAAAGGGATGAAGAATCAAAAAGGTAGGAGGGTAAAGATGGATATTTTTGGGATTTTGATAAACATTTTATAAGAAAGAAAATCTTTTTGTGTTTTTGTGTTCGTTGAAAACTAATTTTAAAAAGTTTTCGGGAACTGTTTTGTTTTTATAATAAGAAAATATGAACAAAGGATGGTAAATATACAATGAGTGTATATCCAGATTCACTAATCTTTAAAACCGTTTAGAATACGCGCACAACCTCCCCGGCAGCGGCGCCAAAATTTGATTGGCTCCAAACGGTCAACTAAATTGACCAGGTGAATGGTCAACCAAGTCAAACAGCTTAGAGTCAATCTCCGTGGAAGTATAGGGTTTCCCGGGTCGTTATGTCCCGACGAGGTGTGATGGTAATCAAAACGGGTTTGTGATCGGGTGAATTTGGACGGGAAAGGGTATATAAAGGTTTGAATGATTACACTAAGGAAATACGAATGAGAACGATTTAAACAAACTATATTAACAATAACGCGAAACCCAATTAACCTAAAACGTAATCTAAATTTAAAATTAGAGTTTGCTTATAAATAAGCAGAAAAATAAGCCAAAAGGGCTTAAATAGAAGCTATCACTTTTTTTTTTATATTTTTGGTTTTTTCTTTATTTTACAAACTGCTTTTACTAACGTGACCTAAATTTAAAAACGTAAAATTTATTTAAATAAAACGCGAGTGCGCAAAATAAAACGTGAATTTTATGCTACGCTAACCCTACGGACATGAAAATTATACTTTTACGATCCTAACGATAAAAGAAAATTTTAGAAAAAAAGAAAATTATTTTTTAGACTTTTTATTTAATTGCTATTAATTAATTACAAATTATTAACTAATTCAACTAATTTAAATTATAAAAAATACTAAATGAACAGTAATAATTATGAAAATTTTAAGAAAAATCTATTATGATATAAAAGACTTAGGAAAAATAAAATTTGTGAAAAAGCTAGCCTAATAAGCTCAGAATAAGCTTATTCAGTTAAATGGCTTATTTGTAAATGAAAATTAAGACTACTATAAAAATAAAAATGTAAGAGATCTAACTGAAAAAGTCCCTAGGGCGAGTTGGTAGTAAGTGGTGGTGTTGTGTGTTTATGCAGAAGGTCAGGGGTTCGACCCTGGCCATTTGCATTTTTTTGTAAACATTTTTTTTTTCTTTTTTTTTATCAGTTTTCTTTCTTGCTTTTCAATCACACACAAACTACAATCTTAAGAGCTTTTGGAAAAACAGATTCAACAAACAAATTCAACCTTGATCCCAACTTCAGATTTCAAAATTGGATTTAAAAATCAAATTAGTTTATATTTTCAAAAGTTGTTTTCTTTTTCTCTTGTGACTGCCAATTTTAGGCCACAAGTCAAATGAGCTAAAACAAGTTGTGATGCTTGAGTGAGCAAAACAACAACAACAAACAGCAAACAACAACAACAAAAGCAGGAACACTAACAACAACAATGAACAACAACAAGAATGAGTAGCAGCAGCCAATAAGAACACCAACAAGCTCAAATAAGCTAATAAGCTCAAACAAGGAACAATTCAACAAGCTCAGCCTCACAAACATGTAAGCAACTCAGTAACAACATTCAAATACCAAGAATCAAACAAGAACAACTGATCAAACAAGCTCAGTTGATGAACAGTAGCAGAACACAAGAACACAAATAAGCTTAAACTATCAAATGAGCTCAAATGAGCTTGTTCAAACTGAATAATAACAAAAATAACAACAACAAGAAACAATAACAGGATCAAGCAACTAACAAGAATTCAACAAGCTCATAAGCTGTTGTTGCATCAGCAGCAACAGTGGCTTATGGGGGGGGGGGGGGACTTGGGAGGCTAATTTAAGCTAATAAACAAGCTTATGAGTCCAAATAACTCATAGATCTAACAAGTAAACCTAGCAAGCTCTACAAATAACTAAAAAGCAGATCCTAAGCTCAAGAAATGAGCTAGATGTAAGGTTGAGAAAAATGGGTCAAATCTAAAGGACATGGGTGCAGGGGTGACAGATGGCCAACTGTCCAACTTGGGGCTCATATTCAAGTGACCAAATGAGTTCCAAATTGCAATTTTCTTTTTGATATTGAAAGACAAGCCACCAGAGATTATAAATCAACAATATTTATCTATTTCTAAACTAAATTGAAGCCTACAAATCCTCTTGAAAACTGTCCCATTTCGACAGTTATAAAATTTTGACTTTTTATATATTTGAAAGCTTTGACTATGATTAACTAGAACCCTAATTTAATGACTAAGTAAGTTAAATTTAGCTAGTTTGCAACTAATTTAAGCTAAGTTAACAGATATTATAGCTAAAATGAAGGTTGAGTTTATCTAAGTCCTAACAGTTAATGATGTATGAGATTTAAAGATAAACTTTGACTTTTTACCAAATGGGGTCTTGTTTTTGTGACTTAAACTATCTTTACTAATCTAATGCAGGCTACTGAAACTAAACTTGTCCTAAGAAACTCATTAGACACCTCTCTACACCAATCTGCCAAACACCCCTATATGTTCCAACTGTTTTTGATTTTTCTTATTTTCACTGATATAAACTGAGATTAAGACCCAAACTGATTACTAAGGACTTATTATGGTTAGATGACATCAATTAAGCACAGAAACCTAAGTCAGAACCACAAATACCAAACTTTCTCTACTATACTAATTTAGGCAGTCAACTAAGTTAAATTGCACAAACCAATAAGCATGCCATATTACACTAAGATCTATCTAACTTAAGCATCATAATCATGAAATAAGCACAAATGAACCAAAAAGATTGAACTACAGTAAAGACAGAAAAGAAAAATGGAAAATGGCTTACAATGGATTCAAACTGAGAGACTTGAATTGAGAACAAGAACCATTCCTATATGTCTTCCATAAGACACTAAAACCATGAAAGTTCCAAAATCCACCATGTACTTTGCTTCTTCTCTTTTCTCTCACTGATTTTTCATTTTACCTTATTTATATGTATTTTTGAGTAATTTTGGTTTTTCTTCACTAACTGACTTCTGATCTTTTAGAACTTAAGAAAACTCATAAGTGGGATAATTTAACCTTAAAGGAACACTGAATAACTTATTTCAATGACATTAAGCTTAATCATGAGAATTCAAGTAACAACAATGGCAATGACAGACATAAGACTAAAAGACTTAAATTAAAGTTTGACAAAGGTTTATAATTCAAAGAAATTACTCTTTACAACATTTAGGAGCTAAAGGATTAACTGGAATGATAAAATTACACTACTCATGACATTATAAAAACTAAACTATATTAACTACACTAATCTAACTGCCCCATCTCTCTCTTCTTTCTTCCTTTTATATGTGGAGATTAGGGTTTGTGGGACCCCATGGAGCTTTCCCAGCAATGATAACAGCCATTGGATGACTTGAGGCAATCTTAGCCGTTTGTGGTGTCTTGGCGGGAAAGTGGATTTAACCACTTGGCAGCTAGTATTTGGCAGGGGGGGGGGGGCAAGTTTTGGATTGGAGTGGTGGAAAGTTAGTATAGGGTGTGGCAGAGGTGGAGGGAGGTGGTGATGATGAAGAGATGGCAGGCTATGGCAGGTCACATATGGGTGAGAGGTGGGAGATGGTTAGTTTGACCCTGGGTGTGTTTGTTTGACCTCAGGTTTTAATAAAAGGGGTGATAGTTTAAGCTTTGGGTGGGCTTGGTTGTAAATGGGCTTGAGGGTGTTGTGGATTGGGTTGTTTATTTAGGTGTAAGGTGGGAGTGTTTGTTGGGTTTAAAATAACATAAGGGTCCGTTTGGTTTTGTACTAAATAAGCATAAAGACCACTAATGTAATTTTTCTAAATTTGAAGGGTGAATTCTGCCAACCTGCCAAAGTTTGTTCAAGGGACCTTTCTTTCCAAATAACACAACGACCAATAATGGTATTTTCCAAAAATTAAATCCGGGGACCAAATGTGTCAATTTTCAAAGTTGAGGGGCCGGTTTTGCCAATTTGTGAAACTTTTATCCAAGGACCAATATTAAACCTTTCTAAATTCCCATGGACTTAAGTTGACTTTTCTTTCAATTAGTTTGACCAGGGACTAATTTTGACAAACTTTGAAAGTTCAGGGACCTTTTATGTCAATTTTTGATTTTGAGGGGTAAAAGTTGCCAGTTTGTTAAAACTTTCATCCAGGGATTAATTTTGAACAAGTTTGATTATCCAAGGATCAAAGTTGACTTTTTATTTATTTTAAACTTTCAGGGACTAGTTTTGCCAATTTATGAAAGTTGAGGGACTGAAACTGCCAGTTATGCAAACTTTGTTCGTTTTTCATTTGTTTTTAAACATTTTGCATCTAAAACATATAAAACACAATTCCTGGAATAATTTCTGTATTTTGATGCATTTCTTAGTGTTTTTGGATGTTTTGGTAGTTCAGATACGATAAAAATGATGAGTATTTACACACTCATTTATGCTCAAGCTCGATCGGAAGATGGCACGCTTTCCCGTACACAAGCTTGTAAGGCGTACACCCGATGGGTGTTTGGTAAGCTGTACGGAAAGCCCAGAGTGCATCATCTAATTTATCCGACCACGATACACGATTTTCACCTACGGTTCTTTCCAATATTTTTTTAATGCCTCGATTGGAAACTTCTACTTGTCCACTTGTTTGAGGGTGGTACACAGTAGAAAGACGGTGAGTTACACCATACTTTTGCATGACTTTATCGAATTTGTCATTACAGAAATGCGTACCACGATCACTAATAATAGCACGTGGAGTTCCAAATCGAGCAAAAAGAGCTTTCAAAAATTTCACAACTACTCGGGCATCATTTGTGGGTAAAGCTTTTGCTTCAACTCATTTGGAAAAATAGTCAACAGCCACGAGTATGTACTTATTTCCTTGAGATGATGGAAATGGCCCCATAAAGTCAATGCCCCATACGTAAAAGATTTCACAAACTTGAATTGCATTCTGTGGCATTTCATTCTTTTGTGAAAGATTCCTGTGATGTTGACAAGCGTCACAGGATTTGACTAATTCTTGCGCATCCTTGTAAATCGTGGGCCAGTAGAAACCGGAATCAAACACCTTTTTAGCGGTGTAGCTTGGAATGTGGTGGCCCCCCGTGGGACCAGCATGGCAAACCTTTAGAATTTCAGTGGCTTCCTGACCATAAACACACCACCGGATGACTTGATCCGCACAGATTTTGAAAAGGTAGGGGTCGTCCCAGAAGTAATGTTTCACATCTTTAAAGAACTTGTTCTTTTGTTGGGACGACATCCCTTTCACAACAAAGTTACCCGCATGGTAGTTTGCAAAATCGGAAAACCATGGGGTAATAGAATCTCCACGAAAGGCAACCGCATTGAGTGTCTCGAGAGGAAAGGTTTCATTAATTTCCTTTTTCTCGAAGACATCTTGGTGGAGGTTTTCCAAACGGGAGAGATGATCAGCAGCTAGGTTCTCAGCTCCTTTTTTTTATCACGAATTATGATATCAAACTCTTGTATGAGGAGAATCCAACGGAGTAGTATCGGCTTTGCATCTTGTTTTGCAAGCCGAGTGATCCGTATACACTATGCATTTGGTGAATATCAAATATGGCCGAAACTTTTCAAAGGCATACACCACAGCCAACAATTATTTTTCTGTTGTGGTGTAATGACTTTGAGCCTCGGTCATAGTTTTGCTCGCATAGTGTAGCGGCTGAAAGTGTTTTGATTTGCGTTGCCCCAAGACTGCCCCTATTGCATAATCACTAGCATCACACATAAGTTCAAAGGGCAAGTCCCAATCGGGGGCAACAAGAATTGGTGCCTCAATAAGTTTTTTCTTCAAAGTTTCAAAATCTTTGATGCACTCGGGTGAGAAGATAAAAGGAGCATCCTTCTCGAGGAGATGGCTCATAGGCCAGGCGATTTTGAAAAAAATCTTGAATAAACCTACGGTAAAAACCGGCATGACCCAAAAAGCTCCTAATACCTTTGACGGTAGTGGGATGAGGTAATTTTGCGATGACATCAACTTTGGCTTTGTCAACCTCAATCCCGTTTTTAGAAATTTTATGGCCGAGGACAATGCACTCTTTGACAATAAAGTGGCTCTGATTCCTCCCGAACCAACCAGGTTTTATCACACAAGTCAACCGCTTGTGAACGGTCAACCGTAACAAAGGCCCTGAGCAGCTCGGGAGGAAAAGCAATTGTGAACGAGGAGTATAGAATATTCCTAGGTCGTTAAGTCCCAACGAGGTGTGAAATCTGTAATATAACGAATGTGTGATCTGGTGAAGTTAAATATAAAAGCAGGAATCTGACTGACTAACACTAGCAATGTGAATAGTAAATAGCTCTTGTCACATTCAGTAAAAACGTACAATCAGAAACCCTAAAATGTAAAAGGATATACAAACGTACGTTTAGGTTCAAATAAACGTAAACGTACTAAAATAAAACTGAAAACTGATCAATACAAATCCCACAAATGTGAAATTTATATTTTTGTGATCCTAATAATTTAAGAAAATTAATTATGAATTAAAATGATTTTTACAAGTACTTATGTAATTAAAAACTATTTATTTATTATTTAACTAATTAAACTGATTTAAAATATTACACATACTAAAAAGACTTAGATAATTAAGAAGATTTTTATAAATCTTATTAACCATCACAAGAATCCTAAAAAATTATAAAAAGTTAGTTTTATGTATTTTTAAACTATTTTACTAATTATTATTCTAATTATTAATTAATATCTAATTAAACTATTTAATTATAAAAAAATAGAAAATGAACAATAAAAATTCTAGAAAAATTCCTAAAATTATATTATACTATATATAAGCTAGAAAAAATATAAAAACTAGGTACTACTTTATAAAAACTAATTATGCTATTTAAAACTTAATTGTTAATTAAAAACTAAATATACTAATTTTAAATCTAAAAATTAGAAAACTAAAAGTGAAAATTGCAAAAGTATTTTTTACATATGCTAAATAACTTAATAAAGTTAGAAAAATTAAAAAATTATCTAGGATAAAATTTAAATACTAGAACTAATTTATTTTTGGCTTTTTTATTTAAACTAATTAAATTAAAATTAAATCTAAAAACTATCTAATGAACAGTAAAAAATGTGAAAAAATTATGGAAAGTAATTTACATAGTAAAGAAGCTGGGAAAAAATTATGAAGCTCATAGCTTATCCAGATAAGCTGTAATAAGCCAAACAACTCGTATAAGCTTATTTGAATAAGCTAAACTGTTTGCTACTATAAGAATAAAAATGTGCAAATGATAACTGAGAAGTGAGCTAGCCTAGGTGGGTTATGCAGTGAACTTGTCACCAAGGGAACCTAGGTTCGAATCCCATTCACAACCTTTTTGCACTTTTAATTTATTTTTCATTTTTCTTTTTGCAAAACTATATAATAAGCTAATATATGAAACTTTAACAAAGCTAACTTTTTCAAAACTTGGAAATAAGCTGTGTGAGATCTTATTTCCTTAACAGATGGCTTTTAAGCCTAAAACTTCTTAAATAGAAGCTATCACTAGTGTTAAAGCTTGTTTTTGTGTTTTTCTTTTTATGAAACTATATATATATACTGATAATGTACAAGTTTAATGAAAATGAAACTTATAAAACCTAAAAATAAGCCATACGTGGGCTTATTACTCACTCAGTGGAGCTTTTGGGCTCTCAGAGGAGTCATTAGCTTGGAATAAGCTTGGAAAAGCTATACACATGAAACAAAAGGCACAATAAGATCTATACAAGTCCAATGCACAAGTATAAACAAGAAAATGGACTGAGATAGTGCAAATTGTGTGAGCTTAAGGTTTAGACAGTTTAGCTTTTTGGCTAAACTTGGATTGAGTAAAAACTTGTAAAAGCTTGGTATAAGCTCCACATAGAAAACAAAAGAGAAAAATATATTTGTACAAGCTTTATAAATAATTATGAACAAGCAAATGTACTGGGATCAGCCAATAAGCTTGTAATAAGCAAATAAGCTATTACCAATACACTGCAGTCCCAAACACCCCTGCAGCCTTTTACAATGGCAATTTAAGCTTATTAAATAAGCTTCAAAAGCCAAATTAGAAATTGAGGTAGCAAGATGTGTTGGTAGGCTTTCCAAAAAGCTAAAGCTTAAGTTGTGGGGTCCACAGCTGAGCTTTTGAGAAGCCATTGAAAAAGCTCTCATTTGCCTAAGTATACTGGGTTCCCAGTATACATATTCAAATGGGACAAACAAAAAGCTCCTTGCAGCCCTATTAGATAAGCTGCAAGGTGGGATTTAAGCACTGGATCCTATGGTCTGGTGATTAAGCTTCCCAAAAAGCTAAACCACATAATCTGGGTCCAAGTATTAAGCTTTTTGTGAGCTTATGAAATAGGCTATATTTGGGTAAGTATACTGAGGACTCAGTATACTTTTTATTATGGTGATAAGTTAAAGCTTATTGCAGCCTAGTTAAATAAGCTACAACTTGAATTTAAGGTACAGAATCATAAAGTTTGGTGGTTAAGCTTCTTAAAAAACTAAACCACACAAGCTTTGGATCACTAATGAGCTTGTGGAAATGGTGCAAGTTCAATGATTTCTCATTGAACTGTTGTGAATGGGAAAACAACAAGCTCACATTTAACTTATCAAATAAGCTTGTAATAGCTCAACAAGCACTGATATATTGAGTTTGGTAGCTTGGCTTTGTGAAAAGCCAAAACTCATTCTCTCAAGCTCAGTGAGGAGCTTTTTATAGGCTTATGAAAAAGCCTCAATTACACTGTTTGCTTCAGTGTAATTGGCTTGGTAGAACAAAATAAGATAGGGTGATGAGCTATCTAAATACGCTAAAAACTAATAAATAAGCATTGACCCTAAGATATGAGCTTATTGGCTTCCTAAAAAGTCAATAAGAACAAGGTGGGGTCCACTATTGAATAAGCAATGGTCTATTGAAGTTGGTGGTCAATACTGAGTGCTCAGTGCACAAACCAAAATAAGACAAACTTCAAGGGCTAAATAAGCTATCCTAATAAGAACTGAGATCCAATTTTATGATTATTCCTAAAAGAACTACTGAAGGACTTTTCAAAAAGCTAAAAACCAAGACCTAATGTTTTGATTTGCACCCTGGAGGGGGGTTTGAAAGTTTGACCAAAACCAAAAGGTGCCCTGGTGCAGGGCACTATCTTACCCTGCAAGTCTAAATAAGCTATTGCATAAGCCGTAATAAAAATCCTAAAAATAAGCTAATGGTGGATTTTGAGAGATGAGCTGAAAGACTATGACTTGTGAAAAGTTCAAGGTCTCAATCCAATCACAAAATTCAAAACAATTCTTTCTATTTTTGGTTTTCTGAAACAAGATTATTTTTTACTTTTCTAATTATAAAGCTAAGTTGACTTAAATGAATTTAGAAGCTAAGCTACTGATTAAATAAGTTATATTAAGCTATAAGAACATGAAATAAGTCTAGATTAACAACATTTAAGTTAATATGCAAGTTTATATGGTCTAACAACCTCACAGTACTCAAACTTAGAAGATCAAGTGTCAATTTGACTTTCTTGCTTGCCATACCACTTGGTTAATGTTTTACTGAGTCAAATTAATCATATATAGCATACATCAAATAAGAACAACACAATAAATGACCCTTAACTTAGTTCAACTATTAAATCCAAACAAGCCTATAAACAACTGATTTTGAGGATTTCAAAGTGTAAGACTATATAAACCTATAAAATCAAATCCAGAGGTTTTCATCTGTTAAATTAGAACCTTTTTTAGCATAAACAAGTAGTCACACCAATTTATACCTAGGATTATCAAAAGTATGCCTATAGACAGTCCAAACATGAAATCTTGCAACAAGTAATTTCAAAACATAAACAACCTATATTAAGCTACTTTATCATTAACTAACAACAATTAAACATGAAAGTATGGAAATTAAAACAGATAAGTAACTTAAGCAATAATATGCAAAAATTGTAAAAATGGCTTACAAGTGTACCAAGGCTGAGAACATGAAACCATGTGACCACAAATTAATCCTAGGCTTCCCATGAAGCTCTAAACCAAAGGGCCATCAATAATTTACCCTGCTCCAAGCTTTGAACACCATGAACATAGATTTTTGTATTTTCATTGGATTTTCTAGATATTTTGGTATTTTTGATTTTTAGGACTATAAATGTTTTAATGTATCTAAAAGCTTATAAAGCTTGTGTCAGGAGCCTATGTGAGCTTAGAGAGTCCACTAAACAACTAATGATCAACAAGAAATTTAAATGACATGAAAATAAAATGGTACGAATTAAAAAAACATGAATTTAAAAGTAACTTGAAATTAAACTGAAAATGAGGTTCCATTACACTAGTTTGAGGATTAATACAACATTAGAAACTTTAAATGACATTAATTTAAAGAAAGCAATAAAGTTAATTAAGCTACGAGACTAAGGCTATTCCAAAGTGAGTATTCCTCTGCTCCTTCTCTTCTTTTTATACCCTCTGAGTTCCTTGGTGCTCACTCATAAATTCCCACTTTAATTCTTGACCATTGATGCAGTAGAATTGATCCTAGCCTTTGAAATGACTTTTGGCGCCAAAAAGTCTTGGGGCAACTGTGGATTGTGTGGAGATGTTTTCAAGGTTTTGGAGGGTTGTGGAGGTGGAGGAGAGTGGGTAGGGTGAGTTGGAGGTGAGGTGGAAGTGAAACTGTGGGTAGAAATGGTGGTATGGTTTTGCAGTGGTGGTGGTATGGTTTGGGAGGGAAAGGGGTGACTGGGGTGGTTTGGTTTAGTTGACCGGGTCAACTCCAGGGGTGGATTGGGCTTTTGTGTTTGGGCTGGACAAAAGGGTGGGTAGATTAGGAGAGTGGATTGGATTATTTTTGGTTTTGGGTTATAATAATAACATAGGGTCCGGTTTGGTTTTAGGTTTATAATACCACAAGGACTTAAATTGCAAATATCCATAAGTTGATGGGCCTGATTTGGAACTTTCCCATAGTATTTATTAGGACCATATTTGCCAAGTATGATAAACCAAAGGACCTTAAATGTAATTTTCCAATATTTCAATACCCGGAGACCTTTTCTGTCAATTCACCAAACTTCAGGGACCAATTATGCAATTTCACCAAACTTATCACCCAAGGACCATTCCTGCAAAAGATTTTTAGTACAAGGACCAATATTGATTTTTCTCAAAGTTTTTACATCCCAGGGACCATTTATGTCATTTTCCAAAGTACAGGGACTAAACTTGTAATTTTGTGAAACTTTACACCAAAGGACTAAATATGTAATTTTTATGATTAAAAAGGACCTTTGGTGACTTTTTCATGTTTTTAGAATAACCAGGGACTAGTTTTGCCAATTTATGAAACTTGAGGGACTAAAACTGCCAATTATGCAAACTTTGTACGTTTTTCATTTGTTTTTGCTTATTTTGCATTTGAAACATATAAAACACACTTCTAAGATATTTTAAGTATTTTGATGCATATTTGAGTGTTTTTGGATGTTTTGGCAGTTCAGATTGGTATAAAATGATGAGTATTTAGACACTCATCAGGCTCTTCTCCCAATTTAGACATAACCTTGTGTCTTCACAACGTTTGAGCATGTTGTCTAAATGGGAGAGACATGATTGGAACGAATCCCCAATGACCGAAAAGTCATCCATGAATACCTCCATTGTTTTTCCGATCATTTCGGAAAAGATTGACATCATGCACCTTTGGAAGAAGAGGTAGTAGGAATCGCGGGTTCATCATAAGAAGCTCCACTTCTAGTTGTGATCGCCTTAGCATCGCCCCTCGGGTTAGCGATCGTGTTGCTCGGAAGTGTTCCTGAGCCCGAGGGTCGATCATTTAAAGACTTCTTGATTTCAGAAATCTGGCTAACCAACAACTTGTTCATCTCTTCTTGGGATTTCATGAATTATTTTAACAACTCATCAGATGAAGGCCCAGTTGAAGCAATGGCTTGATTTTGGTTATTAAAATTTTGAGCACGATTGTTTTGGTTGGGACCTTGGTTGAAATTTCCTTGATTTTGGTGTTGGAAATTTCTTTGATTTTGGTTGTTATTTCCATGGAAATACCCTTGATTGAAGTTACCCTGACCTTGGTTTCGATTAAAGTTTCCTTGATTTTGGAAACCTTGGTTTTGATTTTGGAAACCGTGACCTTGATTGAAGTTACCTTGGTTTTGAAAACTTTGGTTCACTCTATTTTGATTTTGATTACGGTTTTGGACATTTTGGTTTTGATTAAAACCGGGTGGTCCAGGGTAGTGATTAGGACGATAGTTCGGGTCCATAGGAGGGCGGTATTGATTGCCTCCTTGATTTGAGGACCCGGCTATAGCATGAGCTTCAAACGGAGAACCATCAGTAGCTGTGCAATTGTAGTAGGCATGCGGCCCACCACAAGTTACACAGACTTCCACATTTTTAACCTCAGCAGGTGGAGGATGCTGTGGAAAAGAGACTTTCTTTTGTTGGGCGAGAACCAAAGCTTGAATAGCCTCAGTGAGCTTGTCAATCTTAGCGTCGAAGCAAGACTGACTCATAGAAGATGAAGTAGAAGGACCCGCACTAATTTGGGAAACAACCGGCTTGCTTCGTGTAGAGCAGACCTTGGACATGTTTTCGATGATTACTAAGGCTTCTTTGGTGGTTCTACTCAAAAAGTTACCTCCCGCGGAGGCATTGAGAGAATCCTGATCAACTTGGCTCACACCATTGTAGAAAGTATCGAGTTGCATCAACTCGGAGAAACCATGATGTGGACACTTGCGAAGTAATTCTTTGAAACGATCCTACGCTTCACCAAATGATTCGTTATATTTTTGAGTGAACTTGGTGATTTCGTTTTTAAGACTTGTGGTCTTGGAAGGTGGGAAGAATTCATTCGCAAACTTTTTTACCAAATCTTCCCATGTCTCAATAGATCGAGGGGGTTGTTTCTCAAGCCGAATCCGGGTTTGACCCTCGAGGGAGAATGGGAAGAGAAGAAGCTTGATTGCTTCTGAAGGGACATTCTTGTACTTGATGGTTGACGTGATTTTGTTAAACCATAGAATATGAGCATGCGGATCGTCCCACTCAAAACCGTAGAACTGACTTGAGGTTACAAGATTGAGTAACCCGGTTTTGAGCTCAAAATTATCAGCCACTATGGCTGGAACAACAATAGCGTCTCCGTAACCCTCGATGGGTGCTTGGAGAAGCTCACACATGGGGCGGTCTTCCGCCATGGTGACAGCAGATGTGGAAACAGTACGGATCTCGGATCCGACTGTTGGTGCTGAACGTCTACGAAGTCTTCTAGGAATTCTTACAAGCTCACGTAATGGGCTAGTAGACCTAGAAGAGCGAGTGCGCATGCACTAGGACCAAAAATCAATCAAAACAAAGTCGAGGTAAAACCACAGTGAACTTAAACCAATAATCACAAGTAAGTGACTTCTTTAAGAAAGGTACACCACTCACAAGGATACAATGACAAGTTTTAATCTTTTGTTTGGGAACTTATTATGTTTACACCCCCAGTTAGTAGGTGTTCTGTCTTGGTTTGCGACGATTTATTTTTATTTATTATTATTCACAAGAAAAAGACGAATGTTTTTGGGTTTTTTGTGTATGGGTGAAAAACTTTTGGAAATTATTTTTGGTATCGTTTCGTTAACCAAAATCGTATCTCTTTAAGAATCACCTTAAAAGAAACCCGATATAGAAAACGTAACGATCTGTTTTGTTTGTTTTTTGATTTTTTTGGTGTTGTTAACACTTTAGGAAAAGTGTTAATGACGTTTTTGTATTTTGATTAAGATTTACAAAAGGTGGTGGAGTTTATACAATGATGAGTGAAAAACCACTAATCTCTAAAAAACGTTTTCAGATACGCAACAGCCTCCCCGGCAGCGGCGCCAAATTTTGATTGGCTCCAAACGGTCAACCTAAATCAACTAATGTGCATGGTCAACAAGGTCAGACTGCCTAGAGTCAATGCTCCGTGGAGTACAGTGAACCCCCGGGTCGTTATGTCCCGACGAGGCGTGCAATTGTAATCGTGAACGTTTAAGTGATCGGGTGATTTAACAAAAAGGTTGGGAATTTGATTATTATGATTAAACTATGAGATTAGGAATTAAAATAACTTAAAAACACTATAAGAACAATTACTGATGATTAGATACACTAAAAACGTAACCTAAACCTAAAAACGCGCGTTTGAATTTAAAATAAACACGAACGCGCAAAATAAAAAGTAAAACGGGAGCAAATAAAATCCTACGAATATGAAAATTATATTTTTACAATTCTAATGATATAAGAAAATTTTTGGAAAATTAAAATTATTTTTACAACTATTTAATTAATTACTATTAATTAATTACTAATTATTAGTTACTTTTTAATTACCTAAATTATACTAAATTACAATTAATTATGAAATTTAACTAGAAAAATGAAAATTAAATTTAGAAAAATCTAAAATATTATAAAACTAATTTTAAAACAGAAAATCTATTTTTCCTACTTTTAATTAATTATTACTAATTAAAAACCTAATTATTTAATTAAATTAAACTAAATTAAATTATAGAAAATACTAAATGACAAAAGAAAAATCTGAAAAAATTCCTAAAATTACTACATGATATAAAGAGCCTAAGAAAAAATTAAAATTAGAGATTGCTTATAAATAAGCAAAAAAATAAGCCAACGGGCTTAAATAGAAGCTATCACTTTTTGTATTTTTGGTTTTTTCTTGTTTTTCTTTTACCAAACTATGAAGCAACTGTAAAACATGCACTTTTATGAAGGCAACCTTTGTGGAACTTAAAAATAAGCTAAATGGAGAACCTAATTGCTTAACAACTTAACGTTTGGGCTAAAATTGAGAATATAAGCTGCAAGAAGCTCACAACAAGCTGTTAAGCTGGAACCAAAAGAAAATTTGGATGGAAACAAGTTAGGTACTAAGGAAATAAGCTAACACAACAAGAAAAGCTCACTGAATCAATTGACGAGTTCAATTAAGCTAATCCAATATACCCACAGACCTCAGGCTAAATGTGGCAATTGCAGCCTGTTGTGGGGCCCACAGGGGGGTTCAGGGGACCAGATGAGAAGGTTGTCTAGAAAGGCTGCTAGGAGGGCTTTCTAAAACACCCAAGCCCAAGGGATAAGCTCAAGGATTGAGCTTATGGTTTCCTTGGGTAGATGGTCAGTTGAGCTGAGTATGTATAGAGATAAGCAGTTGCAACAATGAGCACAAGAACAAAGATTAGGCTATCCATAAGCAAACATAATCATAGGATACCTTATGCAAGCTTCAAAATCACACAATCACAACAATTAAAAAGCAAGGATCCAACAGTGGTGAGGATTTTGTGAAATCAAGAGAAATTTATGAAATGAGCACAAGATGTTACAGTCTAGTTCCAAGGGTTTCACTAGTTTACACAAACCTAAAGTAACATAAAAATGCTAAAAACAACAGACTTTAAGCTAGAGTTACTCAAAACAATAAATCAACAACCCATGTATACACTGATGCACATCAGTGGAAACAGTTGCCGAGAGCAACAAAAATGATGAAAAATAAGCTATGAAATAAGCAGAAATTGGCAAACCAAATATGGATCAAACAAGTTAGGCTTACCAACTACCCAAATCACCTAGAATCAAGGTCAAAGCTCAAGATTTGAGCAAGTGATGGTCAAATGTAAAATGGGTCAAACTGGAAACAGGGGATGATGCACCCCCTGCAGCCTCAAACAAACTCATGCATCATCCACATAAAAATTCACAAAAATAAGTTGTAAACAGATTCTTGTAGTTCAAGTGAGTCACTTTAACTTGTGAAAGTTTCAAGTCTTGGAACTTTGGTGATTCTGCCTAAATATAGCAATTTGAATTTTGAAACCTTTTAAGAACTTTGACTTTGCTAAGATTTGAAGATCCCTTGACAATTATAAATTAAATATTATCCATAAGTACACTGATTCAAACAAGCTTAACAAGTTTTGATCCTGAATTGATGATATGGCTTCCAAAATCCCAACTGTTGTACTGCTTATGATAGTTAAAGGCCAACTTTGACTTTTTTGTAAATACCTACTGATTTTTATAACATAAATGGCCTACTAGAGCTTAAGTAAACATGTAGCGACTGAAAATTTCAACTCAAATACCCCCTGAGTCTTCAAACTCAGTAAATCCAAACATCCCTTTAAAACATTCTTTTTTACCAAGTTTATGAAGTAAGCTTGTTTTTACACCAAGAATCCAAAAAAATAATGCTACTAATGTAACACCCCAACCCGACATGGGTCCGGAGCGCTACAGTATGGTGACATATCAAAGCATACAAAGCATACAACGCAAGCGGAAGACTTAAAACAAAAGGTTACAAGGGAAAAATCTAAAAGTACAAAAGAAATACTAAAACTATAAAAGAAAATAAAATACAAACTAAACAAAGTGTAATCTAATCCAAGTCAAAAACTAGTCCAGATGTAATGGGCTTCTAGTCCATGGGGTAGTCCACTAAAGCTCCTATGCACTCTTCACCCAAACCCAGCTTCCAACCTAAAACCTGCCGCAGGAAAGGAAAATGCGGCTGAGCTTAAAAAGCCCAGTGAACAGATATATAACAAAGCAAACGGATAAACGAAATGTATATAAGTATGAGAAACAAGACATCGTAAGCTTCTGCTGAAAAGAATATCATCTGTCAAATGCATAAGAGATCAACGAATAACTGAACGAATATCATAAGTCAAATGAAATGAAGCATCATAGATATATCAAGCATAAACAAATCATAAGAGAATCAAGAGCACGTATCAACAAAGGCGCGTCTAACGAGATACTCGAATAGACATAAGAAACATAGGAAAGCCACGAGCCGACCTAACGAGATACTCGAATAGGTCTCAAAATCACGTAATCACATATCCGTCAATTCATAGGGTGTACATAGAGTAGCTAACTCCAATGTACCAGACGTGAAAGGGGTACAAGGCACGTACAGCCAGTCACCAAACCAAATCGTATCATATCATATCAGAACAAATCCTAGGATGCATCCATACGCCCCCCACAAACAAATCATATACAAAGTGGCCAAGAGATCTCATATCATATCATAATCAGACGGGGACGCCGGGGACTAATCACACCGCCCCAGATAGTGTCATGCCATTGGTGCCTCAATGACACGCCCATGGTACCTCCATGAGTAGACTAAAAACTCGGGCATCAGAACAGAACATATCAGAACAACAAGTAAGGCTATCCATAAACAAAGCAATCATAGCATATCAATCAGAATATATCAACAGAATCTCATATCAGTGAGATAGTAATCAGATCATCATAACAGAATGGATAGCAAACAGAATCCAATCAAAGGATAATATCAAACGAATCACATCAATGAATCATATCAAAAGGGATCATAGCAAAGGCTTATATCAACTGAATCATATCATAGAAAATGAATCAAAGTCAAAGGATTAAAAAGTCATGAGATAGAGAGAGAGAACACCCTTACTGAAAGAGGGTAGAATATCTGTACCTTAAACCGTCAACGAAACCATATCATAACATAGAAAGTCACTCCTTCTTCAGCGGATCTACACGAATTAATGATCGGTTTATTATTAATAACTTATTCTAAAATATATTATTTGTTTTAGTCGGCTTTCCATTTTTAGCAGCTTTCCCGAATTAGCATGTTTTCATATTTAGTAATTTCCCGAAATAGTAATTCAATACTTTAAGATTATAATGGACAATTAATAATATTTGAGGTTAAAATGACCAATATAATAGTTTAGGGTTAAATGTGTCAATTTAATAAAGTTTAAGGTCATAAATATAAATTATCAAAATTTAATGTTAAAAATGTCAGATAAATTATTTTAAAGTTTATAATATAATATTATATTAAAAAGATAATTTTTGACTCCGTCGTTATAATTTTATGTAATTTACTAACGTATTCACGATCTTAATATTTATGCCGCGACGACCCAAGATTTTTATTATTTCGAAAACAAATAAGTCCTTGACACGTTCTTGTTAAAAATATGCCGAGACAACCACTTCTTTTATTGTTTAAATAAGCCGCGCCACACACCTTTTTTTTTATATTCATCTCAAAATTAAGCAAGACTATCATTTGTCATACAAAACCAAGTCGTGACCCACAATCAGATAGTAACACCATTAGATCTTTTTATTTTATTAAAACCAAATTTAACATTCTCTTATAATGTATAACCATGCATGCATATCCTTATTTTATTAGCTCGTTAAATATGTTTAGGTCCAATAGGAGATAGGTCAAAGTCATTTAATAACAGATGTGAAAAACAAAACGTACGAAGTCGATTAGATAAGATTGTCAAATCGTTATGTGAGTTTACATGTGACGTCTCTTTATTATTTCATGTGAGCTTTTTTTTTAAGATTTTATGCGGTCATTTGTATTGTCGGTATAGAAGCCAAAATGTTATCAAAACAGAAGCAGCAAATCGAACAAGAGAGAAATGGTTTTTACGTACCCTCGAAGCATGTCACACGAACAAGAATAAAGGAAACAAGAGCCGCCACGATCGAAAACTACATCACATACCAGCCGAACAGAGACCAACACCCTTCGAATAGAAAACCACAGTCCACGTACGGACTGTTCCTGGCCAGCAATCCAATGCTTCTAATCCTTCATGAAACCCGTGTTCGAACCTTCTAATGTCGAACCAACAGCACACTACGATCATACCTTCACAACAGGTCAAGAGCGACCTCCTTGTACCCTCCTGGATCGATCAGCAATGGAGAAGAAGAAGCAGGCAGCCATCGTTGTGTTTTGATATGTTTTTATGATCTGCTCTTTTGTGTCATGTATGTATATCGATTTAACCAAGGAAGAAAAAGGGGTGGCGGCCGGATTATATTTTGCTTAGGGTTTTCTTTAGGGTTTGAAAATGGGATGTCGTATGATGTGTGTGTTGAACAAAAATTATGGGAGATCCTGGTTTATAAAAAAAACGTGTGGGGTGTCTCAAAAAAGAAGGTTGCCGAAAATAAAGGAGCAAATCAAGGAGACTAATTCAATCACGAATGTAGACATGCTAGAAGTTCAATTCATATGTGACAACCAATTAATTCAGCTAAATCAACATTAGAAAACGTGACATAGGTTAAATCGGGTACAATTTATTTTAGCATACGTTTTAATATTCGTATAACGTTTATAAGATCAAATATTAACGAATTAAATACTTAGGTTATAATCATCAAAAGTTTTAAAAATTATAAGGGTATTTTGGGTATTTTAGATGTTCAAAAATTCTGGGTTTTACAATTCTTCCTTTCTAAAAAGAAAATTTTCGACCTCAAAAATTGAAGTCGCAAAGTTAGACGGAGCCGTAGCAAATCACAATAGATCATCACAAATAACCTCACGCTCGGGGAGGTTCTTCCAAAAGAATCTTCGCAATTAAATTGTTTTCTCATGACTCGATCCTGACAACCAAGATAGCCCCAGACTCTCACAGAACACAAATCGTAACAAATTAAATCTAACGAATGTGAAACAAATATGTAGCAGATGACAGATGACAGATGACAGATGACAGATGACAGATGATAGATGGTAATTGGAATCCTACAAGGAGATACACTAAACACATATACCTACGAGGCAAACAAAGCGATAGTACTAAGTGATAAATCTTCATCAACTTCTACCAAATTCTGAACGGATAAAGGAACTTGCCAAAGTAATAGAAGTACAATTCGAATCATCAAACATACCAAAAGTCTCATAAGAAGATGGGTAACAAATTCGTACTGACGATCAAAATCACAAATCAGAGTATCAAAACGTATCAGAAGGCATAACATAATAGGTAGAATAACCGTACGGGTAAGAAAGAATCCAAGATCTAATGTGTCGCGAACTAAAGCTTCCTCAAATGCCAAGACGTTTAACTCTTCTCTACCTCTTTTGGAAGCGTGATGCAAAACGCGATTCTCTGTCAAGATCACTGCAGGTGCGCCATGTAGATTGAATGATTTTCGGCCAAAAGAAATCTCTGCCCATCTTCCAAGCAAGCCGTCCTAGTCAATGCTCCACTGTAATTCCACTCATGTTGTTCTTCCTCCTGTGCGTGGAAATCACCGATGTAGTCACCACCATCTTCATACCATCCCGTCTGGCTCCTGCTTCAAGACTCTATACATATTAGTACAACTAAGATGAATAGAGTTGATAGATCTGTGTGCTTCAACTCAAACTGCTTCCTTCCATCGTAGAAATTCATCACCAAAAACGAAGATGATTCTCGTGTTTCTCTTTTGTCTCTGAATACACTAAAATGTCATACCATGACAATTTATCCAAGTATTCATGAAAGACACGATTAATCGATTTCATAGGGACAGTCGGAGTAGTAGCCAATACAATCACAATGCTCATAGAGATCACAAAGTTTCTAAGAATATCTCGCTCATCACACAAAACAAGAAATGATTCAGCTTCCAGCAACCAATCCACAACTTCATGCCATCATCATTCTTCTCCACGAATACAACAGAAACACCTCAAGGATACATGGCGAACATTCCAAGTAATCCGGATAACTCTCGAGGCGAGTCTCATCATTGAAATATCTACATAACCGTGAGGGATTAACACACGAGCATACAAAACAAAGGTGATCATAAACGATTATCAGGTTAAGAATCATGGTGTAGAATATGAACTTCACAAAACGTCAAAGGTGACAAACATAAAATGACAGTCGTCATCATCATAATACTCGGCCAACAAATCCAAATCCAGAATAACATCGAGTCAGACATCTCCAAAGTAAACAGATTAACGGAACAAAATCGTCTCCAAATATCTCTAGAACGCATCGGACAAATCGAATATACACGATGAAAAGTCAAAAATGTTCATAGGGTAGAATAGGTAAGAACAATGAAGAAAGAATCAAAAGCAAAGAGAAGTCATAGGATGTGTCGAACACGTAGATTCATACATACGTGAATCTCCGAATGAATGAAAGGCATCTAAACGAATCAAGAATCGAAGTTCAAAAGGATAACTCCAGAGGAACAAACCTATAAGGCACACTACGAAGTCTAAAGGCATCCTAAACACATGTCGCGAATCTGGATAAGTCTTCTAAATCTTCCGAAACGAATGATCTTATATGAGCTTAATGAGAAGCAAATGCATAAATCAGAGTAAAACGGAAGCAAGAAACCAACGTCTTATCATATATCTACCCAATCCTCACCGGTCATAATAAAGCTCTTAAGCGGAGGAACTTAAGGTAAAACCTTCCAAAGTTATTCCTAAAGCTTCTAAGGTGCAAACCTAAGGGTCCAAAACTCACAGGCCATAACTTAGGTACTACAAGTCGCAGCCTGTCTCTGATACCATAATTGTAACACCCCAACCCGACATGGGTCCGGAGCGCTACAGTATGGTGACATATCAAAGCATACAAAGCATACAACGCAAGCGGAAGACTTAAAACAAAAGGTTACAAGGGAAAAATCTAAAAGTACAAAAGAAATACTAAAACTATAAAAGAAAATAAAATACAAACTAAACAAAGTGTAATCTAATCCAAGTCAAAAACTAGTCCAGATGTAATGGGCTTCTAGTCCATGGGGTAGTCCACTAAAGCTCCTATGCACTCTTCACCCAAACCCAGCTTCCAACCTAAAACCTGCCGCAGGAAAGGAAAATGCGGCTGAGCTTAAAAAGCCCAGTGAACAGATATATAACAAAGCAAACGGATAAACGAAATGTATATAAGTATGAGAAACAAGACATCGTAAGCTTCTGCTGAAAAGAATATCATCTGTCAAATGCATAAGAGATCAACGAATAACTGAACGAATATCATAAGTCAAATGAAATGAAGCATCATAGATATATCAAGCATAAACAAATCATAAGAGAATCAAGAGCACGTATCAACAAAGGCGCGTCTAACGAGATACTCGAATAGACATAAGAAACATAGGAAAGCCACGAGCCGACCTAACGAGATACTCGAATAGGTCTCAAAATCACGTAATCACATATCCGTCAATTCATAGGGTGTACATAGAGTAGCTAACTCCAATGTACCAGACGTGAAAGGGGTACAAGGCACGTACAGCCAGTCACCAAACCAAATCGTATCATATCATATCAGAACAAATCCTAGGATGCATCCATACGCCCCCCACAAACAAATCATATACAAAGTGGCCAAGAGATCTCATATCATATCATAATCAGACGGGGACGCCGGGGACTAATCACACCGCCCCAGATAGTGTCATGCCATTGGTGCCTCAATGACACGCCCATGGTACCTCCATGAGTAGACTAAAAACTCGGGCATCAGAACAGAACATATCAGAACAACAAGTAAGGCTATCCATAAACAAAGCAATCATAGCATATCAATCAGAATATATCAACAGAATCTCATATCAGTGAGATAGTAATCAGATCATCATAACAGAATGGATAGCAAACAGAATCCAATCAAAGGATAATATCAAACGAATCACATCAATGAATCATATCAAAAGGGATCATAGCAAAGGCTTATATCAACTGAATCATATCATAGAAAATGAATCAAAGTCAAAGGATTAAAAAGTCATGAGATAGAGAGAGAGAACACCCTTACTGAAAGAGGGTAGAATATCTGTACCTTAAACCGTCAACGAAACCATATCATAACATAGAAAGTCACTCCTTCTTCAGCGGATCTACACGAATTAATGATCGGTTTATTATTAATAACTTATTCTAAAATATATTATTTGTTTTAGTCGGCTTTCCATTTTTAGCAGCTTTCCCGAATTAGCATGTTTTCATATTTAGTAATTTCCCGAAATAGTAATTCAATACTTTAAGATTATAATGGACAATTAATAATATTTGAGGTTAAAATGACCAATATAATAGTTTAGGGTTAAATGTGTCAATTTAATAAAGTTTAAGGTCATAAATATAAATTATCAAAATTTAATGTTAAAAATGTCAGATAAATTATTTTAAAGTTTATAATATAATATTATATTAAAAAGATAATTTTTGACTCCGTCGTTATAATTTTATGTAATTTACTAACGTATTCACGATCTTAATATTTATGCCGCGACGACCCAAGATTTTTATTATTTCGAAAACAAATAAGTCCTTGACACGTTCTTGTTAAAAATATGCCGAGACAACCACTTCTTTTATTGTTTAAATAAGCCGCGCCACACACCTTTTTTTTTATATTCATCTCAAAATTAAGCAAGACTATCATTTGTCATACAAAACCAAGTCGTGACCCACAATCAGATAGTAACACCATTAGATCTTTTTATTTTATTAAAAC
Source organism: Artemisia argyi (assembly GCA_030686995.1). Lineage (NCBI taxonomy): Eukaryota > Viridiplantae > Streptophyta > Magnoliopsida > Asterales > Asteraceae > Artemisia > Artemisia argyi. Next base: position 140,677,993 of record CM060680.1, on the reverse strand, counting down.
CAAATTTAACATTCTCTTATAATGTATAACCATGCATGCATATCCTTATTTTATTAGCTCGTTAAATATGTTTAGGTCCAATAGGAGATAGGTCAAAGTCATTTAATAACAGATGTGAAAAACAAAACGTACGAAGTCGATTAGATAAGATTGTCAAATCGTTATGTGAGTTTACATGTGACGTCTCTTTATTATTTCATGTGAGCTTTTTTTTTAAGATTTTATGCGGTCATTTGTATTGTCGGTATAGAAGCCAAAATGTTATCAAAACAGAAGCAGCAAATCGAACAAGAGAGAAATGGTTTTTACGTACCCTCGAAGCATGTCACACGAACAAGAATAAAGGAAACAAGAGCCGCCACGATCGAAAACTACATCACATACCAGCCGAACAGAGACCAACACCCTTCGAATAGAAAACCACAGTCCACGTACGGACTGTTCCTGGCCAGCAATCCAATGCTTCTAATCCTTCATGAAACCCGTGTTCGAACCTTCTAATGTCGAACCAACAGCACACTACGATCAGACCTTCACAACAGGTCAAGAGCGACCTCCTTGTACCCTCCTGGATCGATCAGCAATGGAGAAGAAGAAGCAGGCAGCCATCGTTGTGTTTTGATATGTTTTTATGATCTGCTCTTTTGTGTCATGTATGTATATCGATTTAACCAAGGAAGAAAAAGGGGTGGCGGCCGGATTATATTTTGCTTAGGGTTTTCTTTAGGGTTTGAAAATGGGATGTCGTATGATGTGTGTGTTGAACAAAAATTATGGGAGATCCTGGTTTATAAAAAAAACGTGTGGGGTGTCTCAAAAAAGAAGGTTGCCGAAAATAAAGGAGCAAATCAAGGAGACTAATTCAATCACGAATGTAGACATGCTAGAAGTTCAATTCATATGTGACAACCAATTAATTCAGCTAAATCAACATTAGAAAACGTGACATAGGTTAAATCGGGTACAATTTATTTTAGCATACGTTTTAATATTCGTATAACGTTTATAAGATCAAATATTAACGAATTAAATACTTAGGTTATAATCATCAAAAGTTTTAAAAATTATAAGGGTATTTTGGGTATTTTAGATGTTCAAAAATTCTGGGTTTTACAATTCTTCCTTTCTAAAAAGAAAATTTTCGACCTCAAAAATTGAAGTCGCAAAGTTAGACGGAGCCGTAGCAAATCACAATAGATCATCACAAATAACCTCACGCTCGGGGAGGTTCTTCCAAAAGAATCTTCGCAATTAAATTGTTTTCTCATGACTCGATCCTGACAACCAAGATAGCCCCAGACTCTCACAGAACACAAATCGTAACAAATTAAATCTAACGAATGTGAAACAAATATGTAGCAGATGACAGATGACAGATGACAGATGACAGATGACAGATGACAGATGACAGATGATAGATGGTAATTGGAATCCTACAAGGAGATACACTAAACACATATACCTACGAGGCAAACAAAGCGATAGTACTAAGTGATAAATCTTCATCAACTTCTACCAAATTCTGAACGGATAAAGGAACTTGCCAAAGTAATAGAAGTACAATTCGAATCATCAAACATACCAAAAGTCTCATAAGAAGATGGGTAACAAATTCGTACTGACGATCAAAATCACAAATCAGAGTATCAAAACGTATCAGAAGGCATAACATAATAGGTAGAATAACCGTACGGGTAAGAAAGAATCCAAGATCTAATGTGTCGCGAACTAAAGCTTCCTCAAATGCCAAGACGTTTAACTCTTCTCTACCTCTTTTGGAAGCGTGATGCAAAACGCGATTCTCTGTCAAGATCACTGCAGGTGCGCCATGTAGATTGAATGATTTTCGGCCAAAACAGCCACTTCCTGAGCATTCCAAGGTCTTATGCATAGGCAATATTTTGATGAACCACTGATCCTATCTCATCCTTTTTTATGATTTCTTTTATGTTTTTAGAGATAATGTGAGCTAGTGAAAATGTTTGTTTCAACAATTTAACTTGACAAGATTTTTACTATGAAACTTAAATGATATTGAAACTGAGAGAAAACAAGGATTGAGATAAAAAGCTGATAATTTGCATTAAACTTTAAAAATGGATTACACAGATTAAACTAAGATAACTAAAAACTACTTACCCTCCAGGGCTTACAATTCACTACTATTTATATTAGTACTTGAAGACTATGGTTGCTTTCCTTTGTTGTGCATCTTCTGTGTGACTCAGCAGTCCAAAAGTGTCCCTTGTGCTTTCTTTAACAAATCCCAACCGTTGGATTGGACTCTTAATCACCTCAGCCCTCCAATTTGGTTTTGGCGCCCAATATGTGGGGATTGCCAGCGTGGATTGAGGTGAGTGGGATTGGTATTGGTGAGGGGTAGGGTGGCTGGTAGGTGTGTTGGGGAGAGGAGGGGGAAGACAAGTATGTTGTAGAAGGTACAGGTGATGGAGATGGGTGTACTGTTTGAGCTTGAAACCAGGAAAAGGAGGTAAAAGTGGAGGTGGTTGACTTTTTCTTTGACCTGGCACATTTTAATATTAAACGGGGTGAGGTTTGGGCTTTGGGGAAGAAATGGGCTGAGGGAAGTTGGTTTTGTGTTTGGATTGGTTTGGTTTGGTTAGAAATAATAAAAAGGGTCCATTTGTTATACAAGGACCAATTTTGTAAATTTGCTGAAATTTCGAGGACCAATTCTGCCAATCTTCTAAACTATTCCAAGGGACCAACTTGCCACATTCTATCAATATTAGTGCCATAAAAGAAATTTTCCAAAATTTGAATATCCCGGGGACTACTTTTGACAATTTTGAAAGTACGGGGACCAAATTTGTAACATTTTGAAATTCATCACCAAAGGACTAATTATGACACTTGTGATTTCCAAAAGGACCTTTGTTGATTTTTCTTCCAAAATAAATGTTCAGGGACTAGTTTTGTCAATTTTTGAAAGTTGGGGGACTGAAACTGCCAATTGTGCAAACTTTGTTCGTTTTTCATTGTTTTTACTCATTTTGCATCTGAAATATATAAAACACAATCTTTGGGATATTCTCAGTATTTTGATGCTTTTCTGAGTGTTTTTTGATGTTTTGGCAGTTCAAATACAACAAAAATGATGAGTGTTTGAGCACTCATCAATGCATGATGTGATGTTAACATTTAATATATTAAGAAATATGTAAATGTAATGTATTTCTATTTTAAGAAATATAAAAAGTGTTGTGTTTTATATGAAATGTATATGTTGCAAAAAGTCTAATTATGCAAGACTTAAACCTTAATCATGTTTTACTTGAAAACTAAAGTTTGTACTTTTGTCGTTAACAAAACTTAGCAAAGATCATAAAATATAAATAACGTTTTTAGGCGATATTTGTATTAACATAAACTTTAAATAATAATCACATGAGTCGTTGTTATAAGCAAAATCATGCATATTTATTTTCATAGTACAGTAACTCGTGCTTACCATTTGATATTTATATTACCATTAATAATAATTTAGCCGTATTTTTAATATTCAAACTAATATAACATGAGTACTTATTTAATGTATATAGTAAATGAATATTTTAATTGATAAAAGTTTAAAACTAATATTTATTTTAAAAATATTTAACTTATATTAAAATTAATTCGCATATTTACAAAATTTTGTAACTTTAATTGATAAAAGTCTCAAACTAATATTAATACTCGTGTAATTGCAAACAAAGTTCATATTATAAAGTGTAAGGGGTATAAAGTGCAAGGGGTTATTTGTTTATTATCGAAAATTATTAAAAAAATATGAAGACTTATAATTTTACACTTAAATCTAGTATTTTTAAAATTCAACCACTAAAGTTTTATTAATTTCGTCATCTTTTTTTAAGTTTTTATATTCGTAAATTTGACACATATATTTTTATGTGTTTTTTTTTCTCAGCCTACTTCTTCACCAAATTTATTAAAGTTTGATCAAAATCAATTTAATTTTTACTTTTTATTAGCCAGTCATATTGTTTTATTTCGCTTATGTGTCAAAATTAAGCTCTCCTATTCGTCCAATTTTTTTTTTTTTTTCAATAAGAATGATTTTACAAAATCACTTCGAAATGATGTAATTTTTTTATTATATAAAAGATGTGAGTTTTATATTAAACTTTTGGCTACGTTATATATAGCTTAAAATTTGTAGCTTGCTTTTTGTTAAGTAACAACTCGTAAATAATGCTTAAATCTAATTGTCCTAGTTTGTCATTGATAGAGTATATAGGTACAAAATACTTTCACGTAAGATAATCACCATCGTCTATTTTGTTTTTTGAGTAGAAGTAACATAAGGACATACAACTAAAGTAAATTTTAGTAACATATGCTAATCTTAGTTAATTTACATTACGTCTTCCAGATTCAAGAAAGATTTTATTTGAGCCACATATATACGACTCTTACAAATATATACCGTGAGAGTTACCATATTTAAACTTGAGACCTCGTTTGAGAAGTCCTAAACAGCTGGCACTAGAAAATCGATAGTCAACACGATAAATATGTGGTTGTTATGACTCGTGAATTTGTGGTGTCGAAGGGCTGAAAACAACGTAACATAAAGGGTGCGTTAAACCATTCTCCTGAAATTTATTGAGTTTGAGTACGATTTTAGCTCTACTCAATATATGTGGACCATTTTTCTTTTGACCCCATTAACAAATGTCGAGTAGCAACGACTATTGCGACTTTTAAGAGCAATAGGTGTGGTGAGTAGTTTCTTCCAAGGTTGTTAAATTCGCGATCCTAATAGTAGGATCTACGATCTTACATATAAAAAAACGAGCAGGATCGTAGTAGGATCTTAATTTAAGGATCAGTCTATGATCGTAGGATTGCACGCAGGATCGTAGGATCGTAAACGATCCGATCCTACTACAAGCCCATCAAATTATTTAGATTTGTAGTTTTATTATTTGAAGGGCAAAAGCAGGAGAATAATCAAATTACACGTATAGTAATTATTTTTTTTAAGGATTATTTTCAAAATAAACCAACGTTGTGAGAAAATAGTCTTGTTTAAGGATGTAATTCGTCGTCAAACCTTATTTCACACTTAATGAACTTTTCACGTCACTTAGCAAACATATTTCTCATATATTATTTTTAGAATAATCTAGTTGCCTTAATTTGCTCGTTTTTAGATTAGATTGCGTTTTAGGATTATTTGAACTTTACATGCTCTATTATACTTTACGTTTATGTTTGGTACTCGTAGTTTTAATATCACAATATCTCTTTTATTTCTCACTATTCATCACACAAATCACGAACCGAACCACGAATTCAATTCACACTTCGTTGGGATACGACCCGGGGAAATACTTTCACCGGTATTTCTTCGGAAATACACTTAACCACTAAACTTACATCAAATCACATTAATGTTCTACTATTACCGCACTTAAACATATAACTTTATTATTATTATTATTATTATTATTATTATTATTATTATTATTATCCATTTAGATTCGTTTTAATATAAAATATCATCTACAAATATATAAAAGTACAAAACTACAACTGTTATATAAAAATATATACATTTTCATAGGATCTTACAATCCTGATCCGATTCTACGATTACGATCTTGTGAAACCGAAAACGATTCTAGGTAGGATCCCGATCTTGACAACCTTGGTTTCTTCTACTTATTTGGAGCCCACGGGTGTCATATCACCATAACACAACCCCTCAAACAACCTCCCCTTACTATAAAACAACACAACTTACTCATTTGGATCCCACATACACACTTATTCACACACACACACATACAACAAAAAAATAAATTTCTTACACTTTTTACCTTCTTCGTTTGCCCGACGAAGGAAGGTTTGGCGAGTGGCGGCGAGGGAAGGTGGTGTGGTGGCGAGCAAGCTACGTCAGAGTGGCGAGCTCCTCTCGTTGCCACACCTATTGCTCTAATTGGATTTTGTTGATGTCATTAGTGGAAAAATGTTGCTAGAGTATAAAATAATGATAAAACTATGAAAATGATAAGCAGTATAGATATTTTATGTTCAGTATGTGAATAAGAAAGAAAAAAAGTTTCATGAATTAGTGGAAATATTTCATTGCTACAACACATTTGTTGATACAAAAGTTGGGCGTTCCTTGTTTGGGTTTCTGCTCTCGTACCAATTAGACCTTAATGCTTGAAACCTGCACACTAAGAAAACAAACAAACACCGTTAGGCTTATCGTGGGATTGTCTCCCACGATTATCCTTCGGCGCGAGAGTAAGTAATCGGTTTTAGGGTTATGTATATGAATTAGGGTTGTGAGTCGTACCTTTAACGAGAGTTATGGCATTGTTTATATAGGCACGAAATCCTTGTAGATTTTGTGTTCCTCACTCTTTGCACGCGTAGTGCTTATCCGGCCTATGGATCTTTATCCATAAATAGAAGATCATTATCTAGACCATAAATAGTTTGGTTGGGTTTGGGCTTTCGTGTGTCCAAACCGTTAGTAGTGTGGCCCAAATCATTGTCATGATAGCCCACTCATAGTGGACTTGGGCATTAGTAGTGTTTATCATTTGGTCTCGTGACCCAAATATAGACTATACGTCATCATGTCCCCCCCAGTCTAGTGTGCGTGGGTCATGGCCGCGTGCGCTAGACTAATAATATCAGTGGCAAACGTGGCGGGAAAAATTCGAATATTCACCGCCCATTATTTGTAACCATGTATCTAGTCTCAAAATATCTCAAGGATCCCTCGGTAAATGGGGAGTGTATCCACGTGTCCTTGGGGATATGTGAAAAAAGTGCTTGTACCCTTTTGCATTCTAGCCACACGATTACCTCAGTAGGATCCACGTGGCGATCATTTAGGGTTTGGTGACCCTATATAAGTCACCGCCTCCCTTTTCACTGTAAATCTCACAGTAAAATACCTACTTCCGCCATTTTTAAGATTTCTCAAAGCTTGTTCAAGAGTCAAATGTTTTATTAGGTAACAGCGAGTGCGCTCCATAGTTGATCTTATTTTTCCTTAGAAATGGTTCGTCAGTTAGAAGAGTTTCGCTCGGAGATGGACGAGGATGAACTGCGCAAGTTCACCTCTGACTATTTCATTCCGCTTGCAGTGCATCCGAAGGTACCAGATGCCAACGCATGTATCGCGGACTTCCCTAAGGGGAAAATAAGGGTGTATACGCGCTTCTTTGAATTTCCCAACCAGCGCGTGCCTATATCCCGATTCCTGAGCGATGTGCTAAAATTTTATCGCCTGCACATTTCGCAGCTGCACTGTATAGGTGCGGCCAAAATAACAAATTTCGAGGTAAACTGCCGTTTACTGGCGATAAACCCGACTATCAATTTATTCCGCGCGTTCTACCACACGTCGTGGTCGAACGGGTAGGTGACATTCTCCAAGCGCCCAGGGGGTTATCAGTGCTATACTGATAAGGTGGAATCCCTGAGGGGATGTAGGGAAAGATTTTTTTGGATAGATGATAGGGTATTTAATTCGCTCTCTGAGTTTTATACTCAAGGGGAGCTTCCAAAGGATGAGCGCCCAGATCCCGGTACGTACAATGTGGGGGATGCGGAGACTATTGATGAGAACCGTATCCCTATCAATACTTATCCCGAGGAGTTCTTGGTGCACATGGGGCTGAGTCGTAACTACTTCGGGGGAAGTGACGAAGTGCCAACGTTCTTGGATGGAAGCGGTCGGGGTGGGTGCTTGTCCTTTCTTATCCTCGCGTTTATAATGTAAGCCTCTTTGTATATAATGATTTTATCCACTAACTTGTTCCTCCTTTTGTGTGTTTATATGTTGCGCAGAGATGGATCTATTCTCCGTAGTGATGCTGACAAAGCCGACGCAGGTAGCTGTGGGCGTGCGCCCCTTGAGGGAAGGTGAGGTGCCTATTCTGGAGGCTACTGCTGGGCGTCTGCTGGAGCTTGCGCGAGAGGAGTCTTCTGACGCATCACAGCCTGTGGTGAATGCGACCCCAGTGCAGACGGTGCCTGCGCAGGTAGTGGTGACACCTGAAATTGCGCGTGTTGAGTCGTCCCCGAGTGCTGGTATTCTCAAAGTGGACACGGACTCTGAAGAGGAGCGTCAGGGTGTGAAGCGCAAGGCTATTATTAATGATGGTGAAGGGACCTCCAAGCGTAGGCGTCATACCATTATTGTGGATGAGTCCACAGACGAGGAGACGTCATTGTCTGTTGCTGCGCAGGGGAATGCTCAGACTTCTCCCTTTATGTAAGTAAGCTGAATATTTATATTTATACGTGTTTTTGCGCAGCGCCATTCCCTAACTTTGTTTATGTTTGCTTGTAGTGACGACGCTGCAGGGGGTGATGCAGCGTTCGTGGAGGGGTCAGTGCCACCTCAGGCGGCTCATACTCATGTGGAGGAGCCGGTGAGAGTTGATGAAGGGATGTCTGCGCAACAGATGATGGAGGAGCTGGGGGCTGTTGCTGAGCGTCAGGCTGAGTTAGTTACTCAGCTGAAGGCGTGGTATGTTGGGGAAGGTAGCAGTCTCGCTCAGATGGATGAGGAGATTGCTTGCTCAGGGCACAGTTAGCTGATGCGCGAGCAGAGGTAGAGTCTACCACTGCGCATGCTAGGAGGGTTTCTGATGAGAAGCTATCCTTGATGGCGGAGCTGAAGCGTGAACGTGATGCAGCTGAGCAGCACAGGTCTAACTGCGTCTGGGCATTAAAATACTTGCAGGAGAATCGAAGCAAGCATTTTGCTCAGCTTAGTGAGTTCTGCGAGCGCGTAGAGGAAAAAGTGAAGGTGCAGGAGAGCAAGCTGCGGAAGCTAAGTATAGAGTATGATGAGGAGTTATATCCTCATCTTATGTCTACCATTGCTGAGCGCAGGTATGTATCGTCTATTTCGAAGTTTTTATTTACTATATGTATTAATGCTCTTTGTACCTTCTAACGCGTCTGTTGTTGCTTGTGTAGGTGGTTGATCAGCCATGGTTTGCGCACTGTCACGTACAAGCACCCTGACTTCTTTTTGAAGCCAGATGAGTCGCAGCTGATGGTGCCTGTTTTTTCCCGCCCCTGCCATATGCTTAATCCCTTCGCTCTTGAGAAGGAGATTTCATTGAAGAAGTGCTTAGAGGCACATGAGACAAGAGCTGCTCGTAAGAAGGGCGTGAAGGGAAAGGCCATCCTGTGTGGTGTTGGCGCAGCCCCATCTTCCTAGGTCTGATGGGATTCCCGTTAGCGTACCAACGGTGTCTCAGGAAGATAGCAGCCTGTTAAGAAGGCTAAGTGAGGCTGGGGAGCTGGCATCCACAGCTAGTAGCTCAAGTCACAGGCGCGCTCATAGCATTTAGATGTGTATTTTTGTAATTATGACTCGTAGTTCTCATTAATAATAATGTTTATTTTATTTCGCACGCCTTGTTATTTGTACTTAGATTGTTTTCCTTTGTAAAAGATCATCCAAGAGTCAAATTGAAAATGTGACATACTTAAAATGATTTAGATTAAGTACGTAACTTAAAAAAAATCATAAATGTGAAGATAAACTCATGTTGTTTTGCAAAGACTATATCAAAATAACCAAGAGTCTTGGCTCGTGGATTGCTAAGCATGTACAATGTATGTTATGTTGCGTAGTCGTCGTGGAATGCGCATTTAAACTTACTTCAACGTCTTGAAAGTAAGGCGCTTAGCAAGGATGCGTGATCCAGTGTTGATGGGTTTGCAACCCTCTTACTCAACGAGTTAGTTAGTAGGTTTACTCATCCTTTATGCCATCGTGGGTCTTTAATAAGTGCATGCACGCCATGTAGGCAAAAAGTAAAAATAACAATATTGAAACATAATAAAAAATGTGCGCAATAAAGTTAAATGTGTTATGGAGTTAGCTAGAAACCACAACGTTGTATTAATACTTTCAAGTTTTTTGGAAAACAAAAGACAATTCCTAAAAAAAAAATTCAAAGACAGACATTTATTGGGCACGTACTAAAGTGCAAGGTTGTCTGTGTGTGGGCCGTAGCCTTTCCTAAAGGTAGCATCTCTTGAGATTGCAGATATTCCAAGTGCGTGTCAGCTCGTGGCCTTCCATATCGCGCAGCTTGTATGCACCATTACCTAGTGCATCCGTGATCTCATAGGGTCCTTCCCATTTGGGTCCAAGCTTGCCTGTGTCTTCTGCGTGGCTTGCATCATTAGCGCGGTATACAAAGTCTCCTGGCCTGAAAGAAGTGTGTTTGACCTTTGCATCATAATACTTCTTCATCTTTGCTTTAGCCTTTGCTTCGCGTATAGCTGCGCGTTCACGCCTTTCTTCCAGCAAGTCCAAGTCTATGTGCCGCTCCTCGTCATTTGTTGTGATGTTTATTTCCGTTGTACGTATAGTTGGCATTCCAATTTCGGCTGGTATGACGGCTTCTGTCCCATAGACAAGAGAGAATGGTGAGTCTCCGGTACTGGTTTTAATTGTCGTGCGGTGCGCCCATAAAACATGTGACAATTCATCCACCCATCTTCCTTTATGTCTGTCGAGGCGCACTTTTATTCCTTCGCCTAGACTGCGCTTCGCGCGTTCAACCAAGCCATTGGTTTGTGGGTGTTTCACTGAAGCAAAGTGTTGCGTAATGTTTAATTGCACGCACCAATCTTTAAATGGGTTACTACAGAATTGTTTTCCATTGTCTGAAATAATCTCCCCAGGTAGTCCGAAGCGACACACAATGTTGTCCCACACGAAGCGTTTGACCTGGTTTCCAGTGATGCTCACCACTGCTTTTGCCTCAATCCACTTGGTAAAATAGTCTATGGCTACGATGAGGAATTTTAGCCCTCCCGCTGCAACTGGGAAGGGCCTGCGATGTCAATGCCCCATTTGTAGAATGGCCATGGTGAGGTGATAGGGGTTAACTCTTGTTGTGGTCGGTGCGGAATTGGCCTGTGGACTTGGCAATCGCTGCATTTCTTTATCATGTCCCGTGCGTCGCGGTGCATAGTAGGCCAATAGTATCCTGACCGCAGGGCGCGCGCCACTACAGACCGTGGTCCTGAGTGCATGCTACATGAACCAGCGTGAATTTCTCGGAGTACATAATCTGCTTGGAGAGGTCCAACACACTGGAGCCAAGGTTGTAGGAATGAACGTCGATATAGGACGCCATCTCGAAGTTCAAATCTCTGCGCTGTGCGCCGTACCCTTCGAGCGTCTTTCTGATCTTGTGGTAAGATTCATTTGCTTATGAATTCAATGATAAGTGTCATCCACGTTGGATCTTGTTCTTCTATCACCGCGGATACTTCCATCTTCAAGATTGATTTGCTTTTTAGAGTTTCCACCAATACCTGTTTTGATAGGTGCGCAAAGCTTGTAGATGCGATTTTGCTAAGCGCGTCAGCTTTCCTGTTTTCTCCTCTAGGTACTTGTTTGATTGTAAACCTATCAAAATTCTGAATTAAAGACTTGGTTTTTTCAAGGTATTGGACCATGTGTTCATCCTTGGCTTCATATTCTCCTAGCACGTGGTTGGCTACTAGCCTGGAATCTACATTTGCCTCTAGGTTTCGTACACCCATTTGAATTGCAATACGCAGTCCAGCAAGTAGGGCTTCGTATTCTGCCTCATTATTTGTGGCTGTGAATTCGAAACGCAGTGCGTAGGTGAATTCTACTCCATCTGGGTTAGTGAGGATAAGGCCCGCGCCTGACCCAACCACGCATGAGGATCCGTCTGTGAATAGAACCCATGGTTCTTGTAATTCTGTCTTGCTTGCTGAAGATGGAGTATCGGTATCTGGCTTCTCAACAATAAAGTCGGCTAATATCTGCCCCTTGATTGCAGTGCGTGGTCTATACGAGATGTTATACTCACTCAACAACACTCTCCATTTTTGTAGCCGTCCTGATGCGTCAGGTTTAGAGATAACTTGTTTGATGGGCTGGTCCGTGATTACAGCTATTGGGTGCGCCTGAAAGTATCTGCGCAGTCTTTTAGCTGCGAATACTAGAGCTAGAACCAGCTTTTCCATAGCGGTGTAGTTAGTCTCTGTCTTTTTCAGTGCCTTGCTTACAAAGTATATGGGCGTTTGAACGGAGTTCCTATCTGTCAATAGTACTGCGCTAACTGCTCCATGAGTTGCAAATAAGTACATGATCAACTCTTCTCCTGGTCGTGGTGCGACAAGTTTGAGAAGTGATGCAAGATGCTGTTTGAGTTGTTG
>CM060680.1:139998268-140060768 GCA_030686995.1 Artemisia argyi | reverse complement strand
TTCTATAGACCTTGATGTTACAACTAGAGAGTCAACCTGATTACGCCTATTCCAATTCTCTCTACATGATCAAGCTAGTCAATGGCTTGAACGTTTACCCGCGGGATCTATCACCTCATGGGATGATCTCACCACTCGTTTCCTTGCTCAATTTTTCCCACCGGGGAGAACTACCAAGCTTAGAAATGATATCTTGATGTTCCAACAATGTCAAGGTGAAACTCTATATGAAGCATGGACTCGTTTCAAGGACTTACTCCAAAAAGTCCCTCATCATGGCATAGATCTTTGGCTCCAAGTCCAAATCTTCTATGACCATATCGATCTCTCTACAAGGCGAACCATTGACCAATCGGCCGGTGGCAAGCTACGTGATCTAAGTGCGGAAGAATCATGGGAACTCATAAAAGATCTTGCTCTTTATGACAACGAAAGTTGGAATGATCCCCGTGATTTGAACAAAACGGTCAAGGCAATATCTTTGCCTTCGAACAATTCTAGCACTCCCGACCGTAGGATCATGGAACTTGAGGACCAAGTAAAGTTTCTCATGAAATCTTACGAAGCTCCTAAGCCTTCAAGCCAAGTGAACAAAATCACTTCTTCATGCGAATTATGTAGTGGTCCCCATGACACTCGTGATTGCGTGGAACTCCCCGGAACAGCTTTTGCGGATTACGCATCCTCGCGTACCAACGAAGCGGGAGATAAGTGGTACACATTCAAACCCGAGCCAAACCCTTACGGTGATTCCTACAACCCTTCTTGGAAAAATCACCCAAACCTTAGGTGGAAGCAAAACCAAAACAATTCCTCCAATCCACCTAATCGTTACCAACCAAACGGTCCACCCTCCAACCGTACTTTCAACAACAATCCTTCTAACAACTATGGTAGTACCAACAATCTTGAAGGATTGATGTCCAAGTTTATGGCATCTCAAGAAGCCCGCATAGCTAAGATTGAAACCGAATTCAACCAACAACAAACGGAGATGACCAATAAGATTGACAACTTGTTGAAAGCCCTCAACAACCAAGCATTAACTGCACCTAGGAAGAACACTAGGGACACCAATAGCGGAATCCAAACTAAGGACCCCTCGTCGTCCAAACACGTCCACTTTGTCAATGTTGTCACCGTTAAACCAATTGATAAGGAGATAGAAGAAAGTGACAAGGATGAAGTTGGAATCGAAACCGAGCCTAGGGATAAAATTAAGGAAGTCGAGGTTAATAAAGGAGAAAAGTTAGAGGAAGTAGAGACTGTAGAAGAGTACTTTGATAAGTTGCCCTCCAAGGAAGAACGGGAATATCACAAGGATTTATTCGATGATCCCGAGACACCATATATCCTTGGTTCACCCCTTATTAAAGCAGGCGACCCCTCTAACATTAACATACCATGCAACATTGGGCATATGCATGTATGGAAAGCTTATATCGATCCTAGGTCCCATATAAACATAATGACTAGGACTTATTATAATTGGGTAATGAAGAAGCAACTTGGTTATAGAATGATGCCCCGTAAGAATTTGATAAGCAATTTTGTAGGTAGAGTGAAAAGATTGCATGTAATTGTCGGAAATTTCACTTATGAGACCGATTTTATGATAGTGGAGGATACTCGTCCGGTGATAGATGCTTGCCTAAGTCAAGTAGTGTTCGGAAAACCGTTCGTTTAGGCCACTAAGATGAGTTATGATCCGACTCTAGGGATAGTTAGGTTCAAGGAAGAGAATGATGAGATTGCCTGCCAAATCCCCTATAAGATTGAGCAATACCGCCTCCTATCGAACATAGAAAAGGAACATAAACAAGCGGCTTACTATAGGAATGATGAGGATAGACGTAGAGGAGTAGAGTATGTGATGAATAGGATGCTTGATTTCTACAAAGAATGCTTGCAACTAGGTCCGGAATACAAGACTAATATAGGAGATGACCTAGAGAGTGAAACCAAAGATGAGGTCACGTAGTAACCCATGACCTTGAGTCTAGCTACAAGCCTCGTAAATAAAGAAAAGTGCTTCTTGGGAGGCAACCCATGCTTTGTGTGATTTTTATTTGTTTGATTGTTATTTGTTTCCGTATGCATGCTTTATTTTTGTTGTTGGTAGATCATGTTTCAAAACTAAAATGGTGAAAATACTTTATTTTGTCGTTTGGCTTTGTCTTAACTTCATCCAAAGGTATTTCGCAAAAGATAAGTGTAAGGGGAAACCCCAAATATGTTTTTAAGAAACAAAACCGATCATGATTCTCCACAATATTAAATGAACATGTATATTCGTATTTGTTAGAGTCAAATACTTGTATCGAGTCATAATGATGTTTTGCAGGATTTTCCAGGAAGTAAGACAAAGTTTTTCCAGAAATTTTCCGGAAACTTAACATAAAGATTTCTGCAGGTCACTTCTAACGGCGTCAGGAAGAAATTCCTGACGGCGTCACGTGTAAAAATCTGGAAATTTTGCTAGTTTTGTTTTTCTAACGGAGTCTTAACGTTTTTGTTAAATCTTTAGTTTTATAAACTCCAGGGAATCTGCAAACATCATTCCACAAGCATTATATCTTAGTTTGCTTTCTAGGATCTATTATCATATATAGATTGCCGCCGATTTTATGCGAGGTTGCCTTGTTTGTTTTCTCAGGTTTAACAGGTTATGTATGACAAGAAGATGATTTATATTCTGGAAGGGAAGCTTTGATTGTTCATTTTCTTGGAGGAAGATCTAACCTTGTTACCATACTATCCATACCGAGCGAATCAGGGGAGTATTTGATTTCATTCTTTTACCTGTTTTTACTTTTACATTCTTTAATTGAACATTGGGGACAATGTTCATCCTAAGTGTAAGGGGAGGGTAAAATGATGATACCTCATAGGATACACTTTCGCTTGAGTTTGTTTGTTTGATGGTAGATGCGTAATAAAACTATGAGAAATACTTGTTAGTGTAATTTTAGCGCCAAATTTAAAATTTTTTACAACATTTTGGAGTGAAACTTTAGCCTTAGCAAGCGTCTCATGGATAGGAGATCGTATGACTAGCACAAAACCGTACCATTCAGAAACATTTTCCACCCAAATATGTGAGGTTCGCCTTCAGATTTGATAGGAAAAGCATTTACTATTAGTGCTTATGAGTGTACCGGTAGCATTTAGATTCTAGAACTTGCGTTAGTGATGCATCCCGAGACCGCTAGTGAGACTACATTCGTGTAGTAGGATTTACTACATGATAAGAGGCATTAGGATCACCCTTGTGTTAAACCCGTATCATAATTACTTGACCATTTAAGTCATATTACTTGGCTAGTTAAGTCAATTAATTTTTCACACACCCTAGTGTTGTACTCATTTTTAGTACACGAAACCCCTAGTACACCCCTCCGAGCCTATCTTTTTGTTTCTAACTTTAAGCATCTTACTTAAAGGAAGAATTTGTTACACCCCACTTAAATGTACAACCAAATCGCGTTAGCCTTCCATGTATGCACTCATCTTTAGTGCATTATTGTTATTTGTTTAAACCCTTAGTTAATTATCTAATTGATTATATGGTTGCTAAGTCGAGTCATATCCTTGTACATATTGTTTTGGGACGATTGGGACTCATGGGTAAAGTACTTGTGTTATGGAGTAATGGGGAAAAACATAATATTTTATTACCCCCATACGTGCGTTAATCTTAAAAGTACTCCAAGTGTTTTGATTATCTTAATTCGAGTCATTAGATTAGTTTATTGTAAAGTATGTAAAAATTCAAGTGTAAGGGGAATGTTCATTCCCTATGATGTATTATTTTGGATGGCAGGGTAAGAGTGTATGCAAAAAAAATCGAAAAATCAAAAAAAAAAAGGAAAAAAATAGAAAAAGAAAAGAGAAAAAACATACGGACTACCATCCCGTTTCATTCTATGTTTATTTTATGTTTTTGTTATTTTTCATTTATTAGCTTAAGTCAAGTCGAGTCTTGGCTTAGCAACGCCATATTGTACATGTAATTAACCAAGATGATTAACTCGCCACCAGTAAAGATTGCCTATATCCAACAAAACCGTGTAGTCCATATCCCTACACCTAACGTTATAACCCTTTAAAAGACCTCTTTGATAGTTTATCCTAGGTGCTTACGCCATGTGGTGGAGGTTTGATCCTTTCCCAAGCCTATGGTAATCTATTTTGCTATGACAGGTAGTGAGAGATGTTTCCCATTTCCATATTGTGATATATACTTTATTGCACCCGAGAGATGTGAGTATCTAAACACTATTTGTGAGGCGCTAGTATATGACCTCCGTGCTTGTCTTTGGTCTTTAGTGGAACGATTATTTGTTGTATTTACTTTTATATTAGTGTTAAATGACCCCTAACTTGTATTTTGACTAGAATAAAAGCGCATTTGCTTGAGGACAAGCAAATCTCAAGTGTAAGGGTATATGATGAGGCGAAAAATGATCCGTTTTTAGGGGGTCATTTAAGCCGGAATTGGAATTTATTTGATCAAATATTGCCCTAAATCGTTCCTTTTGTGATTTTAGGTACTTTGGGAGTGAATTATGGAAAAGGAAGCATTTTGGACGTTTTTGGAGCATAAAAGTGAAGAAAACGGCAAAGTCTTAATTTTCCTTGCTCGGAACAGTACCTGACAGCGTCCAGAGAAATTTTGTGACAGTGTCAGGAGCAAAAATGATGACGGCCCAGAGAAAACATGACGGCGTCAGATCAAGGCCATCAAGAGTAAAAGTGGTGACGTCCCAGAGCAGAAATACACATGACGGCGTCAGATCTGGATCTAGGCAGTCCGAGAATTTTATTGGCGGCGAGATGACGGCCTCAGAACTTTCCTCTTGACGCCGACACCTCATGAAATCTATATATACTTTTCTAATTTTCATTCATTAAGAAGGGTAACTTGAGAGGAGAATTTTAGGATCGAACTTAATAAACCCTAACACGTCTTTTACAGTATTTTCAAGGGTTTTCACCCCTTGAAACCCTTCATGTTCAATTGAGATAAGTATCCTTTCAATTCATTCAATATGTCTGTGTGTTGGTTGAATATATCTTACGCTTGTCTTAATTTTAACATGCTAGGCTAGATCTCTTGTGTGTTTGCTTAGATGTAATGAAACCTAGATGTTGATTATAGGTTGATTGCTTGTTTATAGTTGTAATGGATGAATGATTTCAATGTTAGGCTTAAGAAAACTGGCAGATCTCCATTGTGTAACTTGCTTGAACGTCTTAAGAAACATGAACCGATGTGTACTAGGTTTTTATGGTTGTATTTAATGCATGAGCGAATTCTAGTGATCCCATGTTAGGAGCTTCTTGCAGGCTCGTCATAGGAGTGAAGTAGGAGTTCATAGAATTGGGGAAGTAAGTACGCCACCCCATGATTGGTATTAAGGAATATAACCCGTCATCCACGCAACTGTAACAAGTAATTAACCTGTAAAAGATATCTAGGGAGTAGTGAAATCTAAGTAAACACAATTCTCCCATCTATTGTTCACACCATATTAGTAATTAGTTTAATTTACATTTTTGTTATTTTATTTTGATTGCATCTTAGTTATTGGGTTAGTTGACTAGCAACTAATTCCGCCCACTCTTCCAAAAACCGAGATTTTTAATTGCTTTCATAAAAATATAAAAATACAAAAAAGAATCATCCCTCACCTCTAGACCTAGTTCTTAGGCTTTCTAATCCTAGCGACACTATTCCTGAGTGGAACGATCAATCCCCCGGTACTTGTCACTATACTATACTACAACGATCAGGTACACTGCCTGGTGGGGGTTGTAAGCTTCTCGAGATCCCTCGAGAGATAAAGCCTGGTGCAATTCCCACGCATCAGGAACCTAAAGGCACCTTCCTCTTTTCCAATGCATCTGATTCAGGTAAATCATATTTCCATTATAAGGGAAAGAACTATATAAATTTTTGTAATAAATTTTTAAGGTTCAGTTTGTACTCTACCGGCCTACATGCAAATGACTCTGAACATTAAAGATACAGAAATGCCAAATACCTATCTTTTTTTTTCAATATTCACAGCTGACCTGTACCACAGTGACATGAAACATGCCATATGACAACAACTTTAATTCGAAGAATATTTGTTAAATACTAAACAAACCTGATATAGTAACAAACCATCGCTTCTAACCACGTCCCCGTTTTTTGTGTCGCCTTGATCTTTCCCATTTACTGATCTTCTAAACACCATTAACTTCTCTTTCAAAGATAGGATTGCTGAAAAACCATTAAAAAAATACAGTCAACCATTTCATCAAACACATGTATCGGCCCCTGATCAAGTTGTCCAATAAGTTAGGCCACGACTTTTGATTTTCTTATTACCGTTATTTGTAAAAATGCTTACCGGTTTGGTTTTCTTAGACATTGAATTTATTAGGTGTCTCATTTGCATCCTCCTTACCAAAGTGAACACCAAAATAATAAGATAAATAGCACTTGATAACCCGACAAAAAGAGTATTAGTTTATTACCATAGCATCAAAGTTGGACCTACCTGTAGATCGTTCTTCAACTTTCAAGCTAAAATTTGCAACAATGTTTGAAATCAGAAGTGCAATTTCACAGTTGGAAGGAATTTGGAAGTTGATTTGTAACCTAAAAATGACATCACAAAAGTTTCAAATTAAAGCACTAACAATTCACGTTACAAAATATCTTAAAATTGTGCCAAAGATATATAATCTAACATATAATAACCTATTTGAATGTTTTTAGTGTTTAATCAATTAAATATAACAACACTCAATTAAGCAAAATAAATATAGTGAATTACAATAGTACTTAAATGAATAGATCATACCTCTGCTATTTACTCACACGATTACCTCTGTACAAATTTAAAAGGCTACATAATCATGATAAGCCCAAAAACTAAGCTATTCCAAACACCCCTTAACCACCTAATGTATTTTAGCTCACTATTAATTTACATTCCAGTCTAAAAAGTCTAATCCCCCAACCAATCACATGCATCAACTAATTCTCATCATCTTACAAAAGGCTCAATCGCGTTTCTGAAGTCTGGTACAGCAACTGGTTTTGGCGCATCAGCAATCGGTAATTGGTTTTGGCGCATCAGCAATCGGTTTGGTAAACAACAGAAGTCTTTAGTAACTTGGTGATGAGGAAATTACACTCTGTTGGCCACTTTGACAACTTATTAGTGCTCCTAAGGATGCAATAATCAAACAGCTAACTTTAAAACTTGAGTCTAAACGATCCCTAAAACAGGGCTGCCGATATAGCTAATAACATGAGTAATAATATGAAGCCGAGACCTTTAGAGATACCTATTCAACATTGGTATACAGATACCTATTCGATAGAGGATGGTCGGACCAGATTATATACCTGCTGAGACTGTGGTAAGGGTGCCTTGGCATATAGCCATGTTGGCCTTGATTTGGTGGAGACGGGCAAACCCGCTGAGACTGTGGTAAGGTTGCTTGAGGTGGTGGAGCAATATATTCATATCTGCTATCTTGTTGTACTCTTCAAGAATTTCCCAAATATTAATCTTTAGTCAGACCCATTATTGGTTTGTCAGTGGCTTTCAAACCAGTTACACTCCCAGATACGAATGTTTTTATGGAGCTCGAGCTTTTGCAGATGGAGTCTTGCCAGATGAAGAGAGCTTGGATTTTGAAACCTGTCAAGATAATTGATTATATAACGAACATCAGTATAAGATTTAATGGCTCACTCATTCCCTGAACCAATATAAAAATTTAATGGAAAATAAAAACTTGCAAATTAAATATGCTTTGAATTTATAACAGAACTATCTGGTAAACAAAAAGATTAATCATCAACATAACATCGATCATGTACTAAGTCATCAATTCTACACTACCCCATTTAATCATTTTTTAAATTATCCATTTGTGCATTAAAGCATTCAAAAATCAAAAACTTTTCATCATGAACACTTAGATGTCATTCTTATAAACAATATATATTATACACAAAGATGCTTACGCCAACAAAAATAACAGGCCGTCCCTTTGTCAAGAAAACAAATAAACTTGAGTCAATATCTCCATCTAATATCAAGTGCTTAATCTTTATCAAAAAAACCTCCAAGAAAATATGACGAATTATGTCCGATTGTAAATTAGAATTTAATGTGGTAGTTAGGGTTAGGGTTTTGAGAATGAACGTGTGTGAGTGACATTTTTTTTTACGTATGTATTATATGTTTGGTAAGGGCATTCACATCAATTAAAGCATGTCATTATTGTTTTCAAATGCCTATAACAAAATCTTGCTTGGTCCAATGGTTGAAGTGCTTGTGTGTGGATGCCAAGACCTAGGTTCAAATCTTGTAAGTGTCAAATTTTTTAAAAATCCAAATTTACGCTTGTAAAATGCATGCTTTAATTACCGAAATTAATTAAAAAATATGAAATTAATTATAAAAATTGCCGACATGGCCTAAATGTGATTACATGGCTGATAATGAATTACTGGGCAATGACTGGGCAATGAGGTGGCATATTCTTCAAATGCCTCCTGTTATATATAATGCGTATATATATATATATATATATATATATATATATATATATATATATATATATATATATATATATATATATATATATATATATATATATATATATATATATATATATATATATATAGGGGATATCTTGGCTACAATTTTTGTAGCTAATTGGCTACAATCCTTCACAAAAATTACACTAGCAATTAATTAGAGACCCATAGAAAAGAATCAAGACCCACAAAAAGAATCAAGGACCCACAGTTTATAGCTTAAAATTGTAGCCAATTAGCTACAATAAATTGTAGCTAATATATTCCCATATATATATATATGTGTGTGTGTGTGTGTGTGTGTGTGTGTGTGTGTGTGTTTGTGTGTGTGTGTGTGTATGTATATAAATATATATATTGTAGGACCTTAGATATCACAACTTTATCACAACAATAGAAGCAAAGATGAAGTAGAGATGGAAAGGTGGTGACTTGATATGTATATATGTATTTCGTATGAATATAGAGAGAGATAAGAAATATGAGAACTTTTATTCAAGAGAGAAACACACACACTTACACACACAAGCACACACCTCAAATGAGCTTTGAGGTGTTTATATAGTTGGTTACATGAGATGCCCTAAGGCTTTCTATGGGCTTGGGCTTGGTTTCCTTTTACTTATAAAGGCTTACATTACTTAACACATGATATATTAGCTTACCAAGACCAAGGCCCATTGAGTATTCTAATAACAAAAACAACGACACATTACAACGTTACAATATATGAGAATGACCATCACTTTCTAATATAATTTTTAATGCTAACAATCTCCCCCTAAGGGGTGGTTATTCGAATGATGCTCCACGTGATTAGGTCTTCTTTGTTCTTTGTTGCTGACCATTGTGTGTCGTAGTAGAATAGTCATTAGTCTTTGTTCCATCATGCTTTGTGATCTTTGATAACTGACTTTTCATCATTCTTTGTTCCTTTGTGATGTGGAGTAATCTGCCTTTTGTCACTTCTACGTCTGTGGTGGTTGTTCGCCATTCCAACATGCTCATACATCTTCAGTCTTTGTGATACATGCATTTGTAGTTCCCGTTCTTTCACACAGATCTTTGTCACTTTACTTCTGTAGATTCTTTTACATTGCGTAGAATCTTTCTTTGAACCTTTCTTTGCTTTGATCTTTGTAAGAACCATCCTTTGACTTAGAGATGCATGCATGAGCATGTGGAATCTGTCGCCATAGAGATGATGTATAGCTGCATGAAAACAGTTAGTAATAAACAACCGGTACTTACAGATAAGAATTAGAGATCGTCAACAGCATAGTGTGAAGACTCCTTCTAACCCTTACCAAGGCCGTTCCCATGTCAGATACTCTCGAGAGAGCTTACGAGACCTACTTAGTAGCTCAATGACTGGGTGAGTCGCTGGGGATCACTCTACGACTGTAGACCGTTTGAAACCACCGCGAACACTAAGCGTAACCCATAAAGAATTACCGAAGTGACCTGCTGTCAGGGCTGTTTGATGTTGACCCTGGCAGGAGTTTCCATTCGATCATTGAGAATCACAAATGTGAATCCTCTCATAAATGTTCTGGCAGATTGCTAAGATCTGCGTAGGACTCTAAAGTTTACATCTGGCGTCCTTAATGATGAACAACCAGTGTAGAAATATCATGTGTTCCTATGAGATCTTTTGATAAATCTCGGGGCTCTAGACTCGATAAGTGCACATTTGGTTTCCTATGCGGAGATTAGGGAGAGGTCTCCTGCTTCAATATCAACCATCTCTAAGAGACAGGTCGATAGATTACACCGGTTCCCCGTGAGAATGAAACAAGCTCTTTTAAGAGAACTTGAGTGGTTAAGAAGGTTTAGTGCAGTGCGTCACTGGGTCCATGACGTCTTTATCTTCAATACCGGTGTCACCTTAGTAACAACCAGTAGCATATGAATTGTACCCGGTGTCTGCCCTAAGGTTGAACATTTGGAGGGCTATTTCTTTTCACCCTTTTTTCATAACTTTTCTTTTTAATTCTTCAACCCCTTCTTTCTCCTTTCTCATTTTCTCCTTTTTTTCAATCATACCTAAGGACTTCTAATTCTAATCTGTTGGAATTGTCCTTGGGTAGATCCCTCCGGCTCTGGCGGATCACATGACGGTTTTTCCTAATCTTAGTTACCTTATAACACCATGACTATCCTATCATTGCCATGAAACCATTTATTGAAAATCTCTCAAAGTGTTTATGATAATAAAACATATTGTTGTTACCACTTTGAGAGTTTTGCATTTCTTTTGAAGGACTCCCCCTTCACATGTGCTCATGAATTTTTTAGAAATTTGCACATGCGTGAGGAGTTTGCACTTTTTGAATTGATCCACTTTCAGTGAACATGACCGATTCAAGACACGCTTACATCACTAGTTAGACTAGCTTAAAATTATTACCCGTCCTGGTCAAGTCCAAAGAAAGTCTCTTGATACGGTACATTCTACTCAGACAAGTCCTATTCGAGACACGCTTACATCACTAGTTAGACTAGCTTGAAGTTATTACCCGTCCAGGACAAGTCTTTTCGATTACTGACATTTTAAGCTTCGTCAATTCATTGGTACTTACTGAGTCGAGCTCTTCTGAGATTCAGTCACAAACTTTAAACATCTTTGATCACATTTTAATCATGTCTTCTCCCCCTCAAAAATAGCATAGCGTGATATTTTTGATATCAACTGATTTAAGAAAAAGCTTTTGGAGAGAAAGACAGATTTTGCATGAATTTGGAACATTTTTGTTTTTGTACTCCCCCTTAATGATAGCACATTTAAAATCAATTAAGGGTTTTGAGGGAGTTATCTTGAGCACTAATTTTGAGAGATTTGGAAAAATCTTTTGAACAACTTTAAAAAGTGCTCAAGAAGTTTGTTTGAAAACGAGTTTATACTTGAAATCTTTTTCGTTTGTTTAGACTCGAACTTTTTGAAAAAGATTTCATCATTGAACGTACGAGTCCTTGATTTGAAAATAATCAGAAGTCATCATTTAAGTTCGGGTTTCGTACTGAAGTATACGAAAGCCATTGTGAAGAAAATTTTGAGAAACGACATGTTTTAGAAAAACATTTTAAAGAACTCCCGCTCAAGCATCTGTACATGTCCGTATCATTGTTGAATGACATTTCTAGAAACGTACAGAATATTGATTTATACGAGAGACATGTCGTGAGAAGAATATTTTTGGATTTTTTTGATTTTATATTGTTTTTGTATTTTTTGAAAATTTTATATTTTTGTATTTTGTTTTTGTTGGTTTTTCAAATTTTGTATTTTGTTTTTTCAAAAATATATATTTTTTTTACAGCGAAGCGATTTTGAAAACATTTTTCAAGAAGATTCGAGAAGACGTTCTAGCTCCTCAGGAGTTAGGCTTCGCATGCCAATTCGTCGGACTAAATAGTCAAACCGTTTTTTTGGAAGGGCTTTAGTAAATAGATCGGCGAGTTGGTAATCAGTCTTAACGAAAAATAATTCAACAGTACCCTCTTCCATGTGTTCTTTGATGAAATGGTAGCGGACTTTGATATGCTTCGTCTTAAAGTGATATACGGGATTGCACGAGATGGCTATGGCACTTTTTGAGTCACAATACATAGGTATTCTGTCAAAAGTAAAGCCATAATCTGTGAGTTGTGTCCGCATCCAAAGAACTTGGGCACAACACGCAGATAGAGACACATATTCGGCTTCGGCGGTTGATAGTGCAGTACAATCCTGTTTCTTTGACGACCAGCTTACTAGCTTTTCACCCAAAAATTGTGCTCCACCTGATGTACTCTTTGCTGTAACTTGATCTCCTGCATGGTCGGCATCTGAAAAGGCTGTTAGATTAAACCCCGAATCCTTCGGATACCAAAGTCCCATGTTAATGGTGCTTCGTAGGTACCGAAAGATCCGTTTAACCTCTTTGAGGTGAAGTTCGGTATGCTTTGCCTGAAACCGTGCTAACAAACAAACAGCAAATTGAATATCGGGTCGGCTAGCAGTTAGGTACATGAGAGAACCGATCATGCTCCGATATTTTTTCGGATCGATGGGTTTTCCAGACAAATCAGCACCTATTTTTGGTGAAGTGACCATTGGTGTACCAACAGAATCACAGTTTTCCATTCCATGCTTTTTCAAAATCTCTATTGTATATTTAGCTTGATTGATAAAAATACCACGAGGGGATTGATGTATTTGTAAACCAAGAAAGAATTTTAGTTCCCCCATCATGGACATTTCAAATTTGCTTTTCATGAGATTTTCAAAATGTTTTGAATGGTTAGGATTGGTTGATCCAAAAATAATGCCGTCCACGTAAATTTGAACGATCAAAATGTCATCTTTGAAGTTTTTAATAAACAAGGTGTCATCAACCGTTCCTTTTGTGAAATTGTTTTTGAGCAAGAAAGATGATAGTTCGTCATACCACGCTCTTGGAGCTTGTTTTAGACCATAAATTGCTTTCTTAAGCTTGTAGACGTAGTCTGGATGATCTTTGTCGATGAATCCCTCTGGCTGACTCACATACACTTCTTCTTTCAGAGTTCCATTTAAGAAAGCAGTCTTAATGTCCATCTGATAGATTGTGATGTTTTTGTGAGCTGCATAGGCTAAGAAAATCCGGATTGCTTAAAGTCTAGCTACAGGCACGAATGATTCTTCGAAGTCTATCCCTTCTTCTTGTGGATAACCTTTAGCCACGAGAAGAGCTTTGTTGTGAATAACAGTCATTTCCTCATCCATTTTGTTCTTCCACAACCACTTGAGATCAAGAACACGTATATCAAGTGGTCGTTCAACAAGTTCCCAACTGTCATGTAAATCGTATTGAAGAATTTCCTCCTGCATCGCTTCAATCCATGGGTATTCCGCCATTGCTTCCCGAATGTTCTTTGGTTCTTTGAGGCTGATTGAGCAAATGTAAATGCACAATTCGAGATCAGTGGCAAGTTGTCTCCTTGTCTGAACTGTGCACAATTCTAGATCAGTGGCAAGTTGTCTCCTTGTCTGAACTGGCTTTGAAGGTTCACCAATAACATGTTCTATTGGATGGTCTTTTGTCCATTGAAACGTAGAAGGGTACCTTGGGTTTAACGAATGTGTGTTAGATGGTTCTTGTAACCTTGAAGAAGATTCAGCAGAGTCTGTTGCAAACGGGTTTTCAAATACTTCTTCTTCTTCTTCTAACGTAACATCGTTTGAATTATTTGTTGGTTCTTCTTGAAAATTTGTGTTTTGATTTTGCTCATCAACTCTTGGTAGAACAGTTTCAAGTACTGGAGTTGCTTGAGTAGATATAGATGATGTTGATGTAGTTGGTGCTTCAGCTTCGATTGTGGTAGATGCATCCTGTGGTGGTTGATGGTTTTGAGCGGGTGCAGCGGAATGTTGTTGAGATGCATTAGTCGAAGTTCCACCATAATATTCATCAAACATTAACTCGAAGAAATTTTCCAGTTCTTGTTCTGAAGGTTTATCCGTGTTTGTTGACTGAGCTCCTTGAGGCACGAGTCCTGAACTGATGTGTCCAGAAGTCTGCATGTTTGGTGCGGGTCCTAATCTGTTTTGATTAGAAGCCATTGGATTAAGCGCGGGTTCTAGAGCGTATCTCTCAGAAGCCATTTGTGAAATCTCGTCAAACTTCACGTTCATCGTCTCCATTATCCTTTTTGTTCGTCTGTTATACACCCTGAATGCCCTCGAGTTTTCTGAATA
This sequence comes from Artemisia argyi, assembly GCA_030686995.1. NCBI lineage: Eukaryota > Viridiplantae > Streptophyta > Magnoliopsida > Asterales > Asteraceae > Artemisia > Artemisia argyi. The sequence continues at coordinate 140,046,435 of CM060680.1, read as the reverse complement.
TCCAATGAAGATGCCAATATCACTCTTAGCTTTTAACTTCCCTAGATCTTCTCTGTCATTCGTCGGATAGCACAAAGCGCCAAACACGTGAAGGTAAGAGATGTCAGGTTTACGGTTGTTTACTAGCTCATATGGGGTTTTATTGAATCTCGGATGGACTAGGGATCAGTTTTGAGTAAAGCAAGCAGTGGCTACAGCATCAGCCCATAAGAATAGTGGTGCACTAGAAAAAATCAGCATTGTGCGAGCAGCTTCCACAAGAGTTCTATTTCTTCTTTCAACTACCCCATTCTGCTGTGGAGTTCTAACAACTGATGTTTGGTGTGTGATTCCAACATCTTCAAAGTAGGTTCTTAACTCCTAATTTGTAAATTCTGTGCCATTGTTTGTTCTTATAATCCTTACTGGAGCTTGAAGTAGAACTTGAATACGCTTCAGAAAGGTGATGATGATGCCTGGTGCTTCGTCTTTTGATCTCAAAAACTTTACCCAAGTATATCTTGAATAATCATCAACAATAACGAGAATATACTTCTTCCCATTAATGCTTTCAACTCTCATTGGGCCACATAAGTCCATGTGCAACATATGTAACCTTGCTTCCGAACTAGGTACGGTTTTGGGTTTATATGATGCTCTTTTACTTTTTCCTTGTTCGCATGATAGACATAGGTGTTCCTTGGTGTATTTGAATTTAGGAAGTCCGGTGACGATGTTGTCTTTGGCTAATTTGTGATGGTGTCGAAATTGAGATGGGATAAACGTCTATGCCACAGCCAAGACTTAGTTTCGGTTGCCCTTGTTATAAGACAAATTGGTGATGTAGAAGCCATTTGGTTGATGTCAATAGCATACAAGTTTGTACCATGATTACCAGTTAAGAGATCATCACCAACCAAATTTCTAATAAAAACCGTGTTTCTTCTGAATGCAACTTCTAAATTCGCATCACAAAACTGCCCAACTAAAAACAAGTTGTGTCCCAACCCTTCGACGTAGTAAACTCGAGTGATTAAAAAATTCCCAAATTGAAGATCTCCATAACCCTGAATAGCTCTGATACCACTTGTAGGACCTTAGATATCACAACTTTATCATAACAATAGAAGCAAAGATGAAGTAGAGATGGAAAGATGGTGACTTGATATGTATATATGTATTTCGTATGAATATAGAGAGAGATAAGAAATATGAGAACTTTTATTCAAGAGAGAAACACACACACTTACACACACAAGCACACACCTCAAATGAGCTTTGAGGTGTTTATATAGTTGGTTACATGAGATGCCCTAAGGCTTTCTATGGGCTGGGGCTTGGGCTTGGGCTTGGTTTCCTTTTACTTATAAAGGCTTACATTACTTAACACATGATATATTAGCTTACCAAGACCAAGGCCCATTGACTATTCTAATAACAAAAACAACGACACATTACAACGTTACAATATATGAGAATGACCATCACTTTCTAATATAATTTTTAATGCTAACATATATGTATGTATATATATATATATATATATATATATATATATATATATATATATATATATATATATATATATATATATATATATATATATAGGGAAGAGATCCAGTAAGAAGAAAAACTAAAATATGAAGAATAAGAAGAATTTCTAGCCACACATTTCAAATAGGAGGGAGAAATTTAAGGGGAGATGCATCTATTTTTGTAGGTGCATCTGAAATGAGTGGTTGTGGTTTCTGTGGAAAACTTGAATAGTTTACCGCTTTTTAATCTTAATTATCTTTTAAAACTTTACGTTTGTTTAAAGATATAGACTCAAATTACTTGTTTGATCTTTGAAAAGCTTTACGTTTGATCAAAGATATAAACTCAAAGTACTTGTTAATCTTTGAAAAGCTTTACATGTAATTGACGATTCTAATTAAAGACAATATGTAATATGCAAAGATAAAGAAAGAAACGATCAAACCGTAACACGATTGTTTATCGTGGTTCGGCTACAAGGACTCTTTTTCCTTGCCCTACATCCACGCCCCGAGTTTCCAACTCGAGAGTTTCAAGCACTAGTCAACAAGCTCCTTTCATGGGTTGAGAAACCTTTACAATCGTCGCTTACACTTTATCCGGTATAAAGCTAGATACCGGGTCCTAGTTCAAGGTAGAACCAACCTAACGTCGCCTATCCACTATTTCCGACACTAAGCTAGATGTCGAGTTCTTTTACAAGGGTATAACCACTCCCGATAGTTCTTTTACAAGGGTACAACAACTCCCGTCACACTATGTATTTTGAGGCCTAAAATACTAACCGATCACTTCTACACAAGATACAAATGAAGTATAAACTACCAAAGTTCATACATAACAAAGCTAACAAGTCTTGCAACTTTGAGTTGAAACTTGTAACTTCTTGGAAGAACTTGTGAACTCCTTTGCTACATAAGAGAATCACACAAGTCAAATGTTACTGAGTTAGATGAGACAATATGTGAAATATATGTCCTAAAGTGATAGGTAAATTCTTGCAAGTGGTTTGTTATTTATAGCCAAACCAACCAGCAGTCTGGCGGATCCGGCGGAACCTTAGAATGGGTTCCGCCCATGTACCCTGAGGGTTCCGCCAGGACTGATAGGAAAACATGCAAGAACTCTTTCCCTATCAAGCAATGTCACATCAAGTTAGTCAAACACACAATTGTGTAAGAAGTCTTATGGAGAGTCAAACACATAAGGTTTCCATAAATGCATGATGTGATGTAAGTCTTATGGAGAGTCAAACACATAAGCTTTCCATAAATGCATGATATGATGTATACTATATTAAGAAATAAAAACAATGTTATGTTAAAAGAGAAATGTAAAATCTAGTTATACAAGACTTAAAACTAAAGTGATGTTTTTACTATAAACAAAGGTTGATACTTTGTCATTAACAAAACTTAGCAAAGATCGTAAAATATAAATAACGTTTTTAGGCGATATTTGTATTAACAATCTCCCCCTTTTTGTTGATGACAAAACATAAACTTTATTTATAAGTAAGCCACAAAATTTAGTGTTAAGTCTTATAAAGTTTGTATTAAAACTTGTTTTTGCTAAGATGATGTGATATGCAAGAGAAAAGATGAGAACAAGTTTAATATAAATTATCCCCCTTTTTGTCGAAACAAAAAGAAGAGTAGCAAAGTAGAACTATGCACGTGCTCCCCCTTGGTTGATACTCCCCCTAAAATGAGTGCCAAGATAGGAGACATGGATTTTGAACCTACAAAAAATAATGTTAGTTGTCACAATAGACGAGCATAAAGCAATTCATGAAGTAAAGAGTTGCGAAGCTGAATAATGCAATTCTCATGCTCCCCCTTGAATATTACTCCCCTAAATGGAGTATCAAGGAAGGGAAACATGGATAATGATCCTACAAAAAGGAAGGTTAGTTTATAAACCACAAGATATATGTATGCTACCATAGCAAGGCATAGTTTACTCACAATACCTAAATGGTCAACAAACAATGCATACCTTATAGTAGAATGAAATTCATTTCATGTAAAATTTGACTTTTTAGAAAGTCAAAGACAAGAAATTAGGAAGATAACATCCTACTTCTAAAAATGAAAAGAAAAATAAAAATAAACTAAGAACATAAAATCCTACATGTATAAAAGGAAACCATCATTTTCCTTAATGAGAAACATTTTCCAAAAACAAGGCTAAGGTTGTTTAGGGATGAAAATGGGTGTTGGAGGGTGTAGAGGATTTCATTTTGGATGTTTTGGAAGTAAGACGTTTTTGGTTTGTTGGTTTGTGTTTTTGGTGTTATTATGGATGGGTCCCTATTGTTGGAGACTCTAGAGTTGAGGTGGGTAAGATAAGGACTCTAGACGGTCCAAAATGTGGTTTAGAATAAACCTCATTTCTTCGGTTAGCTCACGAATTTCTGTTCGACATCTTTCACTAATGTGAGCGGTTCTTTTACAATGTCCGCAATCATGGCGGGGAAAGTTTGGTGGAAGAGAGGTTTGATTTATTGGTGGTGGATGGTTTGAACTTGAAGGAGCAAATGTGGATGGTTGAGAGGTGTTTTTGGTTCCTTCACTAGATGAGTGTAATGTCGTTTGTAAAACCATAATATGGTTGATTTGAGAGTCAACCATACGTTTGAAGGCATGAAGGTGGTTTAAATGAGTGTCAATTTCATCATTAAGGTTTGGAGATTTTTCCCATATGGATGCTTCTATTTTCTTATAAGAAGGAAATAGAGATTCAAAATGTTGGGAAAGCTCTTGTGGTGGTTGTTGTTGTGGTTGTTCTAGTTGTGGTGGTTCTTGTTGTTGTGGTTGTTGGTTTTGAACAAAATGGCGGAAGCTTGGTTCTCTGGAAGGATTACCATGAAGGTCTTTGTAAATGGGGTGAAACACAAAAGATTGTAGGTGTGTATGACCTTGATCTTGTGGAAAAATTGATGGTCTAGCATAACGATAAGCTAGACGTTCAACCAATGATGGTTGATGAGGTGCATCATCTAATGACTCATTTGGTTGAACACTTGGTTGTTGTTGGGTTTCCATTTCGGCAATGGTGTCAAAGAGTGACAATGATGGAGGGCTCAATGATTTAGGTGATAGGTCTTCTAAAGTTTCCAAATAGGGTAGTGGTGATGTTGGTGGTGTATGGAAAAGTTCCATTGGTGTAAGTGTTGGTGATTGAGGTGATGGAGTTTTTGATGGTTGAGTTTGTTGAGAAGGTGATGTTGAATTACTTGAAGGTCTAGTTGGTGACGGAATAGTGGCTATGTTGGTGTTGCAATGTGTTGGAGAGGGTGTTGGAGTAGCAAGATTAAGCAAATCTTGAAGTGAACATGAAAGATCATCAACTCAAAGGTAAATCTTTTGATGAATTGAAGCTTCTATACTTAGAGGCTTACAGAAGAAACAAAACCAGTTTTCTCATGGATACACAAGAAAGACCTTCCAAAGAAAGAAAAGATGATCAGAAGGAACAAACAGCAGACTTGCCTCCTGTTCAATCAAGAGAAATGGTTGTCCAAGTTCCACAAGTTATTTTTGCTGAACCCTTACATGTAAGGCATCCAGTCATAGATTGGGAAATCTTCAATGACAAGTTTGGCAAAGCATGGAAGATAACAAGAGTTGGAAATAAGGTTGAGATTTTCAAGAACTTTGAAAATCTACTTAGAGCTTGTAGCAGAATGGATTTAGATGAATTATGGGCATTAGTTCAAGAGAAGCTGAAAACCAAGTATAAGCCTGATGCAAAAGAACAAGAGCTATGGGTGGAGTTCAGCAGATTGTACGATCCAAATCCTACTGATACTCATTGGAAATTTCCTTATTATGACTTATCTGTTACATGGGAATACTTCAGCATGAGCCATGTTCATCATCTTTCAACTCAGAGTGGAATTGAGCTTTTTATGCTAGGTGGGAAGGAGTACCCTTTAAGCTATGAAGTATTATCTGTCTTAATCTCCAATAAGCTTTTGTGTGAAGAAGAAACTGATGCAGTCAAAAGATTGAAAGAGAGCATATTTGATCAGTATGAAAGCCTAAGGAGAAAAAGGTAAGGTTTTTGGAAGAGTTCCCTCAAATCCTCAAGCTATGAATTTTATTCACAAAGAAACTTGGTTATTTTAAAAAGGAATAACAAGTTTAGGGGAGGATTGTTGGGAATAAAATGCACAAAGTAAAGAGTCTGCCAGAAGAGCCTGCTAGTTGATAGTTAAGCCTGCCTCTTCAGTTTTGCTGATGTTGAAGATATACTAACAGTACCTTCTGGGTAAGAAGGTACTGCTAGTTATAGAAGGTCCTGCCAATTTTCACGACAAGTTGCTATATTTTATTTAGAGATATTTAGTTGAATTATTAGTCTTTGTACAAAGTTATACGTTAAGTAGAAGTAGTACAGAAGTCTCAGTAGATATAATGGAGTGTTTTACCTTGAAAAGTGTAATATTAGGATAAGATAAACCTCTAATATATTATATTAAGCAACTTGACCACTTGTAATAAGGGCTCCTTATACTATAAAAGGAACCCTTAAGTCACCTTCTTAGATATCTTTTCCCACATCTTTCCCATAACCTTCTCATAGTTTTCCATACATAACTTCCATCCTTAAAACCTTTCACGTATCAAAGATTCAAGGTTACACTTGTAATCCTGGTGATAGTTTAGATCACCCGTATTATTTCATCAATAATATTGAATCGTTTTGTGTTATTCATATTGTGTTCATTCTCATTTACTTATTCACCACCTTTGTTCCTTTAGTGTGTTTTAGTAAATTCCGCGTGCTAACTCACATTCATTCATAAATATCCTAAACACATTACTGAGATTAACATCCCAAGTGTTTGCACAATTCACACAGAATCCTTCCACAAGTGGTATCAGAGCAAGGCTGATATTTACGACATAAAAGAACAAAGCAAAAATAGATGTTGAGCACATTCAAACCAATGTGGCTGCAAAACTTCCATTACTTAAACAGAATCAGTTTGAGATGTGGAGACTGAGGGTTGAACAATACTTCCAAGTGCAAGACTATGCACTTTGGGAGATTATTGAAGAAGGAAACTCATTTAAACATGTAACCACCACCTCCACAGTAAATGATGCACTTGTCACAACTGTGCAAGTAAATCCAATAACCGCTGAAGAAAGAATTCAAAAGAGAAATGATCTTAAAGCCATGAGTACGCTTCTCATGTCTATTCCAAATGACCAGCTTTTAATCTTTAACAAGTATAAGTGTGCTAAAACCCTTTTTCAAGCTATTGTGGCTAGATTTGGTGGTAATGATACCACCAAGAAAACTCAGAAAACACTTTTAAAACAACAGTTTGAAAACTTTTCAGCCGCACCAAATGAGTCTTTTGACAGCATGTTCAATAGACTACAAAAGCTTTCTAGTCAGTTAGCCATTCATGAGGTGATAATATCTCAAGAAGACTTAAACTCCAAATTCCTTAGAAGTCTACCCTATGAATGGGCCATGCATGTCATTGTCTGGAAAAACAAACCAGATATTGATTCCATGAGTCTCAATGATCTTTACAGCAACTTCAAAATAGTAGAGCATGAACTAAAGAAGTCTACTAGTTCAAACTCAGGAAATATGGCATTTGTGTCATCTCATGGTATTTCCAAGAAAGTTGATGAAGAAAAAGATGGTAGAGAAGAAGGTACTGCCAACACAAATTTTGGTACTGCCAGTACTTCCAGCAGTACCAAAACCATTTTAGATGAAACAATTGATTGTGCTTTCCTAACATCACAACACAATGGTTTCACATTAACCTTTGAAGATCTTCAAGAGATCAGTGATGATGATCTTGAAGAAATGGACATAAAATGGCAGCTTTCACTTCTTAGCATGAGGGCTAAGAAATATTTTATGAGGACTGGAAAGAAGATTGTCATCAATGGCAATGAACCTGCTGGGTATGACAAGTCTAAAGTGGAGTGCTACAACTGCCACATGAAGGGTCACTACTCAAGAGAATGTAGAAGACCAAAGAAGTAGGGTGATAAGGGAAGAGGCTTTGAGAACAAGAACAGGGGAAACAATGAGAACAAGAGCAAGGAAGTGGAAACCACTGAAACAAAAGCTATGGTAGCTATTGATGGACTGGGTTTTGATTGGAGCTTTATGGGTGAAGAAGAGTCATCCTCAAATGAAATGGCTTTAATGGCTCTCTCCAATCCTGAGGTACAAATTACTAAATGTTCTGCTACTTGTGAAGTTTTTAAAGAATTAGAAATCTTATGAAAACTTTATGATGAACTGAAAGTAGAAGAAAGAAAAACTCATCAAGACCTAGTTAATCATAAATGTGGTATGGCCAAACTTGAAAAACAGATAATTCACTTTAGAGAAAATGAACTCACCTTTTCTGACACAAAAGCTATTCTTAATAGAGACATATTTCTTAAAGATGTTGAAATAAACCTGTTAAGAACTGAGTTTGCTAAAGTGAAACAAGCAAAAGATAATATTCAACTAACTGTTACAACATTAGAAAATGCTTCTGCATGTACTAAAAGTATAGTTGAGAACCAAATGAACAAGAAAATCAAATCTGGGATTGGATACAACACATGTCCACCTCCTTACAGAGGAATTCCCTGTCCCCCAGGTTTAGATCTTGCTGAATCAGGTTTACATGAACTCACAAATAAACCACTAGAAAAAGTAAAACCTGTAGAAAATAGTGAACCTTTTGAGAGTACAAGTGATACTTCACTCTCCAAAGAAAAGGTGTTCACTGATAAGAGCTCAAATGTTACAACTATTGAAGGTTGTACATCTGATGAGAATGGAAAAGAGACTGTTTCTAAGAAAGGAAACAAGGTAGGACCAATCAGTCCTAATAGTGTAGAAAATATCACAAAGACTAAAGTTGTTCTAAAAACAGTTGAATGTTGTGCTAAATGTAATAGCAGACCTAGAGGTAGTCAGAGAAATTGGAACAATCTTAAGTCACATCAACTTGGTGATAACTTTGTTTTGTACAATAAAGCATGCTATTACTGTGGTAGTTTTAATCATACTCATGCTTATTGTAACAATTGGGTTTCTGGGAGTACATCAAGGTCTAAAACAAATAATACAAACCCTTGAAAAGGTTTTGTGAAATCTAACACACCAAAAGTCAATCATACTGTTAGACAAAATGAGCCTGTTTTCCCAAAATTCACTACTAAGGGTGCAAGAAATACTTTCAAACATACACCAAAAGTTGTGAAAAGTCATATTGAAAGAAATTTTGTGGTTAAAACACAAGACTGAAGACCAAAACCAAAAGGTCCTGCTAGACCATATGGTCTTGCTAGACCAAATGGTACTGCCAAATTTGGTACTGTTAGACCAAAAACCACAAAATGTGTTAAAAATGAAAATGCTGTTAAGTCCTCAGCATGTTGGATTTGGAGACCACTCCAATCAAATGGTGCATCAACAGTCCTAAAAAGGTTTGATTACATTGATGCACGAGGCAAACCCAAGTCAGTCATGGCTTGGGTACCCCAAGGAAACTAATATGTGAATACATGTGCAGGAACATTCAAATGATATTGCAGATCAAGGATATGTAGATAGTGGATGTTCAAGGCACATGACAGGCAACATGTCTTACCTCACAGACTTCAAATCATTTGATGGAGGATATGTTACCTTTGGGGGAGGAATCAAAGGAAAGATTACTGGTAAAGGTACAATTAAAACCAGTAAATTAGATTTTGAAAATGTGTATTTTGTGAAAGAACTACAGTTTAATCTCTTAAGTGTCTCACAAATGTGTGACACAAAGAACAATGTTCTTTTTACTGACACTAAATGCATTGTACTTTCTCCTGATTTTAAAATTCCTGATGAAAGTCAGATTCTTCTTAAAATCCCTAGAAAGAACAATATGTACATTGTTGATTTACAGAACATTGTTCCTAAAGAGAGTTTAACCTGTCTAGTAGCAAAAGCCTCATTGGATGAATCTATGCTTTGGCATAGAAGACTTGGTCATGTAAACTTTAAAACAATCAATACAATTACAAAATATGATTTGGTTAGAGGTTTACCCAAAAAGATTTTTCAAAATGACCAAACCTGTGTTGATTGTCTAAAAGGCAAACAACATAGAGCTTCTTGTAAGCCCAAGACCCATAACTCAATTTCTCAAGCTTTATACATGCTTCATATGGATCTCTTTGGTCCTACATGTGTGAATAGCTTGAATGGTAAAAGATATTGTCTTGTAGTTACTGATGATTACAGCAGATTCTCTTGGGTTTTCTTTTTAAGAACTAAGGATGAAACAAGTGAGATCCTTAAGTCCTACATTACAGGGATAGAAAACCAAATTGATTAGAAAGTAAAAGTAATTAGATGTGACAATGGGACAAAATTCAAGAATAGAGTTATGGATGAATTTTGCAAATAAAAAGGAATAAAAAGAGAATATAGTGTAGCTAGAACCCCACAGCAAAATGGAGTAGCAGAAAGAAAAAATAGAACACTTATAGAGGCTGCTAGAACAATGCTAGTAAATTCTAAGTTGCCTGTTTCATTTTGGGCTGAAGTAGTAGGTACTGCTTGTTATGTACAGAATAGGGTACTTGTGATTAAACCTCATAGAAAGACTCCTTATGAACTTTTGTTTGGTAGAACACCATCTCTAAGTTTTATGAGACCTTTTGGATGTCATGTCACTATTCTCAATACCAAAGATCATCTAGGAAAGTTTGAAGGAAAAGCTGATGAAGGCTACATGATAGGGTATTCTTTGCAAAGTAAGGCCTATAGGGTGTATAATAAATGCACTGGGCTAGTGGAAGAAAACCTGCACATAGAGTTTCAAGAAAAACTACCAAATATTGTAGGGACTGGACCAGATTGGTGTTTTGACATTGATAAGCTTTCAGAATCTATGAATTATGTGCCTGTCTCAGGTACAAATACTAATGATAATGCAGGTCTTAAAGACAATGTTGAAACATCTGAGGATCAAGATTACATCTTGATGCCAATTTGGACAGGATTGAATTCATCTTCAAGTCATGGAGAGCCTTCAAATACAACAAATGAAGGTGTTGAAGATGATCATGAAACTCAAGATCAAGGGAATCAAGAAAATTCTGAAAATGGAAATGGTACTGTCAATCCACAAGATAGTACTGGCAGTTCAACAGATGGTACTGCCAGTTCACAAATTGGTCCTGCTGAACCATTAAATGTTCTATCAGATGATTCCTTACCAGAAGATGTAGGGATTGGAAACCTTCCAATTTCCTATGATGTTCCTACAACACACAACACAAGAATTCTTAAAGATCACTCCATTGATAATGTGATTGGTAGCATTGATTCTGGTGTTAAAACAAGAACTCAAGTCTTATCTTCAGACAAAGATGGGTTTGTCCTAGCTGTGTATGAAGAAAAGAACCATGAAGTTGCCCACATATGCCTGTTTTCATGTTTTCTCTCTCAAGTAGAACCCAAAAACATTACAAAAGCCTTAGATGATTCAAGCTGGGTTGAAGCAATGCAAGAAGAGCTACTTCAATTCAAACTACAGAAGGTTTGGGTACTGGTTGATTTGCCCAAAGGTTACAGGGCAATTGGAACCAAATGGGTTTTCAGAAATAAGAAAGATGAAAGGGGAATAGTGATCAAAAACAAAGCCAGATTGGTGGCCCAAGGGTATACTCAAGAAGAAGGAGTGGATTATGAAGAAGTTTTTGCTCCAGTTGCAAGAATTGAAGCAATTAGGCTATTCTTGGCCTATGCTTCTTTCATAGGATTCACTGTCTACCAAATGGATGTCAAAAGTGCCTTTTTATATGGTACTATTGAAGAAGAGGTGTATGTTTCTCAACCTCCAGGCTTCATTGATGCAGAATATCCAGACAAAGTGTACAAGGTTACCAAAGCTCTTTATGGTCTACACCAAGCTCCTAGAGCATGGTATGAAACATTGGCTTTCTATTTATTGGAAAATGGATTTCAAAGAGGCAAGATTGATCCAACTTTGTTCATCAAAAGAACCAAGAAAGACATCTTGCTGGTGCAGATTTATGTTGATGACATTATCTTTGGATCCACAAATCAGGAATTGTGTATGGAGTTTGGAAAACTTATGCATAGTAAGTTTGAAATGAGTTCCATGGGGGAACTTACTTTCTTTTTGGGTCTCCAAGTGAAACAATCTAATGAAGGCATATTTATCAGCCAAGATAAGTATGTAGCAGAGATCCTAAGGAAATTTGGGTTTATAGATTCAAAGGTTGCAAGTACACCAATGGATCCAGAAAAGGGGTTACACAAAGATGTTGAGGGTGAAGATGTTGATGTGCACAACTACATATCAATGATTGGGTCCCTAATGTACCTTACATCATCAAGACCAGATATCATGTTCTCAGTGTGTGTATGTGCAAGATTTCAAGTAAATCCAAAAGTTTCTCATCTCACAGCAGTCAAAAGGATCTTTAGATGCCTCAAGGGCCAGCCTAAGTTGGGTCTATGGTATCCAAGGGAATCATCTTTTGATTTGGTAGCTTATTCAGATAGTGACTATGCTGGTGCAACCCTAGACAGAAAATCCACAACTGGTGGATGTCAATTTCTTGGCTGCAGACTCATATCATGGCAATGCAAGAAGCAAACAATGGTGGCCAACTCTACAACTGAAGCAGAATATGTTGCAAGTGCAAGTTGTTGTGGCCAAGTTCTTTGGATCCAGAATCAATTGCTTGACTATGGGTACAATTTTCTTAACACCATTATTTACATTGACAATAGCAGTACTATTTGTATCATTAAAAATCCAGTTCAACATTCAAAAACAAAACACATTGAAATCAGACACCATTTCATAAGAGATTGCAATGAGAAAAGGTTAATTCAAGTTGTCAAAATTGATTCTGAAAATAATTTTGCAGACCTTCTCACCGAAGCTTTTGATTTAGGTAGGTTTAAATACCTGGTAGCAGGTATTGGTATGATAAATCTTTGAAAAACATGTGTTTTTGTACATAACATAAACAAATTCTGGAATTTAAACATGGTACTGCTAGTTAGTCATAAGGTACTGTCAGTACATAATTGGTACTGCTAGTTCAAAGTTTGCTCTGTTTTTGCTAATCTTGATGTTTAAATGTTAACAATGCTATAAAACAAGTGCTTTGCACTCTGTTCTTTTGGTTTACAACTAACCATTTCAGGTTACTCAAGCTTGCTAACACAATCAGGATATGGAAATGGTAATCAGTTCACCAAGTTTTACAAAACTTAAGAGCTGGCTAGTCCAAAGCAAACGGCTCTTGGTAAAGACTTCTCAAATCCGTTGATAGCTGATAGTTTGCTAAAAACTATAAGGTAATCAGTTCACCCAGTTTTATAAAACTAAAAGAGCTGACTAGTCCAAAAGCAAACGGCTCTTGGTAAAGACTTCTTAAATCCGTTGATAGCTGATAGTTTGCTAAAAACTATAAGGGATATTTTCTAAAGTTTCAAAGAAACTGCCAAGTTTCATTTCAAAAACAAGGTACTGGTAGTTCAAATTTTAGTACTGGTAGAGTAAAAAGGTACTGCTACATAGCCGTTGAGTCTGTCAGGTTAAAAATATAGCCGTTGTTTTGAAGGGTATTTTTGTGAATTATTCATGTTTTTCCTCGAATTAAGGATATAGTTATTATAATAAAAGATATTTCTGACCGCCTCTTCAATTACTTATCCATATCTTTTATAGTCGGTCAAAAGTCATTTTTCTCATAATCAATCCTTATCACAATTCACACTCACCTTTCATCTTCTACCAGTACAACAATAAAATCCCACCATCATAATCAAAATTTTCATCAAACCTTTCACCATGGCTCGTCTAAGTTTTGTCAAACGTCACAACCAATTAGCATTTTTGGAAAAGTCTGATGACAATGAAACTTTTCATCAAGCAGTGGATTTTCTAAACAATTCTTATGTCAGGTTTGCTTTACTGGTGAATCCCACTATTTTTTAATCTCAAATTTCACAATTTTGGCAAACTGCTAGAGTTAACACTCTTAGGAATGGGATTCAAGAATTAGAGGTCAAAGTGGATGGTAGAACCTTGACTTTTACCAAGTCATCCATTAGAAGACATCTTCGTTTGGATGATTCAGATGGCATTAGTCAACTACCTGATACTAAAATCTTTGAAAATTTGACAAAAATGGGGTATAATGTAACTTCTACAAAGCTTACATTTCTTAAAAAGCATTTTACCCCTCAATGGAGATTTTTTATTCATACCATCCTTCATTGTTTAAGCCAAAAGAAAACCTCATGGGAGCAGTTTAGTGGCAACATGGCTGCAGCTCTCATTTGTCTGGCAACAAACAAGAAATTCAACTTTTCAAAATATATTTTTGAAGGATTGGTTAAAAATGTGGACAGTGAAACAAAGTTTTTGATGTACCCAATGTTTGTTCAGTGCCTCATCAACAAATCCAAACATTTGTTACTTCCCCCAAACAAACCTTTTAAAACTCCCAAACTTACACACAAGGTGTTTTCAAACATGAAAATTGGTTTTCAAGGAGAAGAAGTACCACTTTTTGAGGAAATGTTACCACAACATTCTGAAGAACCATCCACATCATCTGATCATTCATCACCACATCCATCATCAGTACCATCCCACTCAGCAACAGTACCATCAGTCACACCACCATCACCACTACCATTACCATCTCACCAACCAACACAAACACCATCTGCAACTTCACCATCATTGTCACATCATAACTCACCACCACAATCTCCTCCACAACAAAGTGTAGATGCTCAAACTGTCAGGGAATTAAAGGAGCAAGTACAGCACTTGCAAACTTCTCTTGAAAGTCAAAACAAACATTTTACAGAGATCAACACCAAGTTAGTTAAGAGGGTTGAGAAATTAGAGTTGAAGGTGAAATTGTTGAAGGGTAAAAGAACATCTCAGTCGGTTGTTTCTAGTTCCTCAAGTTCAGATGCAGAGGGTTTGGGTCTCTCTTCCAAAAAGGGGAGGATGGGTAGTTCTAAGGATGAAGAAGAGATTCAATTTCAGTTTCATGAAGGAACACAAGTGATTGATGAAGAGCCTGCTATTCAAGAAACAGAGCCTGCTACTCAAGAAAAAGAGCCTGTTAGCTTGAAAGATACTGCTGAAGCAGAGCAAGAGCCTGCTGGAATTCAGAGGCTATTAGCTATGAATTTAAAAGGTTCTGATCAAGTGTCTTACAAAAGAAAGAGAAGATCAAAGCCTCAGGGGAGGTTTCTTGTTTCTGATGAACAATCTGCTGCTCCAAGTCCAGTATCATCACCAAAAGACAAGGGCAAGAAAATTGTGGTTGAAGATGAACCAAAGCCTAAAAAGATGAAGCAGAAAGAGCAAGCACAATTGGCTGTAGATGAAGAGTTGTCCAAACAGCTTCATGAAGAAGAAGTTATAGGGGCTGAAGAAGAAACAAGAATGCTGCAAGAAAAGTTTGATGCTCAGCTGCAATACATCATTTCCATTTATCTAATTGTAAGAGGTGAAGCTTACACTCTGGTGTGTGATGAGTCTCTCAGCTCAGATGAAATGACAATCAAACTCAATGATTTCATCACCAAGAAATATAATCAAGAGGCATTGGATGATGTCTATCAGCAGATTCAGAAGAATCAGAAGAAAGGATTTAAAATGCCACATTCTGAAGCAGATCAGAAGAAATTCTTCAAGATATATCTGAAAAGAGAAGTGAACATGAAAGATCATCAACTCAAAGGTAAATCTTTTGATGAATTGAAGCTTCTACACTTAGAGGCTTACAGAAGAAACAAAACCAGTTTTCTCATGGATACACAAGAAAGACCTTCCAAAGGAAGAAAAGATGATCAGAAGGAACAAACAGCAGACTTGCCTCCTGTTCAATCAAGAGAAATGGTTGTCCATGTTCCACAAGTTATTTTTGTTGAACCCTTACATGTAAGGCATCCAGTCAGAGATTGGGAAATCTTCAATGACAAGTTTGGCAAAGCATGGAAGATAACAAGAGTTGGAAATAAGGTTGAGATTTTCAAGAACTTTGAAAATCTACTTAGAGCTTGTAGCAGAATGGATTTAGATGAATTATGGGTATTAGTTCAAGAGAAGCTGAAAACCAAGTATAAGCCTGATGCAAAAGAACAAGAGTTATGGGTGGAGTTCAGCAGATTGTATGATCCAAATCCTACTGATACTCATTGGAAATTTCCTTATTATGACTTATCTGTTACATGGGAATACTTCAGCATGAGCCATGTTCATCATCTTTTAACTCAGAGTGGACTTGAGCTTTTTATGCTAGGTGAGAAGGAGTACCCTTTAAGCTATGAAGTATTATCTGTCTTAATCTCCAATAAGCTTTTGTGTGAAGAAGAAACTGACGCAGTCAAAAGATTGAAAGAGAGCATATTTGATCAGTATGAAAGCCTAAGGAGAAAAAGGTAAGGTTTTTGGAAGAGTTCCCTCAAATCCTCAAGCTATGAATTTTATTCACAAAGAAACTTGGTTATTTTAAAAGGGAATAACAAGTTTAGGGGAGGATTGTTGGGAATAAAATGCACAAAGTAAAGAGTCTGCCAGAAGAGCCTGCTAGTTGATAGTTAAGCCTGCCTCTTCAGTTTTGCTGATGTTGAAGATATACTAACAGTACCTTCTGGGTAAGAAGGTACTGCTAGTTATAGAAGGTCCTGCCAATTTTCACGACAAGTTGCTATATTTTATTTAGAGATATTTAGTTGTATTATTAGTCTTTGTACAAAGTTATACGTTAAGTAGAAGTAGTACAGAAGTCTCAGTAGATATAATGGAGTGTTTTACCTTGAAAAGTGTAATATTAGGATAAGATAAACCTCTAATATATTATATTAAGCAACTTGACCACTTGTAATAAGGGCTCCTTATACTATAAAAGGAACCCTTAAGTCACCTTCTTAGATATCTTTTCCCACATCTTTCCCATAACCTTCTCATAGTTTTCCATACATAACTTCCATCCTTAAAACCTTTCACGTATCAAAGATTCAAGGTTACACTTGTAATCCTGGTGATAGTTTAGATCACCCGTATTATTTCATCAATAATATTGAATCATTTTGTGTTATTCATATTGTGTTCATTCTCATTTACTTATTCACCACCTTTGTTCCTTTAGTGTGTTTTAGTAAATTCCGCGTGCTAACTCACATTCATTCATAAATATCCTAAACACATTACTGAGATTAACATCCCAAGTGTTTGCACAATTCACACAGAATCCTTCCACAGTGAGTGAGAGTGATCCTAATATGTTTATTGGAAGTAAGGGAAGATGTTTCTCACTAAATATAATGATTTGACACTTTACAAATTTTGAAATTTAGAAAGATGACAAAAAAATTTTGCAGGTGACTGGCGGAACCCTCGCGAAACACAGGTGGAACCCTGTTTTGGGTTCCGTCTGTTCCGATGGGCCAAAACTGGGTTGCCCAGAATTTACACTGGCGGAACCCATTTGAGGGTGCCGCAAGATCCGCCAGGCCTGAAAAACAAGGCAGTCCACGTTTTTGACCAGCGAGACGGTTTTCAAATTTTTCGAAAACTCTTAAAAATGAAAATTTATTATATGTCTGATTAGGAAATGCAAAAATTGGACATGTAGACATTCATATCATAGGACTTTGACCGGGGGGTAGCGATTTTCACTAAACTTAGTGAAATTTTCCATAAGCATAAAAAATTGACAAACACCTCAAATATTGTCAATATGCATAAAGGCTCATACAAAACATAATCCGACGAAAGTAATAAAGCATGGAAGTGAAAAACTATACAAATCACATAGTTTAACACATACAAAGTTCTAAAATCTTCATAATCCAAACACTCCTTAATCACACATCTCACAACCGGTCTATCTTCTTATTGAGCTTTCTTAGGTACCTTCCAAAGCACTTGAAAATTCCTTTGGTTTGCTTGAAGTCTTCGGATGCATTGCTAATGACGGGGAGTTCTTGAAGGTAGTCTAAAGGGGGTAGCTTAGAGTTAGGAAGTTTATCGTCATCGCTCATATCAGATGATGATGATGATGATGGTGAAGGAGAGCGAGTACGCTTGCCCATAACTTTGAAGACTCTTCTGTCACTTAGAGGGACGAAAATGTGAGGAACGAGAGAATAGTCAAGGCACATTCCCTTATCATTAGGAGGAATGGGCGAGATTGCTCTAAAGAGGCGAGTGAGAAGCATTCCATAAGGAAGAGCGGTTGTTCCTACCAAGGGTATATCGGCCATTCTTTTGGCTAGGTAATAGGCTAAGTTAAAAGGTTGACCGATGGAAATGTTATAGAGCATGTAGCACAGACATGTGCTGACATGATCTCTATTTCCTATGGAACTTATAACATTGGCTCTAAGAATTTCTTCCCATTTCTTAAATTTTGGTTTAAGCTCATTGAGTTCCATACCAAAAGGGTCCTTATCTACCTCATTTCCCGAACGATTCTTCTTAGTTTTTGAGGTCCTAACAAAGAGATGCTCACGAATTTCTTCCTTATTAGCTAGAGGAGTGTCGTATGGATGATAACGCTCAATGAAATCAAGACTAGAAAGGGGCCACTTATCCGTGTAGAGACATGTACCAACATTAGGGACACCAAGAATTGTTGCAAAATCTTTCAAGGGTATGATGTTTGGTATTTGATTGGTTGTAAAGGTTAGTGAGAAATCACCATCGTCATCGAAGAAAAGGCTTATGGTTGTATAGAATTCTAAGATGAACCTAGGACAAATTTGCTCATCGATGTCTAGGAGGCAATCAAAGTTGATTGCGGCAAAGTTTTGGCGAATGGATGTTCTTTTTAGGAAGGATGGATCAATGGCTCTTCCTTCATGAACGTAGCATTTTTCTAGACTCTTAAAGGTTTCAACTTGATCTTTAGTAAGGCCTTTAGTCCTATGGTATTTGGGTAAGTACTTAAGAGTTTCCTCATGATCGGAGAATGTTGCGGGAGGCATGTTGATTCCTAGAAAACACAAAATTTAAGTTAAAATTAATGATTTTTATAATGTGGATGTTCTAGTATAAGCCTATATGAAAACAATGTGGAGGTGCGGTTATCTTGACTCATTTTGATGCTTGAACCATTTTTGTAATGCACGTTATGTTATAAAACAAAAGATAACCCAAAGGCTCCTAATTCAATATAGCTTCGTTTGAATGTACCCGAAAATACATATTAGTTATGTATTCCCTTTAGCATTCAAGAGACATTATGCAAGTGGTGTTTCAATGACGTTTTTCATTTGTTTTAACAATGTGGTGAAAGATGGTGTTCTAGTGACTTTTCAAAGACAATGACCTTGGTGTATTTGGTAAATCATGAAAATAACAAAGAGGATACAATTCCTAACTAATGGAAATTATGATTAGTTTACAACCAAGGTTTTTCATGAATTAACAAGTTTATGCATAAACCCTAAGATTCTAGTTAATGTATGTAGATGAAAGTGATAGACTTTGATTGAAAATGTAATTATGATAAGAATACTTACAAAGTTGATTGGATTGGGAGAGATGTGAGTGAGAGCCCTAATTTTCGTGTGGTAAGGTGTTTGTGAGTGAGGGATAGCTGTTGGTAAGTTGAAGTTGTGAATAAAGAGGTGTTTGGTTTTAAAATTAAAATAAAACATGCTGCAGATTCGGCGGACCAGGCGGAACCAAATGGAGGGTTCCGCTCGTTTGGTCTCAGGGTTCCGCGGGTACAGCAGAGGAAAAAATAAAAAGGTTTTGTCTTGAATTTTTGTGGTTTTATCCTAATGTTCAAAACTAAGGTTTTAGGTCTCATGAGTCTTTAACTAAGTCTAGGGAAGATGAATGTTACTCATTCAAGAGGTTTCGTGAAAATATGGTTATCGTATAAGACTTTCTTGGTTGAGACGTTCCTCAATGAACATTTTTACCAAGGCGATGATGAATGATCACAATATGTCAATTAAGAACATAATGGATTGGGTTGACGCTGAAGACGATGTTTCCTTTGTTGAAGGGAAAAACATGTTGATAAGAGGAATTTCGTTGTAGACGTGAGTTTGCTTGTTCTAGTGGAGCTTGTTGACGTGCTTCTCCATTCAATACTAATTTGAGAACCTTAAGTGTTTTGGAGAATCATTGGGTAAGTAAGTATAAAAGTGCAAGTACCACTTGTGCTTTTCTTATCAACTTATTACCGACATAATTCCATTTGGCATACACTATGGTTTCTATTCCCGTTCTTTTGGGATACCATAATCCTAGTTGTGTAGTACCTTTTGATGTATCCAAACAAGCTCTTCCAAAAGAGTTGTTTTAGGATCTTTTCTGAAACGAGCACATAGACAAGCACTAAACATAATGTTGGATCTATTTGTTGTGAGAACAATTAAACTTCCAAACATTTCTCTATGTTTAGTTTTATCTACGGATTCACTAATCTCATTCTTGATAAGTCATATAAGACTTTAATCATTGTGAACTTGTGAATAACTAAGAATGTCTTTGAGTGATTATTCCTTGCTTTTGGAGCTTGCTTAGGTTATTAAAAAGTCTTTCATAGATTTACACAATTTTTTATTTTGAAAGATCCATTTAGTTTTAATTGTTGCTTTACTCTAATGTCCAAAAATTATTTTTATCAAATTTGTTTTAATCACAACAATGACCCATGATTCAAGTTTTTATGACCTTGTCAATATTACTTGACTCAATGTTTGACACAAGACGAAAAGATGTTGTTTTTCATTTTTAATAGTTCATCTTCCTTGTTATTCATCTTAACTTACTTGTCTTACCAAAGTTGGACTTTCGACTAAGTCATCATCTACCAAAGATGTTATCTTAGAAGGAGGTGGTCTTTCATTGAATGATAAATTCAATGACTCCTCGACTCTTTAGGTTTATTTACTTAAAACACTATAAGTGTAAATGTCCAAGAAATACAACATCATAAGACTATGGGTCGAATTAGATGTGCAAATCCTAGATGTTTATAAATCATTTTCTCCCAATCATCCTAATGTATTCAAATGATTTATTTTTCTTTATGTGTCTTATATGAAACTTTAATAAAAGAGTGATTGAATTAAAGACACGATTGAAAATATAAGGTATAATGTTAAAAAAGATGTTGTACCACAAACATCTACGAAATGTTGTGTTTTTGTTAGATTTGCAAGCATCACAAAAGTGTTGGTTGTTAAATCACTTAGGAGATTCTTAGTTAGCTCACTTGTAGACAAGTATTAAGTGAGACTCACTCAAGAGTTTCTCGTGTCTTTTCCCGAAAGTTTAAAGAGGTAAAGCACCTTATATCTCCTACTAGATGTAGTGGCTAAATTTTTTAATCACGGAAGATCTAATCCTTGTTGTTACTTACATCACATAAACACCTTAGAGTAAAAACTATTAATAACACCTACGACAAAGCTTAATGTCAATCACCAAGAAGCAATGAAAGATAGGTTGAAGAAACGTGTACCTCTTAAGCTCCATAGATGAACCACCAAAAAGATAATCTTAAAGCAAATTATCTTGACTCGTAAGAGAGCTAAACTCAAATACTTCAAGAATGTTAGATAAACATATAAAGGTATTGAACATGATATCATTAACCTTTTATCATGAGCTCCTAATAGAGATAGAATTTCTCCTACAATTCACTCCTAGGTTTCACAAACACAACTTGTTTTGTTTTACTTGTTGTTCGTGCATTTGAGTCAAATCCTAATCCGGTTTTATCTCTAAATGACTTTTGACTTTTCAATAGGCTTTTGAGAGCTTTTGAACTTTCTTCAAATTTAGCAAGCATTTTTCCTCTTTTTTTTTCATTTTGTCTTTTAATTTCATGTTTGTATTCTAGACATATTTTGCATCCTAGATCAATTTCAATATTGCTTTCAAGTCTAGACATTTTATCTTCTAACATTATCTCTTTTTCAAGATTGTTCACAAGAGATTTTGAATGTTCATTATTGAAGATAGTTTTTAGGTCCATGTTGCATAAGAGTTTAGACTCATTTTCTAGTTTAGAAAACTCTAGGAAAAATGTGTCAAAGCAAAAGTGTTTGGTTTCAAATTGTACCTTGTTTGATGTTTTATCTAGTTGAGAATCACAAACCGGATAGTTGGCTTCATCTTCATCCGTGTCATTCCATGAATCGTAAGCAAGACCACTTTGAGCTTGACATAAGTAATCATCTTCACTTGCACCTTCATTTAAAACATTTAAACTAGTAGCACATGTATTTATTTCGACTAGATGTCTATCTATTAATTTTTCTAAGACTTCTAATTCATATGTGAGATCAAATTGATCATCTTTGACTTAACATATTTCTTGATGAAAGTTTAACATATTTTTCCAAATATCATTTGCCGTTTGACTAAAATACATTCTTTCATATTCGTTCCTTGGTAAAGCTTTATAAATCATTATCTTAGCTTTAGTGTTTTTATCAAGTTTAGGATAATCATCTTGATTTTCAAAACTTGGTTTCGTTGGTTTGAAATCACCAATAGAAATAATATGCCAAAGATGTTGATCAATTGATTTCACATAGTTTACAAATTTACTTTTCCATTCAAGGAAGTTTTCTTTTTCAAATAGCGGTGGCTTTTGAATAGGTTGCCCTTCTTTGAGATTTTCAAAATCCATGGATCGATCCAAGTTTTAAAATACAATATATTTTAAAGATCTTGAGTAACGTAGCTCCTGATGCCAATTGTGGAAAACTCGAAAGGGGGTTGAATAGTTTACCGCTTTTTAATCTTAATTATCTTTTAAAACTTTACGTTTGTTTAAAGATATAGACTCAAATTACTTGTTTGATCTTTGAAAAGCTTTACATTTGATCAAAGATATAAACTCAAAGTACTTGTTAATCTTTGAAAAGCTTTACGTGTAATTGACGATTCTAATTAAAGACAATATGTAATATGCAAAGAAAAAGAAAGAAACGATCAAACCACAACACGATTGTTTATCGTGGTTCGGCTACAAGGACTCTTTTTCCTTGCCCTACATCCACGCCCCGAGTTTCCAACTCGAGAGTTTCAAGCACTAGTCAACAAGCTCCTTTCACGGGTGGAGAAACCTTTACAATCGTCGCTTACACTTTATCCGGTACAAAGCTAGATACCGGGTCCTAGTTCAAGGTAGAACCAACCTAACGTCGCCTATCCACTATTTCCGACACTAAGCTAGATGTTGAGTTCTTTTACAAGGGTACAACCACTCTCGATAGTTCTTTTACAAGGGTACAACAACTCCCGTCACACTATGTATTTTGAGGCCTAAAATACTAACCGATCACTTCTACACAAGATATAAATGAAGTATAAACTACCAAAGTTCATACATAACAAAGCTAACAAGTCTTGCAACTTTGAGTTGAAACTTGTAACTTCTTGGAAGAACTTGTGAATTCCTTTGCTACATAAGAGAATCACACAAGTCAAATGTTACTGAGTTAGATGAGAGAATATGTGAAATATATGTCCTAAAGTGATGGGTGAATTCTTGCAAGTGGTTTGATATTTATAGCCAAACGAACCAGCAGTCTGGCGGATCCGGCGGAACCTTAGAATGGGTTCCTCTCATGTACCCTGAGGGTTCGGCAGGACTGACAGGAAAACATGCAAGAACTCTTTCCCTATCAAGCAATGTCACATCAAGTTAGTCAAACACACAATTGTGTAAGAAGTCTTATGGAGAGTCAAACACATAAGGTTTCCATAAATGCATGATGTGATGTAAGTCTTATGGAGACTCAAACACATAAGCTTTCCACAAATGCATGATGTGATGTATACTATATTAAGAAATAAAAACAATGTTATGTTAAAAGAGAAATGTAAAATCTAGTTATACAAGACTTAAAACTAAAGTGATGTTTTTACTATAAACAAAGGTTCATACTTTGTCATTAACAAAACTTAGCAAAGATCGAAAAATATGAATAACGTTTTTAGGCAATATTTGTATTAACGGTTTCTTCTTATTATTCTTATTTTAATTTTTCTTCTTATTTGATCATATATATATATATATATATATATATATATATATATATATATATATATATATATATATATATATATATATATATATATATATATACACTTTTGGCACTTTTGGTCACTTATTAACACTTTTGGCCACTGTTTGCTTAATTGTATGTGATTGTATACCCAAAATAAACATGCTTTGTGTGACTAAATATTACAAAAGGCCACAAAAACATAAAATTCATGTGGCCATTGGATGATCAATAGTCACACAAAATACACATTTCTTAACTTTAAACAGCATATGGCCACACTTATTAACACTTTTGGCTACTATTTCCTAAATTGTATGTGACTATATAACTAAAACAAACATGCTTTGTGTGACTAAATATTACAAAAGGCTACACAAACATAAAATTCACGTGGCCATTGGATGATCAATAGTCACACAAAATACACATTTCTTCACTTTAAACAGCATATGGTCACACTTATTAACACTTTTTGCCACTGTTTACTTAATTGTATGTGACTAAATACCCAAAACAAACATGCTTTGTGTGACTAAATATTACAAAAGACCATACAAATATAAACTTCATGTGGCCATTGGATGATCAATAGTCACATAAAATACACAGTTCTTCACTTTAAACAGCATATGGTCACACTTATTAACACTTTTGGCCACTGTTTGCTTAATGGTATGTGACTGAATACCCAAAATAAACCTGCTTTGTGTGACTAAATATTACAAAAGGCCACGCAAACATAAACTTCATGTGGCCGTTGGATGATCAATAGTCATACAAAATACACATTTCTTAATTTTAACCAGCATATGGTCATACTTATTAACACTTTTGGCCACTTTGTGTTAAATTGTATATGACTAACTCCAAAAGAACAACACCCATTCTGTGACTAAATTATCACAAACGTCACATTTATTGTATATTCATGTGGCCACAGGACGGGAAATAGTCACACAAAATACACATTTACTAGAAAGAATCATCTCAAATGTCACATATATTATATATTTATGTGGCCAAAGGACGAACAGTAGTTACTCTCAAAAAACATTCGTGTAACTATAAGGTGTTTACGGTCACTGATAATAACTAATCCAACGAAACTTGTGCCTAATTTGTCACACATATTCGGGGTTTTGGTCACTCTTTTTCAATGAAAAAGGCCACGAGCTCAACAATGTGACCATATGCCACCTACGGTGGCGGGACCTTTAGTGACACACAACAAAAAAAACGTGTGTGACTATATGCATATCATCACATATTTTTGGCGTGATGATAAATGTATTTTCGTAGTATATAATTATTCCGAAGAAATACTCGTGAAAGTATTTCCCGGGTCGTTTTCCCAGCGAAGGTAGAATGGAATCGAGAATAATCGAATCGCGAAATCGAGTCGTGAAAAGTGGTAAAGTGAAAAATATGATTTTGGAATTCAAATAATAAAAAGTAATAGAGAAATAACCAGAATGTACAAGCTAAATATGCACCGATGTTAAAAACGCGAAAACGGAAATGCAACCGCAAAATTTGAAACGTAACGTTTAATGAAAAATGGTCCTACGAACTTGAAAATATTTTCTAAAAATATTAAACTAATAAAAAGAATTTTAAGAAAAAGAAAAATATTTTTTAGAGTTTTTATTTATTTTCTAGAATTAATTATCTATTTTTGGAATTAAAAATAAATAAAAATAGAAAAATAACTTGGAAAAATGAAAATTAAATTCTAAAAATTCTAAAATATTATAAAAGAAATTCTAAAAATATTTTTGTATTCTTCAAGACTTTTTCTGAATTTTTATAGATTTTTGTTATTTAAAATGTATTAAAAATTGATTAAAAACTAAAATTTAATGAGAAAAATACTAAATTAAGCTAGAAAAATTTGAAAAAATTCTGGAAAATCTAAAATATTATTCTAATACTAGGAAAAATAAGAAAGTTTAAATAAGCCCACTATTAAGCAGTTTGGACACAATAAGCAGTTTGAATAAGCACTTAGAATAAGCACTTCTACATAAAATCGCACCAAAAGCTTAGGAAATGTGTAATGGACCTAAACAAACTTAATGCAGCTCAAAAATCTCAAATAAGCCTTGCCCGTAAGCCAGAAAGCTCAGCCGTGTGTCCTATGTTACTAAAGCAAAAATTGTTTAAACCTTCAACTTGCAGGCACAAATAAGCAGTCTAAATAAGCTCTAAACATTAAGTTTAGCACAAAATCAAGAAGCTAGCTGTAAAATCTATCCAACGAGCCAAAAATCACACAATTGTGAGCTTATATGAGCTTATGAGGGGCTGTTGAAACGGGCTCGTTGGGACAGAGCAAGAGGGGTTATAAAGCGGACCAAATAAGCTCCACAAACCAAGTTAAGCACAGATATATCAATACAGTACAACTAGCTTTCTAATATGCCTAAGTTCAATCAAAAAAGCTTAATTATACATCAAGATACGGGCTTATGAAATGGAGCTGCTGATGTGAGGGCTGTTGGAGCAGGGCACGAATCAGTAGAGTAGAGCTATTAGGAACAACATTCTACTAATGCAAAAACAGTCACCAAAACTACTACAAACTAAAATAAAAGCTACTTAAATCATCTACTAGCTGTGAAATAATAACGTTCAAGCACCAAACAACATGTAAAAAGAAATTCAGATAAAAAAATGAACAAATAAAGAGCTAGAAAAGGGCTTAGTAAGTCTGCTAAATGGGTATATATGGACAGGTGAGCATGGCAGGAAAGAAGTTCAAAGGGGCTTTAACGATGCTAATTAAGCTAGGGAAACAAGCTATCAAGTTCAAGCCAAATATAAATCCTAAAAACCAGCATAATAAACTACACATCACACTAAAATGCAAACAACTAGACCAAATGAGCAACTAGAAAGAAGTAATAAAACAAGGGCAATCGGGACAGAAAACTGCAGAATGCAATGGCAGTTATAATGGGTAAAAATGGGCAAAATGGGTTGAATTACCTGTAAAACTATTATACCAGTTGTAAAGCAAACTATATTAAACTTAAATTGAGCAAGATTTACTACTTTAAAAGGCCTCAAACGAAGTTACTAAACGAATTCCTCTCTAAGCTGTTTAACCTTTCAAATCTTAACCAACTTATGTAAAATCTTAAAAACTAGGCGAGAATTACCAGAGATTATTTTAAACTACTCCTACTGATTAATAAAAACAATTGCAGATTGGTAAAAAGATCTAAACAACTCCTTGACTATAAAAGTCAAAAAGTGCCAAACACCCCTACAACTACCAAATAACACTACGCCTACTTATTCTAAACCTCTAACCACTACAACAATAAACAACTACAGTCACAATTCACTTATATCAATTACCAAAGCACAGATTAACAACTATAATCAACTCTAATGCAGAATCACAAAAATCTCAGATTTAAAAAAATCTATAACTAACAGTTGAACTCTAAAGCAATGATCTACACTACAAAACATAAAACTACTTATCTATCTAACTAAAGAATCATGTAATGAAGCAGAATCAACAATCAAAATCAACCAAATCCAAAAGAAGCACAGAAACACAGTTTTACGGTATTATCTAAACAAAGAATGAAATAGAACTTACTATAACATTCTCATCAGCAAAAACAGATGAGATTCACTATGCACGCCTGTCTCTAGACAGGCTCAACTCTCCACTTCTGATTTGGCCTATCACTTATACCTCAGATCACCATTAACTTCTACTGTTGACCATTGTTTGACCATAGAACTTATGAAAAATTGAACTGTAATTACAATCTATCCAAAGCTAAATTGCTAGAATAAATTTCAAACTATTTTGAAACAACTCATTCGAGAACTAATTTCAAAACAAAAACTATTTTTATACTAATTTTCTGTTTTTCTAATTTCTTTATAAAACTATGATTGAAATAAAATTGAATTGAAAACTTAAGTAAATTTGAAATAAAACAAGAAATTAAGACTGTAATAAGAAATGAACATTAAGCAGAAATAGTAACAAGCTAAATTGATTAAAGCTAAAAGGCTGATTTCATTTATATAAAAAGAAATTACAACAAAGCTAAACTAATACAATCTAATGAAAATTTGGCTGAGCTTGGCTACTCCAAGACTCCACACCAATTACAAAGGCCTAACCATCTATTTATAGGATGTGAGGAGGGATGAGCTCACGGATTGCCATGTTGGCAATCCGTGTGGTGTGTTTATTCATGCCATTCCTGAGCCCTTGGATCTTTATCAATCATTGCCCTTTCAATCTACACCCTTAGATCACTCAATATGACGCGTTTCTTCCAATCTTTGGCTGCCAAGTGTCCTTTATTGTGCTTCTTAGATATCCTGACGTAACCTGACACAATACTGAGCTTCTAGAAGTAATGGAATTGTACGATTATGCCCTTAATTGTGGTTAATTCGTCGGAACAGTAACTAGGGCTAATAGGGGAATAGTAAATCTGGGTTAATTTGAGGAAAGGGGGAAAAAGGTGGAGGGAAATGAGGTACGGGGTAATTTTTATTACTTTGTTTGTTTGACCTCATTGACTGGGTGGTTTGACCGAATGGGAGTGGGCTTGGGTATGGTTTATTTTTCATGGTGGGCTTTTGATATTAATTTGTGGATTGGGTAAAATTATATTTTGGGCCATGGACTTAAGTTATTTGGCAGATTTGATATAAATGACAAGGACCACTTTTGCACTTTCTAATTTCAAAGGGACCAAAAGTGTAAATTTCTTCAAGGGACTTTCTTTGACATTTTGTGATTCTTTAAGGACTATTGTTGTGACTTTGAGCTTGATAAGGATAAATGCTTGAAAAATGCTCCCCGGCTCCGGCTTTTGAATCCTTTTCCACTCTCGTGCTCGGTGTTGCTTTGTTTTGTTCATTATTCGTAATATCCGTACCTGCACATCACAAACATAAAAACACGTGTTTTCTTGGCATTTATTAGCTTAAATAGTCGTTTTGGGTCGATAATTGGTAATGAAAAGGTGTGTAAATTAATACACACCAAAATCCCCCCGACTAAAGTATTGCCGTGTCCTCACGCAATGTGATCAATTCACGCTTTTGGGATAAATAATTTCAAAACTCTTTTTACTAACTTTGAAAAGTAGCAAAGAGGTTCGAAAGAAGTAATTAAATCATTTATTCCCGAAAACGCTCCGTTTTCCAAAATTTTCCTTTTATTCCTTTATTCCACTTTCACTTTCTATTTTTGTACTTTTCCATACTTCACACTTGTGACGGTTTGTTGAACTTTCATTATTTCGCAATAATTGTTAGGGTCAACGAGTAGAAACACTTCTATTAAGAAGTGACCATACGGATAAAAATCGTCATCCTTGATTTTTCACGAGTCCCCAAACTAAGCGTACAAACGAGATCACAGCTTATCTACAAATTAGATGCTAACACTACTCATAACAGTTACTTGTGAAAACTTCTTACTCCCATTTCCTAGGTTTTGTATCTCAATATTTTATTTTGTTGAGAAATGAATTGCTTCATATTTTCTCGTTTCGATAATTTTTAACTCCGATAGTAATACCTAAGTTAAAACGATAAATAGTTATTCATTTTCTCTTAAGAACCACTGCAATAGAAATTCGGTCCACATCAAGGAATTTGGGGTACATACAATATCAGAAATATAAGTTGCGGAGTACGATCACGTGCACCTCATGTAACCGATTACTAATCACTTATCACATGCACCTCACGCGCCAACAACTTATTGATACATACATAAGCTCTTATTCGATACAACTTTCAACTTTCACTTTTCTTCATTTTTCACTTTTCTCATATTTTTCACTTTTCTTATATTTTTCATACTTTTCACTTTTTTCTCATACATCAATGGTAGCTTATCGGGTAGCTCCAAAACCACATAGATAATCAACTTTTGAGTTTTGATTTTTTCACTTTTTGCTCTTATTTTTGATGTTCCTTGATATGTACCCAACTTCTAAAGCAAAAATTCTCTTAAGAAAACAAAGAACTAAATATTATTCAAACTGAAATACCACTAATTAACCTAGAACATCTATTATATATTGGTGACGTATTTGATGGGAGTAAAAAGCCACAAGTACCTCTCATGAGCTCTAAAGAGAACCACTACTCCATGTTTAGCATCTAACTTCTAAATAAACTCTATCATTTCTCGCTCTTCGCAATTTAAGATTCCAAATAATGAAACCCGCGAATACTTAGCCGATAATCAGCCACGCATATATAAAGTCAGATACGGAAACTTGCAAATTCTAGAAGAAGAATTCGCGTTTTCTAGCTCCTGATGTAAAAGACTAGCGAAAGCTTTTAAGCTGCGCATGTATAAAGTCAAGTACGGGAACTTGCAGATTCTTAAGAAAGAATTCGCATTTTATAGCTCCTTGTGTACAAGACTAGCACAAGCTTATGTGATTATCATTGGTTAAGGGAACAAGCTAGGGCTCAACACGCCCGGTCAAGTCAAAATATTTATTCCTACTCTCGCCAGCAAGAAAGTCAACAATGTATCAAAACACTTATTCAAACTTTATTATATTTTTACACAATTTTTTTTTTCAATTTTTTCACATCTTTTTGCTCTTTTCCATGACTTTTTCATCAAAATTTTTGAAATTTTCAAATTTTTTCATTTTTGGTGGAAAAACGGAGTTGCGAGAGTGCACGACTTTTGTGAAAAATGCAAGGTCAAAATCGAATCGAAGATTCACCCTCCCCCCGACTAGAACGAAACATTGTCCTCAATGTTTGATGGGTTAAGGTAATCCTAACAAAATTCTAGGCCGTTTATTAATTATGCCAAAGAAAACGTTAGTCGATAAGATTTAACGGATATAGGATTTCCATGTAGCACCGATGAATGAAACTCTAAGTGAAGAGATAACGAGCAAGAGAGTCATCATAAATCGCGGACAATCCTGCACAAACAATCACAAACAACCACGGAACACAAGAGTAGAAGAGGCACCCCCTCCTCACGTTAGGTGTTAGAAAATAGAAATATAAGAAGATGAAATTTGATAAGCATGGGTTGCCACCCACGAAGCGCTTGTTTTTGTTCACCGAGTCACATGAGCTTGACTCGATCCCCGAATTAATTCATCCTTGGGGAGAGCAAATGAAACGACCACTTGAAAATAGAGATGCCCGGATCAAATATGGTGTCCTCACTCTCGGTGGAGTGGAAAAGTGACGAAGTGATGGGATAAACAAATAATGGGTGAAACACTCGTATGGTAAAAGCAAATTCGAGTTCAGAAACCTCGTCCACCATTCTAAAAATATCTTTATTCAGACCAGATTTAAAATCTTCATCGGGTGGTTTTGCAGGTGGACGAGAAGAAAGCAAATCGGAAGAAATATCATTCTCGTCATTCTCAATACCCGGTGGTATCGAGTCATCCGCAGCAAGAAATCGATCAACATCCTCTAAAAGAGGGTCACGTAACGGATTATCGGAAATTAGCACAGAATCAATCTCAAAGGTAAAGCATTCATAATCCGGAAGAGAGATATCAGCATGAATAGTGGGATTGCCACTACTCGTCTCTTCAAATCGAAAAATTTCAAGCTCGGGTAATAAATCACTATCCATATCGGGGATAGGAGAAGAAGTAAGAGGATCATTCAATGCCTCAATTCGAGAGATAAGAAGATTAACATTCAACAATGTTTCACGAAGAGCTTCATCTTGAATTTCCGCATCATCATCTTCATCATTATCATCTTCAAATCTTACAAACTCAGGAGGTTCTTCAACAACATATTCGATTTCTCCACAAGATATAGAATCGTCGTCATCAGAATCGGAGAATATCTCATCCCGATTATCATCAAATGGTATATCATTCGTATCAACTTGATCATCAAAACGATTATTTTCAACAAGTTCAGAATCATTGTTAGAAATCTCCTCGGACTCACTTGGGATTGGGACGAGGTTCTCAACACTAGACTTATTGAATTCGTCAGATTCCGTTGCCGGAATAGTGTCCAGATGCCCGTCCCCCATTGTAAGAGAGTCCTCGGGTTCTACGGAAGAAAAGATAGAATCATTTTGAGGATTTAGATTGATCGTAATCGTGGAACTATCATCGTACAAACAACACTCACAAAACTGGAATTTTCTTTCTTCAACAAGAGGTTCTTCCATCGATTTCTCATTAGGCTCGGGAGTATGCGTATAACGATTAGTCACCATTTCTTTCAACTTATCCATCATGGATTTGATTTCAAAAAATTTATTAGTAAAATCAGAAGATTGTGGGGGTTGGTAAAAACCATTAGAATCGTAACAAGAATTAGGTTCATGATAAGAATTTTCAAACGATCCCCCACAATTTTCAAAATTCGATGTATTTTGAAATGAATCACCATTGTAATACGAATTTGGCTCATAAAAATCATTTTGAGGATAACAATCAACGCTCGGATCATAAGCGTAAGACGTGTCAGCACTCGGGCATAGCACATACAATCGGTGTATCCACATACATCACAAAAACATTGCCCACACGAAATTCCTTCTTCGGACGGGTTTCCACAATTATAGCAATTAAACGAAGGTGGTGGTGGTGTATAGTAATCGGGTATGTTCGACGGATTATTGAACGAATTTTTATCACACGTGTGAGAATTACAATTCAAACAAACGCCATCACGAATATTATCTCCACATTCGTCGCACGTACACCACACACACAACCCTCCAAAAAACGGTTCTCCACAATTAGAACAAAACGTATCCATAAGAATTAAATGTAAAAGGGTTTAAGAAAAAGAATCAAATATGAGAGGATAAGAAGATTATTTTTGTTTTTGATTTTTTAATTTTTATATTTTTTAGAGAAAATATATACAAGATAGTGGAAAACTTAACACAACACGATTTTTCAACACGAATATTCAAAACTCACGTCCACCTTCCCCGGCAGCGGCGCCATTTTGATAAATGTCTTTTCGTAGTATATAATTATTCCGAAGAAATACTCGTGAAAGTATTTCCCGGGTCGTTTTCCCAGCGAAGGTAGAATGGAATCGAGAATAATCGAATCGCGAAATCGAGTCGTGAAAAGTGGTAAAGTGAAAAATATGATTTTGGAATTCAAATAATAAAAAGTAATAGAGAAATAACCAGAATGTACAAGCTAAATATGCACCGATGTTAAAAACGCGAAAACGGAAATGCAACCGCAAAATTTGAAACGTAACGTTTAATGAAAAATGGTCCTACGAACTTGAAAATATTTTCTAAAAATATTAAACTAATAAAAAGAATTTTAAGAAAAAGAAAAATATTTTTTAGAGTTTTTATTTATTTTCTAGAATTAATTATCTATTTTTGGAATTAAAAATAAATAAAAATAGAAAAATAACTTGGAAAAATGAAAATTAAATTCTAAAAATTCTAAAATATTATAAAAGAAATTCTAAAAATATTTTTGTATTTTTCAAGACTTTTTCTGAATTTTTATAGATTTTTGTTATTTAAAATGTATTAAAAATTTATTAAAAACTAAAATTTAATGAGAAAAATACTAAATTAAGCTAGAAAAATTTGAAAAAATTCTGGAAAATCTAAAATATTATTCTAATACTAGGAAAAATAAGAAAGTTTAAATAAGCCCACTATTAAGCAGTTTGGACACAATAAGCAGTTTGAATAAGCACTTAGAATAAGCACTTCTACATAAAATCGCACCAAAAGCTTAGGGAATGTGTAATGGACCTAAACAAACTTAATGCAGCTCAAAAATCTCAAATAAGCCTTGCCCGTAAGCCAGAAAGCTCAGCCGCGTGTCCTATGTTACTAAAGCAAAAATTGTTTAAACCTTCAACTTGCAGGCACAAATAAGCAGTATAATAAGCTCTAAACATCAAGTTAAGCACAAAATCAAGAAGCTAGCTGTAAAATCTATCCAACGAGCCAAAAATCACACAATTGTGAGCTTATATGAGCTTATGAGGGGCTGTTGAAACGGGCTCGTTGGGACAGAGCAAGAGGGGTTATAAAGCGGACCAAATAAGCTCCACAAACCAAATTAAGCACAGATATATCAATACAGTACAACTAGCTTTCTAATATGCCTAAGTTCAATAAAAAAAGCTTAATTATACATCAAGATACGGGCTTATGAAATGGAGCTGCTGATGTGAGGGCTGTTGGAGCAGGGCACGAATCAGTAGAGTAGAGCTATTAGGAACAACATTCTACTAATGCAAAAACAGTCACCAAAGCTACTACAAACTAAAATAAAAGCTACTTAAATCATCTACTAGCTGTGAAATAATAACGTTCAAGCACCAAACAACATGTAAAAAGAAATTCAGATAAAAAAATGAACAAATAAAGAGCTAGAAAAGGGCTTAGTAAGTCTGCTAAATGGGTATATATGGACAGGTGAGCAAGGCAGGAAAGAAGTTCAAAGGGGCTTTAACGATGCTAATTAAGCTAGGGAAACAAGCTATCAAGTTCAAGCCAAATATAAATCCTAAAAACCAGCATAATAAACTACACATCACACTAAAATGCAAACAACTAGACCAAATGAGCAACTAGAAAGAAGTAATAAAACAAGGGCAATCGGGACAGAAAACTGCAGAATGCAATGGCAGTTATAATGGGTGAAAATGGGCAAAATGGGTTGAATTACCTGTAAAACTATTATACCAGTTGTAAAGCAAACTATACTAAACTTAAATTGAGCAAGATTTACTACTTTAAAAGGCCTCAAACGAAGTTACTAAACGAATTCCTCTCTAAGCTGTTTAACCTTTCAAATCTTAACCAACTTATGTAAAATCTTAAAAACTAGGCGAGAATTACCAGAGATTATTTTAAACTACTCCTACTGATTAATAAAAACAATTGCAGATTGGTAAAAAGATCTAAACAACTCCTTGACTATAAAAGTCAAAAAGTGCCAAACACCCCTACAACTACCAAATAACACTACGCCTACTTATTCTAAACCTCTAACCACTACAACAATAAACAACTACAGTCACAATTCACTTATATCAATTACCAAAGCACAGATTAACAACTATAATCAACTCTAATGCAGAATCACAAAAATCTCAGATTTAAAAAAATCTATAACTAACAGTTGAACTCTAAAGCAATGATCTACACTACAAAACATAAAACTACTAATCTATCTAACTAAAGAATCATGTAATGAAGCAGAATCAACAATCAAAATCAACCAAATCCAAAAGAAGCACAGAAACACAGTTTTACGGTATTATCTAAACAAAGAATGAAATAGAACTTACTATAACATTCTCATCAGCAAAAATAGATGAGATTCACTATGCACGCCTGTCTCTAGACAGGCTCAACTCTCCACTTCTGATTTGGCCTATCACTTATACCTCAGATCACCATTAACTTCTACTGTTGACCATTGTTTGACCATAGAACTTATGAAAAATTGAACTGTAATTACAATCTATCCAGAGCTAAATTGCTAGAATAAATTTCAAACTATTTTGAAACAACTCATTTGAGAACTAATTTCAGAACAAAAACTATTTTTATACTAATTTTCTGTTTTTCTAATTTCTTTATAAAACTATGATTGAAATAAAATTGAATTGAAAACTTAAGTAAATTTGAAATAAAACAAGAAATTAAGACTGTAATAAGAAATGAACATTAAGCAGAAATAGTAACAAGCTAAATTGATTAAAGCTAAAAGGCTGATTTCATTTATATAAAAAGAAATTACAACAAAGCTAAACTAATACAATCTAATGAAAATTTGGCAGAGCTTGGCTACTCCAAGACTCCACACCAATTACAAAGGCCTAACCATCTATTTATAGGATGTGAGGAGGGATGAGCTCACGGATTGCCATGTTGGCAATCCGTGTGGTGTGTTTATTCATGTCATTCCTGAGCCCTTGGATCTTTATCAATCATTGCCCTTTCAATCTACACCCTTAGATCACTCAATATGACGCGTTTCTTCCAATCTTTGGCTGCCAAGTGTCCTTTATTGTGCTTCTTAGATATCCTGACGTAACCTGACACAATACTGAGCTTCTAGAAGTAATGGAATTGTACGATTATGCCCTTAATTGTGGTTAATTCGTCGGAACAGTAACTAGGGCTAATAGGGGAATAGTAAATCTGGGTTAATTTGAGGAAAGGGGGAAAAAGGTGGAGGGAAATGAGGTACGGGGTAATTTTATTACTTTGTTTGTTTGACCTCATTGACTGGGTGGTTTGACCGAATGGGAGTGGGCTTGGGTATGGTTTATTTTTCATGGTGGGCTTTTGATATTAATTTGTGGATTGGGTAAAATTATATTTTGGGCCATGGACTTAAGTTATTTGGCAGATTTGATATAAATGACAAGGACCACTTTTGCACTTTCTAATTTCAAAGGGACCAAAAGTGTAAATTTCTTCAAGGGACTTTCTTTGACATTTTGTGATTCTTTAAGGACTATTGTTGTCACTTTGAGCTTGATAAGGATAAATGCTTGAAAAATGCTCCCCGGCTCCGGCTTTTGAATCCTTTTCCACTCTCGTGCTCGGTGTTGCTTTGTTTTGTTCATTATTCGTAATATCCGTACCTGCACATCACAAACATAAAAACACGTGTTTTCTTGGCATTTATTAGCTTAAATAGTCGTTTTGGGTCGATAATTGGTAATGAAAAGGTGTGTAAATTAATACACACCACGTGACCAATACAACTTTTTGTACCAATGATACTTCATTCTCTCTATTCTTTTTGCCTCACAAACTTCTGTGCTTCTCATTTTTGTGTGCAAAGTGCTACATGTTATGCTCATTAACTTATTTTAGTTGGGTGTTTACCTCTATACCCATCCTAGTCTTTGTTTACTCATTTTATTAACATGAAGACAATTTTTTAGTTTTATGTTCTTTTTTTTCTTTTAGTTTTATGTAACAATTCATATTTTCAGGTTACTATTCATCCTCATATTTTTATTATTCATCCTTGTAATTTTACTATTTATCATCTTATTTTTAGGTCATTATTTAACCTCTAACTTTTACTAGTCATTCCCGTAAAAGTTACTATTCATCCTCTTAGTTTCACTATTCACTATTTTTGCGTAAATTAAATTTTACGAGTATTATTTACGTATAACCTTATAAGTTAAATAGCGTAACCGAGAAACAACATTTTGTGAACAATATATGGACTAAGGTTAGTTTACATATTGCTAGAACATTTACATTATTACCGTTTTCATTTTAGGTCTTACCCTTTATTTTAATTTTTATTTGTTTACATTAATTAAATAATTAAACGCTTTTACACGATTTTTATGCATGAACAATATACCCAATACTCCTAATAAATATTTTCCTAAAATATCTAAAATAAATATCTAGATATTTATTCTAAAATATCTGGATATTTTCAAAATTCTTGAAATTACCATTTTAACCTTTTTATTAAATTACCAAAATGCCCAAATTTTTCACTATAAATAGCAAGCCTTAGTCTTTCATTTTTTTTTACACTTACAAAAGCATGAAAACTATCTCAAAAACTTCATAAAATTCGGCCAAGAAGAAAAAGAAGAAAAAAAGATCCGATTTTGATAGCTTCAAGCTTTATTCGATCATTTATGAGTTATATATTAACTATAAATCGTTTTGGAGCCGTTGGGGTTTTATTGTTCTAGATCTTAACAAAAATCATTCATTACCAAGTAAGTATAAAAATCATTTTTGTACCTTTCCTTATGTGTTTTATGCATTTACTATGCACATTTATGCATTTATAAAGTTTAAATCTATACACAGGTTTGTGAAGTTTTATCATGACAACAAGTAAATATATATTTTTCAAAGTCATTTGGATGAGAAAAATGTGTACATACAAGTCTTGAATCATTTTTGTTTGATTTATAGGACCTATTGTTATAAAGGGGTTTAAATGGATCTCTAATTGTTTCTACTAAAATTTTAGGGTTTAAATGGATCTCTAATTGTTTCTACTAAAATTTTAGTCATTTCTTCATGATTTATATTTTTATTATAATTATGATCATTGTGAAACTACAAAAATTGTTTAAGAAATTGGTGAGAGAGATTAGGATAGTTTTGGTGTTGATATCGTAAGCGGTTTAGTTTAGAAAATGGATTTCTGAAATATACGCGGAAGTGATGCCCAAATTTCTAATTTTCAGAAAGATAAGCTATTTTTACAAGATTTAGTCAAAGAAATAGAAAATAGATTTTATAACAAAAACGTGGTCGTTTGAATAGATAAAAACATATTTATAACGAATGAGATACGAGTTTCCAAAGTTAATACAAAGACTATTTTTCAGAAAAATAAATATACATGTTGTTGGGATTTTCAATAAGGTAAAATCAAGCTTTAAAAGATAAATCGAGTCCCCGAGACCTTAAAATATGTTAGTATACTTAATTACCTTTGCGGGGATAGGTAGAACTATGAAAATGGAATTAAAACGAGTAAGTTATGACACACCGAAGTTTTGGTTGAAAAATATATATATAAAAACACTATTCACAGCTTTTTACGAAAAGCTGTCGGAAATCTTATAAATCGTTTTTAAGGATCTTAACAATCGATTCAGGCGAAACGGACTAAATAAATGACGTAGCATTTTATCTATATATTTTGGTAGAGTCGGGAAATTTTCTAAATATACATTACTGAAACGTTCTTATCATACATACTTGTTAAAATTCTAAAAATAATATATCTTGACTATTGCTAGAAAATAACGAAGTGAAGTTATTTCTACAACTAAACATATAAACAAACATGTACGGGTGATATAACATTTTATAAATTGCATTCATGACATTATTGCACGACCTAAAACGTCTTATTACTCTAGGTTGCGATTAGAGTATCGCGCCTCGATTTTTCGCGCATACATTTGCTAGTATTGTATTACCTTTGTTTGAGGTGAGTTCATGGCCACGTTTACTCTACAAACTATTTAAAAACTCCTTTGGGGAGATACATGCTTATTACACTTACTTATTTTATTGAAATACTTTACTCTCATTTATCGAAATACATTACTTGCTTAATTTAAATACATGATTTGTATTCATGTACGTACACAATACTCTAAGCTGTTGGAAAGGTAGTGATAGTACTATTTGGGAAGATGCCCCCGCCTACAGTGGCGGAACTAGAACATTTTTCTTGGAGGGGCCAAATCGGAGATTTGTTTGTAACCTCAACTAAATTACCTCTAAAACGTATAATATTTACACTATGTGCCATAAATTTGGGGGGGGGGGCGGGACCCTCCCCTGCCCCTTCATAGGACCGCCCTTGCCCGCCCATGTGTCCCAAATTCATGACCTCGGGTGATTATATTACTTTTTGGGAAGATGCCCCCGCCCTTGTGTCCCAGATTCATGACCTTGTGTGAATATAATTTGATATACTATGTAAACTTGTGTAATCTTGTCATTAGGTTCAGTTGATTGTTACTCTTTACATTAAGTACTTGCATATATCGTATACACATATGTTCTAAGCATAACGATTTCAACATTTAGGCTTATTAAATATGAACTTATATGTGGACCTAAGATGTTACAAGTTTTGTATGAGCGGGATTTGTAACAGGATTAGGTTGGCATATACCTATCATGGGAATTCAATCCTAAAGGTTTTTAATTTTATTTGTAATAAACCTATAAACTCACCAACCTTTGTGTTGACACTTTTTAGTATGTTTATGTCAAGTCAGTAAGGCGATAGCGGGTGCATGGAGCATAGAGTCATATATCGTATTTTGAAGACTTATACTTTTATCATTGCCATTCA
The DNA here is from genome assembly GCA_030686995.1 of Artemisia argyi. Taxonomy (NCBI): domain Eukaryota; kingdom Viridiplantae; phylum Streptophyta; class Magnoliopsida; order Asterales; family Asteraceae; genus Artemisia; species Artemisia argyi. The sequence continues at coordinate 140,006,974 of CM060680.1, read as the reverse complement.
ATAAGTTTTAAAAATACTTTGGGCCTAACGTTTGTAACTCTGATATTATTAATTGAATGATAACATTTCATTTAGAGTTCGTTTTCTATAAATTAATCTTTGTACTATGAAGTAATACCCAAGTGACACAATCTTCTGCTGCTATATTTTGAGGGTGTTACATTTTAACTTGTTAAAATTTATATTTTATATTTCGTATTTTCTCTTTAATAGTTTTATAATAAAACTAAAATTAGAAAAAAAAATAATAAATAAATAATATAATAAAAAAAATAGTAACTATAAGAGGTATTACACTTTTTGGGTACCCAATTCTAAAACTACAAAAAATTTACAAGATTATATCACATAATGATTTGACAAGTGTAGTTGTCTAATCATATTGAATCATAATATATATATATATATATTCTTTATCACCATTTATATTTAGTTGATAAATCATTTTTTAAATACTAGTTGGTTACTCGCGCAGAGCGGCGACGATAAATATAGTTATATTATAAATATAAAAAATGAATTGCTACTCGACTCGCCCCGCAATTCCCTACCCACTTAGTAAATTCGTTTCACAACACCCCGAATGTATATGTGGTAGTTTTATGTGTTTGTTTGGGTTTCCTGTAGCTTCCCATGACATCATTATTCTAGACCCTGGCAATATCTTACCCGTCAAATACTCCACTCCAAAAGTATATGATTTTGACAAATCAAGTTTGTATTGATTGAATTAAATGTTAAAGTTGTAAAATTTTGAATCAAAATAATATAAACCCACTAAAAATATAAAAGCTAAAACTCATAAAAATATATCAAAATGGATGTTGAATTAAAAAGCACAAAATTTTAGAAGATATGGTAAAATTAGATAATAAAAAAATAAATAGATAAAAAGATATTTCAATTTGAAAATAAATTTGATTTTTAAGTTGAGAAGTAACACATGTCACTTAATAATAAGAGCTTCTTATCTTAATTTTATGTGGAGCCCACAACTTAAATGATTTATATAATACTTTCTCCGTCACAAAAAGAGAGTCAACAAATAAAAAAATGAAGAAACTATTATATGCGTAATTAATGTTAGTTTTAATTGATAAAAAAATCATTCTTACCTTTATAGTTAATATAGAAATAAAAAATGAGTAATTAATGCAAGTTTTGATTAGAATAGTAAAGTATGAAAACTAATGATAATTAGTGTCGATATATAAAACTGAACACTTATTTTAAGACAAAAAATAGTAAGGTGGACATTATTTTATTATTATTATTTTTTTTAATTTTTTTGAGACGTAAGAAGTAGTATAGATAATTTTGTAAACTTTTATGAATATAACATTATTAGATTAAAATATCTAATTTTTTAATTAAAAAAATGTGATTTACACATTTTAATGTTAGATTGACACATTCTAAAATATGCATTGAGGGCCCATTTGGTATTGGGTTTTTATGGGGTTGGACTCAAAGGTGGCTCAATTTTTTTGTTTGGTATGAATTGTGGGGTTTAAACATAGGGTTCAAACCCTCCAACATTACCATCCACAAAGTCATCTCACTACCTTAAGGGTGCGTTTGGTATCCGACTATGGGAATGACACTATCACTATAAAAGTGATTAAATGTGTTTGTTTAGGATGAGAGGGCCCACAACTATGGTAATGAATGATAGAAATGCTCCATACTCCATATACCTCAAAAGGGTAAGGTATGAATCTTTCATACCGAAGGGCCCACCACTACTATCAAAATCATTCCCATTATGATTGATGGGGGCATACCAAACGCACCTTTACTTTTCTACAACTTTCATTCTTTTTAGGACCCATCTAACAACCTTCACTCTTTCTCTTACTCTCTCTTTATTTATTTATTTTTTATATAATAAAACAAAATCTCAAATAGGGATTTTCGTATTTTAGAAAAAAGAATATTTCATTATTAAATATTAATTGAATTATTATTTTTTAATTTATAAATTCATTTTGTTGATATACTATATAAGTAGAAGATAAATATAAAAAATATAAATAAGACACTAATAATAAAATTAACATTTTACATGATTTTCTTTAATAATTATTAAAAGTCATAAATCAAACAAAATAAAACAAATATTAAATTATTTGTTAATAAATAAAAATATATCGTTCAAAAAAATTTTTTTTTAAAAAAAAAAAAAAAAAAAAAAAAAAAAAAAGAAAAAAAAAACTCGTATGTGCGCGAGTATTATAACTAGTTGTCTAGTTTTCTTATTATAAATTACATTTTTATTAAATTTTTTCTCTCTCAATTCATTTAATTTAAACATATATTTAATTTAAATCCAAATCCTAATCCTAAACCTATCTACAAACCAAACGGGATCCTAATCTCGATCCTAAAAACCAAACAGGCCTTAAGAGCATGGGGTACGGTGGCGTCGTGGGTGGCGCCATCACCACCAGCCCAACAAAATCGACGGCGCACCGTACCGGTGGTGGCGCCGTCGGTGCTCGTGCCGTACCCACGGCTCAGCGCCATCGACAATTTTTTTTTTTTTCTAATTTGAGCTTGTAAAAATCCTACCGTTTGAATGTAACGGCTATAAAGCCGTTTTTGTCCCCAATACCCAACCAAACCAATTTAATTCCCAAATCTAATCCCAAAAAAACCTTATAAATACTCCATTTTTTTTCAACCTTCACACACACTTCCAATCTATTAAATCTCTACTTCTAATAACTATTTTCCTCCAAAATGAATCCAAATCAACCATGGATCAACAACATGCTAAACGATCCGACGAACCAAATGCCGGGATCGTCTTCCAACCCCGGTAACAATCCGGGATCGTCTTCGAATCCTGGTTACTTTCCCACCTTCCAAACCTCATTTATGAATACCGAAGATTTAGCATTGTTTAGCCAATGAAAATTACAACAACAACAAAACCAATATCAATTTACACAAACTCAACAAACAACCCAAGGCATCCCTTCACAACCGAATTCGGACCATGCTTCGTTTCATCTAGTAGACGAAGAAGATGACGAAGAAAAATCGGTTTCAAGTGAAGAAATTATTCCGACACCGACCTCAAAAAATCGAGGGCAAAGACGATGGCGAAGAAGCCAAAATCAAAGGCGAAGAATAAGAAAAGCAACAAAGAAAAAGAAAATGAGGTCGATGAAGATGTGGTCCCGTCCCGACAACCACGAACTTTTTGGAGCCAAGACGAAGAATATCTTTTGGCGGAGTGTTACATCTAAGTATCCGATGATCCAAAAACGGGTGCGGATCAACAAAGGGATACATTTTGGTACAAAGTGCTCGATGCATACAACACGGAAGCAAAGAGGCTCAACTATACTATTCGTACCAAAAACATGTTGACGGGAAAGTGGACTCCAATGAATAAAGATATCAAGAAGTTTAATTCGGTTGTTGATGAAACGGCGGTTATGAGTGGGGAAGGTGATAAAGATGTTATGGCCCGTTGTCACATATTGTTTAAAAAAACAACGGGTTATGATTTTAGACACACAAGCGCTTGGGAGTTTTTGAAAGACAAGCACAAGTGGAAAAATTCCAACTCGACTTTGACAAGACGTAATCGTCTTCGGCCTACGAACGAGGAGCCCCAGCATTTTGGACCCGACGATTTGCCACGGCCAGACAGCATGTACCGGGTTGCTAAGAGTCAACGTTCGTCAAACTCGACCGCTAGTTCCGGTTCAAACCCGGCATTGTTTCAAGAAATGTTGCAACAACAATACGAGTTAGACCGCAAGGCAAAGATGATGTTCTTGAGCGAGAGTCACTCGCGAGAGTTACTTTATATGAATCATAAAAGATTGCCGAGGAGATGCGGGTGCTACAAATGGATACAAGCAGTATGGATCCGGTCAACGCAAGGATCGTGAGGGCACAACAAGCTCGAATCCGGGCAAAATATCCCGAAGAGGATTAAGCTTTTATTTATGTATTAGGTTTTTAATTTTATGCAATTTTTTTAAATGTATCGTGTGTTTTTTTAATATGTAATGTGTGTTTTTAATATTAATGAAGTTTATTTTAGTTTATATTGTGTATATTTTAATTTAAGTAAAAAAAAATGGCCGACGGCACCAGAAATTCTGGTGCCAACGGATACCTCTGAAATGTGGTGCCGTGGAATTTCTGATGTCATGGAGCTTTTTGTTAACGTGGCAGCAAAAAAAACCCACAGCTTGGAGCCATAACACCAACGGTACCCAGTGCTTTAAATAGTTATATAGTAAATATAAACTGCTTTAAATATTTATAAATTGAATGTTCCAATTTATAAACAAGTGATTTTTACATGATTAATTAATGGTCTATTCAATGACACAACAACAGGAAAGTGGCAGGAAGCTACATCGCATAAAAATCTCAAAAAAAGTAGAATAAACATATCAACCAACATCCTCCAAGCAGCACCCAGATTCTAGATCATCCATTTTTTATTCTATATCTATCACTCTATGCATCCATTTTCTTAACAACAATTACATCATTTAACACCATATCATGTCATATCCCCTTTATAATACAAAATGATTATTGAATTCCACTTGACACATACATGTCTAAAACTGTTTTTCTAAAAAAATTAGGGCCCGTTTGGTTAGAGGGTATTGAATGAAAGATTAAAATTTTGACTCAAATATAATGTTTGGTATCTATTAATTCCTTTACCGTACAGTATTTCATTCCAAAAAGTTACCTTTTTCAAATCCTGGCAGTAAAGGTTGGTATCATGTGATTCCCCTGACATAAATTTTGTCATTAGAATTATAACTACAAATTACTTTTGATATAATTAGTATATTATTATTTTATAAATTTTGTCTCGTGTGATATGTTTTTTTTTTAATTTTTTTTCTTTTAAATAATATTATTAAATCTTTTATAACTTTAAAAATAAAACTTTTTATATATAATAATATATATTCTCTCTCCTAATCTTTTCTCAAATCTATTCCAAATCTTTCAAACCTTTCTCAAACCCGAATCCAATTTCAATCCTACTTACAAACTAAACGCACCCTTATAGATGCAACTGCCTTTAATTTCACCATCATACACAGATCAAGTAAGGCAACCTTCATTACATTACATTACATTACAATATAACACATGATAATATAAGGGGTGTTTGTTTAACCTTATATGCAGGCTTACGAGCTTATTTAATTTCGACTTATATAAACTTAAACAAACACCCCATAACACCATATATATCCCAAACAAAAATCAAAAGCATATATGATGCTCACAACAAATAACAAACTTTTATATATATATATTTTCATTTCATCTTTGTTCCATCATACTCCTAAAATCATCAAAACAAACAAACCCATCTCCATTGACATCAACACTTTTAATCATACCAACACATTCCTCCACAGTCACCTTCCCATCACCTAACGAAACAAAAACCTCATACAACTCATCCGCCGTTATCTTTCCATCCCCATCTCTGTCAAAAAACTCAAACACTTCTTTTAACTCTCCGTCGCCAGCCGCCGGTCCAAACGCTTCACTAACCGCTCCGAATTCCTCCAAAGTGATAACGCCGTCACCGTTACTGTCTATCTCCGTTAACATTGATTTCAGTTCTGACTGAATCAACGGCTCAGATCTTACGATGCGGTTTAGGATCGTTTCGAGTTCTTGCGTTGTGATTTTTCCGTCGCCGTCGGTGTCGATGAACCGAAAGGCTTGGATTAGGTCGAGTTGGAGGTCGGAGTAGTCGTTTTCGGAAGGAAGGACGCTCGTCGGAGTAGTGACGCCGGAAGTATTGGCGGCCTTGTGACGGTGATGATGATGACTGGATTCTGGTGACTCGGACGACGTCGTATTGGAGCTGAATGAAGATTGATCAGATCTGGTGACTGGTTTGTGTTTTTTTGATCGGAAGATGTGTTTAGGGTTGATTTTGGCGGGAAGCTTCATTATCTAGTGTGTGAAAATAGTGTGTTTTTAGTGCGTGTGTGTGAAAAGTAGTGTGTGTTTAGGTGTGAGGAAGGAGGGAGGAAGGAGGGGGTGATTAAAAGGGGGAGTGAGAGTGAGCTTCGTGGAAGCTTCGTTATAATGGAATAATAAGAATGACTTTTGTTTAAGTTAATTGATTGGGTTATTTGTTGTTTTCTTTTGATAATTTTGATGTGGACTCATGCGGCCTTGTTGTTTTGTTTCTTTCTTTTCATACGGATTTTTTGTTTAGACATTATTTTAGGAAATTAAAAGTGGTGTCCTTTGGTTATTCGTTGAAGTTAGTTTTGGACCTTGGAGTTTATTAGATGTACATTTTTAGGTGTGGTGATGAGAATTATATTAGGGCTGAGCTATGGGTCAAGCCTAACTCGAACCGACCAAACCTGACTCAACCCGAAAACCGAATAAGAGTAAAACTGAACCGAACAAAGTTGGTTCGGGTCGGTTTAGCTATTTCTAACCAAATAAGTGTGTTTTGATCCGAACCAAACTGAAACCAAACCGAAACCGAAATAATTGTACAAAACCGAAGTTGACCCGAATAAGGTCGGTTCAGTTCGGCCCAGTTTCAGGCAGTTTGTAGGTTCAAATCAATTTTTCGATGATTTTGCTCAACCCTAAATTATATCGAGAGAATCAGTGTCACGACAAAAACTTTGAGATCGTATTTTACTTATTGTTATTGTTATAAATGTAATAAATAACTTGAGGCGTGGCGTGGCGTTATGGCATCGCAAAGCCTCACGTCTTAAGAGTTGTGACGAAGTCACAACGCTTTTTATGGCATGATTTAAAACGACACAAAATATTTATAGATTTATATATTTTATATATCGTCTATATATACATTTACCATATTCCAATGAGTGCATTTTTATGTTTAAAAAATAACTTTGTAACTGTTCATAAGGCGACGAGTGAAGCCAGTTTGAAGCCGCTTAATGATGTGTAAAAAAATATTTTCAACATGGCTCCTCAATGTGTCCAAAGAATTACAAAAAATACTATAAACTTCTTGCTACTTACGATATTTTTATTTAACAAGTTTTATCTATCAAATATTTAACGAATATCTATCGATTTCTTTAATAACAAATATACCGACGAAAAGGTCTCTAGATTACAAACAAAACTAGCCTAATATTGATATGTTTTTTACATGAGTATTATTTTATAAAAATGTTGAAGTTTACTATATATTTTAGAAGGAACTAAAAAAAATCAAATCACACCCTTAACCTACCTAATAACTAGGGGTGGTAATTCGGGTCGGGTTTAGGTTGGCGGGTCGAAAGACCCGAACCTGACCCGTTTAAATAATCAGGTCAGCCATGTCAACGCTAACGTGTTTACAAATAACCTGAACCCAACCTATTTAACCCGTATATATATATATATATATATATATATATATATATATATATATATATATATATATATATATATATATATATATATATATATATATATATATATATATGGGTTGGCGAGTTAAATAGGTAACACAGTTTGAATAGGTTAAACGGGCCATGTAACCAGTCCAGCTAAACAAGTTTGCATATTACACGGGTTAAATAGGTTTAAAAGGGTTAGTGGGTCGATCCATTTAACCCATTTAATCCGTATAATAAAGTATATACATTTTTTAATTTTTGGAAAAAAAATCTTAAACAGATTGGCGGGTCGAAACGTTTAACGTATACCTAACATGAACCTGATCTGTTTAATAAACGGGTTAGATGGGTCGTCCAAAGACCTATTAGACTCAACCCAAAACTGTTAATTATCGTGTCAATTTCAGGTCGGGTTTCATGTCGTGTCACAAATTGCCACACCTACTAATAACTTTAAAAACTATTCCGAAGTTTTACAAAAATAATTTTAATAAAAAAAAAAAAGTTACGATAACTACTCTGTACTTTTACTCTTTTAGTATGTGATATAACAGTATAATGAAAAAAGCTCCGCAACAATGCACGGGCAGTCCCACTCATTTATATCGTATTTCAAATATATCGAGTTTACGTAAGGAATAAAGTCAAAAAACTATCCTTGCATGTAATCTTCTTCATTTCTTTCAAAAATTCAAATACTAGGCTTAAATTGCGATTACACGGCTCATATACGTGGTCTACATAACATTGTAATCAGATTCTTTAAAAACGCCTCAAAAAAGCGGCATGCCTCACGCTTTAGCGCGGCTTTCCATGCCTTATCTCATGCCACAAACAGCTAATGCCGACGTCTAGGTTTATTTCATACGTGAAGGTCACGTTTCGCGCTACCTTAACAGCGTCATGATGTGCTATTTAATTACGGAGTATTAAATTAGCAAAGTATAATACATTGTATGATATGTAAAAGCAAAGTTTAATGACTTAGACGGGAAAAAAGAATTTAATTACGGAGTATTAAATTAGACAAATATGAAAAATTTGTTGTTATTTCATGACATTAACTATCGTAAAAATATAAGTGATTTGTTGTTGTTGTTATTATTAATTCACTCTCGTTACATGACCAAACTAGTTTATACCAACATTGGGGTGATGTTAACAATTAATAAGTGTCTAAGCCCTGTTTAATAGAGAAAGTCAATGGATACACAATAAACAAAAGTCTTAAAAAATTGAAATAAAGGATAGACAAAAACACTAATACAGTTGACAATGAATAAACATCAATTATATACACAAA